>CM042012.1:47408560-47608560 GCA_023525715.1 Cichorium intybus | reverse complement strand
CTTCTTCTTTTATGAATTTGTCTCCACGTCCATCTTGGGAGATTGTACTCGCTCACAAAACAAAATTCCTATCCGAATATTTTTTTGGTCTATTATTGATTTGCTCATACAAGTACCTCTTAATGTACAAAAAGTAAATTGATTAAATAAACAACTTTACGAACAGTAATTAAAATTAAAATGAAGCACTTACATAATATAACAAGTAATGATAGAACACATTAATTTATTCAATATAAAAACCACTGAAAAATCTTCCCAAACGTATGTATGTGTAACTCACATACCAAAATAAATCATACTCACACTACACTTTTATAGACTCTTCCTTTGAAACTTGTGCATCAACATGTAGCAATCATTTTCAAAATATGTTCACTTTTAATTCTTATCAGTATCACCAATTATGCTCTCGTCCTCATCCTACGCATGATCCTCCTTTTATCCTTTCACTTTTTCCTTTTTTTCTCGTTTAATTCTCTGTATCCTTTTTTCCTTTCTTACTTTCTAGTTTTTTTTTTCTTTTACAAGTTTTGCCTCTTTTTCATTATTTTACCTCTCATTTTTTCCAACAAAAAATTAAATAAATATAACGCATAAATGCTTTAAATGAATGAAAATAAAATTACCAAATTACAGCATCGAACGAGTAAATGTCTCTGCCAACTCAGTAGGTACCCTAACTATCACAATGAACTCTTCTTCAAGTGGAATTTGTAGTAAAGCTTCTCTTTATACACTCATGTCCATAAAATCTTCAATGTTGTCACTTGTTATATGAAGGTAAAACTAATATCCAAATTTTTTTTAAATTTAAAATTAAGAAAATAAAATAGTAACATAAAACAAATATTTTTCGTAATACTTGAGACACCATACTTCTTTATGCTTCCTTGGGAAACTATCTTTGAGCCTTTGAGGCAATGTGAACTGCAAGATAACAATAATTATCCTACAAATATACGATGTTAATTGTAGCCAAGACTTGCATCTAATTCTTACATTTAAATTTATAACTAATAATGGAAAAGAAATAGGTGTAGCCAAGACTTACAAGTAATTCTTTAAGTGGTTCATATTTCAAATCTTCATTATTTCATATGTGGCAACATGCGCCTTCAAAAACATTATTAGAGTTTCATTTTAGTTTCTCTACTTGACCTTCAATTTTGCTGAACCGTTGATTCCATTTCTTGTTCTCATTGTCCATGTAATGCTTAATGGTCTTAGGTAAGAAAAATATTGGTGAAGGGTTACATATTTTCCCACCCCACATATATGATAATAGTTTTTATAAGTATCTAAGGCTTTTGTAAGCACATCATTTGTCCCACGTATAACCCATCCAGAACTTTTTGACTTTTGTGGCTCTTCTTGTAGTTGGGAAAATATTAAAGATTAGGGACCAAAACTATTAAGCACACAAATTGTAGAGACCAAAACAGTAACTACCTAAACTATTGGGGACCAATACTGTAACGACCTAAACTATTAGGGACTAAAATTGTAAGGACCTATACTGTTAGGGACTTAAATTATTTGGGACCAAATTTTTTAGGGACCAAAACTGTTAGGGACCTAAATTATAGGAACCTAAACTATTAGGGACCAAAATTGTATGGATCTAATTAGTTTGCATACATAACTAGCAACATACTTTCAAGGTATCTTGCTATTTTTGGTTCATTCATAGAAGTGTTGTCATTACTAGGACAAAAATAATTTACATACATTAGAAATGTTAAAATTAGTGAATGACCAACGTTAAACTTAGTGATGTTATCATAGAAATCTTGTTGTTACTGTTAGGGACCAAAATTTTAATGGCCTAATGAGTCCGACATATCCTATTATGCTCAAATGATGATTGTATGTATGATGTGAACGAACTTTCTTACCGCCATCATTTTTTCTTGCATTATAACATTAAACTTAGTAAATAGTCAACAAATATATATCCAAAAAGTTAAACAAAATTGTCACTTTTTTAAAAGTCTTTGTGTTGTTACAAAAAGTCTTTAATCATCTTTATTAAAAAATCGATACATTTTTTTGAGGATTGAGTAATTGCGCCCTGGGGAAATCTTTATATTTCTCAACAAAATTCTTGAATAGTTAATCTTTGAAATTTCTCCATTTTCCCAATTGATTTGAGTACATTCTTTTGAAAATCCAGTTGCAGCACAAAATTTTAACAATATAAGATCATAAAAAGTGAACAAAAAATTTTAAAATATAAGAAGTTAGAAATTGATTTGAGACATACCAAAACATATTGTGATAACTCTTCCTTGGTTTCCTCACTAATGTGATGCAAAATTGCAGAAGTTATGGGCATCATTATCCTTACTACATATCCTAAAAAATGACAAGTTTTGCTCCTAGATCTTGAATTGCGACACCCTTTTTATTGCACTTAATTATAATCTTTTTCCTTTATTATATTTTGATTTTATCGTTGGATATCTTGATAGTTTAGAGGCCTCGTCATGATTCGAATATGAATATGGTTCCATGACAAAAAAAAAACAACTTGTTTCAACATGATTAAAAAGTGGTTAGTTGCAGTTGGGACATAAATAATCACACAGGAAAAAGGTGTACAAAAACTAATGTTTTTATTTTACACAAACTAGTTTAAACTAATATTCCCTCACCATTAGGGCATGTACACAATAAATCATCATTAATCTACTAAATTAGAGTCTTCTGTAACATCAACACTAGAATCAACTTCCAACATATCATCAGTTTCACATTTTGCTCTGTATTTATACATCTTATGTGGTGTGAAGCCAACAATAGACGAATTCTTATCTTGTTGATCTTGAACATAAAAATTTTTATTGGCTTGACTAGCTAATACAAAGCATTAAAACTGGTGACCAAGCCTATTAAAGTTAACCACAGTGTATCTAAAAGAATCCTTTTTTATTTCACAACTATCAACCCAATCACACATAAAAATAGGAATACTAGACATGCAATAATCAAGATCACGTATCTTCTTTATACAACCATAGTAAGTAACAACGTCATACACGAAATTTGAGTCTTTTTAAACTAGCAATTCGCATAGCATGTGTAGCTAAAAATACTCCACTACATTGAGTAGGTCTAGACTCATCTTGAGATGTTGAATTGGACCAATACTCAATTATGGAAAAGCCAGTATATTTATTAACAACAAAACTCGGCCATCTGGCCAACCAACGAACATTGTCACAAATATATTCTTTATTAGCTAAACATTTTTCAACCTATTGGAAAAAGAATTATTGTAATTCAAATAAATATTATTAAAAAGTATTGTAATTCTGACAAATTTATTAAAAAATTAAACCTCTTTCTTGAGCCACTAATAAATGTTCAACCGTCTTGGGTCTGCAACCATGTACTATTTTGAGAGGCACGGGGGTTGATATCCTTTAGTTCCAACATATATTTCCAGAATTATACTAGATGTTAGAAAAAGCTTTATGTATTAGATAGAGTATAAAGAATATACAATGGTTATTCCTCTATATACGACTCTACAATAGCATTGTTTCTTAATACATAAAGATGAGCTTGATCAAGTAACTTAGCATCTACAACCACGATTGTAGCCAGTGATAAAGGTTTGTCGATGTAGATTCTTTCATCAACATGTTCATAAGGATTGTTAATTAATTTCATGTTTTAAGTAGCCTGAGCAAAATTCTAAGCCTTCCTCTACCATATAAGATTATGCAATGCAACCCTCGGGTCGATGATGGTTTTGTACATGGCCTTTCAGTGTTTTCATGTAACCCTTAAATGTATATATTCACGTAAAATGAATCGGGCCAAATAACCTCAACGCTCTAACTAAATGCACCATCAAGTGAAGCATGACATCGAAAAAAGAAGGAGGAAAATACTTCTCTAACAAACACAAAGTTGATATGATGTCACATTGAAACTTTCCTAGCTTACTAACATCAAAATTTTGAAGTTAATAATAGTGTATTTCACTAATTGCTATATTTTCCCATTAACTATTATTTTGAAGATCTATTGAAATTTTTGATAAAAAGGGGTTTAATACTTATTATATATAAATTGTGTTCTTTTATGTATTCTGTATATTATCTAACCGCAAGACTTACTCACTACGACTCCAAAGCCTAACATTCTATTTTTATCAGTGTTCATATTAGTAGCAGTTAATTAAAGAAGTTTGAATATTGAATACCTTAAGGATACTTAGAAAAATATTTTAATGGTATGTTTTAAATAGTATAAACATTTTACATGTTGCCTCTTGATATGATTATCATACGCTTATATACACTTCATAATGTTTTTTGTTGTTAAAAGATTAGATGTTGATGGGACCTTATATGCAACATATTTTCCAAAATGTTTTTCAATCATGATTATATATGTATATTTTAAACAACCCATACGATGGGTATCTCATCCTAAGAATCTTTTATTTTTTGTAAATTTTATTTAATGTATTAATGTTTACATGGTGTTTTCGATGTAGTAAAAAAAATGAAAAATAAAACTAGAAATGAAATGCATATATTATAAAAAAGCATAAATGATAAAGAAAATGAATTCATTATATATTAATGAAGAAGTATATGTCTTCTCCACTCATCTCATTGTTTTTATTATTATTTTATCCTTTTTTTGAAATACTTTTATAATAATTTCATATTCCTCCCTACCTAACCTTAACCCCATATTAGAATCTCTAGATTACTTAGTAGTGGACAATGATAGTTCTAGCAAACATATGGTAGAGAACATCTATAGATTGCCTCATAGGAATACAGATGATATATATTTAAGCACAAAAGAAAGAGTGTTACATGTGAGTTCATCCTAGTGTATCACATCCTTATTTTTTATAGCTTAATCGAGTTGATCATGGTTAGAGTTCTTTATATGTGCTCAACATATTTTATGCTAATGATCTTATAAAAATATTTTTTCCTTGGTGTCATCTTTACTTTTAGAGAGTCAAGATAGTTGCATGCTTGCATGATGAATATCTAAAGTCACTTTAACATGTCAGCGTGTTGCATTTATACCAAATGAGTGTCATTTTTATTTTTCTACCTTTTATTGTATTCATTTGGTTTGACTTTTTTCTTGTTTTTTCATAGGGGCAAGGAAATTATAAGTTTGGATTAATTTGAAATGACCATTCTAATCCATTTGTTATTGTGTATTTTTACCAATATCAATTACATAAAATGTACATATTTTGCTATTCTTGTAGGTTTGGACAATTTACAGATTTGATCAAGGTGTGTGGGATGATTTTGGATGTAAAGGAAGCACGATAACAAATTTGTAGCAAAACAAGTTCTAAGTCATGATCTACTTCATATAGCTCTCACACAATCATATTTATTTTTTAATATGAAGGACATAAAAACCATGTGGATGATGATTAAGGCATTTTATGGGCTACCTGAATGTATCTAGTCTAGCCTTCACAGCTACACGGCCTTGTTGACGAGAAAACTGCTTTTTTCAACCACTTCAATTATTCCTAACATGGGTTTATGCTTGTTTTGTGTGGTTTATACATAAATCCAAAAGAACTTCAAGGATAATAATTGTATTGTCATGCAAACATCCATTTGATTTCATATGTAAGTTTTTTTATCAAACAAGGTGTAATGACCCATATTTACAATTTTAAAACCATAATATCTTTTGGATTTTGTTTATAAAACACTACGATAAAGCGGAAGTAAGTCACATTTTAGTTATTACAAAAACCAAATGACAACATGATAAGGGGTTACAAATAATCAAAATATATAGGAAAGCATTCATCAATTTACTTTACAATACAAATCAAAATAAATTATGGCATCCTTTATACTAAGTAAACTTCCATGTAGTCTTCTAATGTCCAAAAGTCCATGCTAGTTATGTAAGTCACTAATACTTCTCTTCGATACCTATAGTACATTTCATTAAGAGAAAGAATATATATCAGATATAAAGTCCTGTGTGATACATAAGTCTTAATGCAAAAGTATTTAAGCTATACAATCAATATATCATATCAGTTTGAAATTAGTTTTTCAAAAACTTAACTCAATGAATATAATATCATGAAATGAACAAAGTTATGCAGTGCATGATCCAAGCATAGAAAGTTTTGGGGAGTTCATACTCTAAGAACAGGCTATACTAATTCAATATTATTCAAAAGAGTTTCTAAGTTCTAGTAGTCATATAGGGAGTTCATACCCCTAAGATAGTCCATCTTGGTTCCCCTAAGTCTAAAACCTTAGGTGTAACATCCTAATTTTGGGGGTAAGTGTTTAAAGCTTAATCTTAGTGTGAATGAAGGATAATTATCCATTTTTAGTTGTATTAAATAGTTGAAATCTTAGTTAGATAGCGAGTGTGTGGTTGGAAATCTTTTTGGACGAGTTATGGTGGGAAAATTAGGCTAAAAGTATAATGCTATCTTGGATCAAGCTGGGGAAAAGTATGAATTCGCCAAGTTGGCCATTAGCGATGCTAATGTACGCTTGGCAGCTTTTTCACACTTTAAAACCCTTGTCTCGCTCAATTTTAAAAAAAAAAGACAGCAGAAGTCGGAAAAATGCAGAAAAAGGGGTTTTTAAGCCCTTTTGGCTAAATCTTGCTATTGAAGGTAGAAATCAAAGGGATTTTCATATCAAGTTCAAGAATCAAGGTTAGTACACAAAAACATGTGAAATCTATGGTTGATTTTAGCTTGATTCCAGAGTATTGGAGTGGATGATGGTTAGAGAAGTTAGGGTTTGTTCATGAAATCAGTTTGCATGTGGTATTTTCCTGTTTCTTAGGTGTTTAGGAGTAAAAAGAAATGGGGTTATGAGTTTAACCTTGTTATTACACATAGATAAACACTCTATCTATTATGTGGAAGGAAAACCACAAGATTTTGCTATATAGAGCTGAAATAGTGTTAAGAAAGGACTAAGGAAAGTTTAAATTTGTTATTATGTAGACAAGAGGGCATAAGGAAGATTTCACCATCACGTAAAGCTTAATTTTAACTTTGGACATAAGGTGAGTGACTTGTAACTTCACTCCTAGTCTAGATATTATGTGCATGTATCTTGTTGTTATGTATTTTGCAGGTTCTATGAAATAATTCATTTAAAATGTCGTTATCTAAACCTAAGGTGTTATACAATACGATAGGTGTGAAATCCCTTGTATATATATTCGATGTTTGACTAGTTTCTAGTCATTCCTTTGGTGAAATCACGAGACTCGTGTATAGTCTCTATAGGCTGGTGTAAAGCCTTATTCGGTGAAAATAGGAGACGGGTGTTAAAGTATTTCTAAGCTGGTGTGAAGCCTTAATTGGCGACCTTAGTTGGTAACCTTTCTTGGTGATATATGTATATTTAGCATGGTGAAAATGCTATTGGTGATAAATGTTTCTATTAAGACATATTTGGTGAATACTCACATCATGTTGAACCTTATTATCAAGGTGATTTCCTTAAGTTACTCACTAAGATTATGCTTACCTAGTTGTTGTTTTTCTTTGGTGTTTTCAGGACCTAGTGGAGATAAAGGAAGGCTGTCATGGAAAAGTGAGAGATGTCCAGTTCTTAGCTATTTTGTCACTTATGGGAACCTGTTTTCATAAACTTCAAACTAGTTAGATCAAGTGCTTGCTTAATGTTTTTGTAACTATCATTACTTGGTTATGATCTAACTTGTATCTAGGCCGTACTTGTGCATCTTTTGGGTAAAATCCTTTGTTTTATTACTTATATCTACGATGTACAAGCTATGGTTTTCTGGGTGTTACATTAGGGTTATTAGGAACCATGATACCAGAAGCCCCTCAGTAAGATGAGTGTATAGACATACTACCAATGAAATTCCATTCATGTGTATGTATGAAAATACAACAAGCACTGTTTATAAATGCAATCATAGCACACTTACCATATGCTATGTTATGAATCATGTCCATTGGATCATGTGATAACAAGTTATGAACATTGCATTTCATGATAAGCTATTAATCATATATTTTAATACATAGCATAAGCATTGTAATGTAAACTAACATTTCCTGCCAAATTTCCAATCATATGTATCACGATACATGCCAAAATCATTTTTATTTCAAATTATTTGTGACATATACTGATATACTCGAATGTTGTAAAATCATATGTTGTAACGACCCAAAAAAAAATCTCGAATTTATATTCGAGAAAATACGTAAGGAAAATCCGAGAAAAAAATGGTGAAAAAGGGTAATATGGTCATTTTACCATAAAAGGGTAAAATGGTCTTTCGACCCATTATAAGACCATTATGTAAATAATATGTATTGTGAAATTAAAAAAAATATAAGAAATAAAAGTTTAGGTGAAATTTGAAGTTTTACCGCATGAATAGTGAAATTTGACCAAAAAGGGCAAAATGGTCATTTGACATGAAAATGACTAAAAATGTTAAGAAAATGTCAAGTTGGAAGTTAATGGAACCTTGGTTGCAAAGTTATGGGTCTTAGGACCATTTTTGTAGAAAACCTAGAAACCAAGGGACTAAAGTGCAATTAATTTATAAAAAATTTAAATATAAAATAAGAGAGAGTTATTACTCTCTATGTCCAGAAACCAGTGGAAGAGTCTAGAGAGCACGAGAGAGAGCTAGAGATGAACCCGGGAAGAAGAAGTTGGGAAATTCAGCAAAGGAATCAAAGAAACAACCTTGGAATTGGTGATTCCCAAGTTAAACAAGGTTAGTATTCCAAGTTCTTGAAGTGTTCTTGGTAAGTTTTGTGGGCAAACTGAAACCTGCAATTTCAGTAAAATCCATGGGGTTTGTATATGATTTCTGGGCTTAAACATGTTCATGTAGTAAGAACATATGTTAAAAACAGCAAAGTAGGTTGCTATTCTTGATAAATTGAAATGTTGCTCAAGAACCCTAAATCATGAATTGGTGTGATTAAGGTGTTTCTAATGGCTTAAAACTTATTATTAGTCAAGGGTTTTAATTAGGGAACAAACCCCACATGATTAAGACCTGGAATAAGAGCTTAATGCCCCAAAACTGCATGCTACAGTGCCAAATCGCGACTGATCAGGAGCCTGCCCAGGCGCTAGGCGCAGTGTGCCCAGGACCTAGGCGGGGTGCGCCCAGGCGCAGTGTGCCCTGTACCTGGCGCAGTGCGCCTCCAGACAGGGACCAAAAATGTTAAAAACCATAAAGGTCAGAAACCATAGCTAGGCATGTCCGTTTGGTCTGAAATTTTTACCATAACCTTAGAATGGTATGAAAACATATCGGGAATGGTCAAATCCGTAATCCGACCTTGCGGAAAAGTCACTGTAGCGGCAGTGGCTAAACTTCAAGTTTATGTCAAAACTTGATTTTTGGAATTTGAGCTAGACTTGTCCAATTAACTCCAAATTTGAAATACAAGGCTAATACAACATAAGACTTCATGGAAAAGTGTCGGAATTGAAATATGACCCCTCGGGGGTACTGTAGCAAAATACGGATAATATACGATTTAATTAAAGTTGGTCATTCAAGGTTTATACACTTGTTTTGACCATTAATGGTATAATAAGGACTCTAACATGTTATAGAGTCAATTAGAATGTAAATAATGTATCATATATTATATATAGGTACAAGTCAAGTAATTGGACACCGAAAGGGTAAAGAACCGAGGGACGTCTAAACGACCTTTCAAGAGTTATAAGGTGAGTACATGCCGTATTTTTACGCATTCTGGGGTACATGGCAAGTAAGTATTTTCAGAATTTTTCTATAAAATTTCTATATGTGAAATTATATGCAAGAGTATTGTTTCTAAATTGTTGTGAAAGTATAATGCTATATTTGAAGCGAAGTTTTGAACTACAAATTATATTAAGTGAAAGTATGTTGGTCTATGTACCAATTATGTGAAAGTATATTTTGAGATACAAGTGATACATGTTTTCAAATATGAATGACATATAGCCACAAGTTATGTATATGAGAAATGTTCAAGCAAGCAGTAAGTATTTTGTATGACTGGTAATTGTAGCAAGCAGCATTAGTAAGGGAACTATGTTCCAACCTACCCGGGTTAGGTAAGGGATCTACTGGGGGCAAGCCCCATCGCGAAGTAGATTGCCTCAGCACTTCTATGGTGAGGATTGATCCGTTCTTTCTAGCCATAGAGACTTGGGGTATCACTTATAGTGATTAAAGCCTTAAGTATAAAAATCCAGCAAGCTTATAAAACCAGTCAAAGAAAGTAAGAACAATGTTATTTTCGTAAAGTATGTTATAGAAAGATTTTTTTTTGAAAAGTAAGAGTTGTATTATGATTCTATTATAAAGTTTTGAAAGAAAGTATTTATGCAAAGAATGATATGAAATGATTTTGAAAGGGATAAAGAACTATGTGTTGGATTAGGTGTCTAAGCCATGACTTGTAATTGAACTTTTATCTTATGGTTAAAAGCAAAGTCCATTTGGGTTGCCCTCATGGGTGGAGGAAAGATAGTTCAGTAGAGAGAATAGTTGATTTATTAATTGTATAATAAATCAATAGAAAATATACATATGGTTTATTAATATATTTAAGTGCTAATATATTAATTAGAAACTATATTAATTAATTGAGATTTAATCTAGAATTAATTGGATTTAATTTGGAGATTAAATTAATTAATTAAAAAGGTGCAGGGACTGGTATGGCATTTATTCAATAGTTGAATAACTGGCCAGGAAAACCAGGGACCAAAAGTGGCGCCAACTTGGAGGCTCCTCCAAGGGTTTGGCGAAACCCTAATTAGGGTTTGGTAAGCCTGGTCCAAGTGGTCAAAAGCCTTGTCCAATTGGAGGCTCCTTAGGGTTTCAGGTGTAACCCTAGGAGGCTATAAAAGGAACCCCCTGGCACCTCATTCTTGACGCCACCTCTCTCTGGATTTACTCTGCTGGACTAATTCTTCCATCCCCTGGGTGTGACTTTCATCTGAGGCAGGATAATTTTGCTGCTGCTTAAAAGGATCATAAGATCTAAGGTTGGTTTTTCTTGATTCTTCTTTAGAATTGAATTGTATCCTTTAGGTTCTTAGTTCTAATCTTCATAGAAGAAAACATAGATCAATATTAGGGTTGCATGTGAACCTTAGGTTATTTTGTGTTCATTGATTGCATAGAAACCCTTCAGTGGTATCAGAGCTAGCTTGTTTTCTTGTGTTTGATTATGAACTGCTTGAATTGTTTTGTGCCTAAGGGTTATTGGCGAAAATTAACCCTTGGGAGGAGGCCAAAATCGATCCCAAGGCTAGGGTTTCCTAACCCTAGCCGCCACCCTCCCTTGGTCCCCCTTGAATGCTTGATTTGCTTGCCTTAATTATGTGTTGTTATTTTTGGTATCTAAATCAACTAAAATAACTTGAACCCTAATTCCTTGGCTTGTAATTTTCGAAATTCATGGGACCATTACAGGTTAATTAATTTGATTAATTGGTAATCTGTAACCTAGATTTAATTAATTTAATTAATTGATTAATTAAAGGCAAATTAAATCTGCCTTAAGAATTAATTAAAATTTTCAAGAAAATTAGAATAATTTGAGAAAATTAGAATTCAATTAATTCTAAAGATATTTTAATGAGATTAAAATATATCTTATATATATTTAAAATTAAAAGTTAATTTAATATGTATAAGAAAATTGGTTAGTCTACCGCTAGTAAGCCTCATTCACAAAACTGTCCTATAAAGAGGGTATAAGGCGACTGACTATAAAATGTTAGTCTAATGGGTATCTACTCTTACCCACCGCTCTCCTGGTCAGTCGAGTGTCGTTAGCTGAACGGGTATGATAGAACCGCTAAGCCTCTTAAAAGTATAATGCTATAATTGAAAGTACTAGAACCCTAAAACAAATCCCAATCTAGTTACTTTAGGAAAATGTGAATTTGATGCTACCCCATGAAATTGCACATTGCACTTTATGAAACGTTGGTGGAGCGTGTGTGGTTTACCGGCACACCAATAGGGGTTCATAAAGAGTGGCAATGGGTGTCTCGGGTGTTATCATTGTTGATGGAGCGTGTGTGGTTTACCGGCACATCAATTTGAGATGATAATGGATCCCGAGAGCACCAAGCTAATTTGCATGGTTATTCACACCCGGTTTGTGATCCTCGGCATCCCAGTCACAAACGGTGGGGCATATCCGAGATTAAACATGCTATTGAACAGTTCAATAAATCTCATAAGAAACTAGGAATTCCATTTATAATAAGATTATTTTTCCGCGGTGGAATCGGCTGAATCGTCATTCGCCTACCTTTATAAAATTTGCTTATAGATTACGGCATCCCTCTTCTATGTTGCAAATTGTTATAGTTGGATCCTAGCCTTATTTTATATTGGGTTATTATAAGGACCGACAAGTATCTAATTAAACTTACCTTCTTTTATAGATGTCTTCTGCTGATCAATCCGCTCCCCAATCAAACTCCAGTGTTCCCTCAATCCTCTCACTATGTTCCAGGGTTCAATTGAACGGGACAAACTATAATGACTGGATTAGAAACATCAAGATGGCTCTGAGGTATGAGAACAAAGAGTATGTTCTCGAGACCGAGCTTGTCGATGTCGACCCCGAAACTGCTACTCCCGAGGAAATTGCCTCGTACCAAAAACATACTGATGATGCAACCAAAGTGGCCTGCATCATGATCGCCACAATGAACCCCGAATTGCAGAGAATATACGAAGACTACTGGCCCTATGAGATGCACAAGGAGCTTGCGGAAAAGTTCCGCAAGCAAGAGCGCATCGAAAGGTGCGAAGTGGTCAAGGACTTCACGAACAGCAAACCCAAAGATGGAGAGTCCATCTGCACTCATGTGCAAAGAATGCAAGGTTACGTGGAGCGGCTTAGAAAGCTTGCGATGCCTGTACCGGAACAGTTGGCCGTTGACATAGTGCTTAACTCGTTGCCGAGTTCTTATGACCAGTTCAGGCTGGCTTATCATTTGAACAACAATCAGGCTAATATGACTGAGTTGCATCGCATGCTTCGAGTGGCTGAAGACGGGATGAAGGGTAAAAGTGTACCCTCGGTTAATCAGCCCGTTCTAGCCATTGGAAGTGGCAGAGGAAAGAAAAGGAAGGGCCCTCCTAAGCAAAATTGGAGGGAAAAGGTTCAAGCCGGGTCATCCAGTAATGGCTCGAGAACCAAGACTTCCCAAATTCCTTGTGTGGCCAACCCCGATGAAGCAAACTGTTTCTACTGCAAAGAAAAGGGTCATTGGAAGAGAAGCTGCCCCAAATACTTGCAGGATGTCAAGGATGGGAAAGTAAAGCCATCGACAGCAGGTATATACACTATCTCTAAAAACTCACCATCTTCTAATTCTTGGGTCCTTGACACAGGATGTGGTTTTCACATTTGTTCTGATATGCAGGGCCTAAAGGAAAGCAGGGAGGTGGAGCACGGTAGACTGAACTTGATCATGGGCAATAGGAGATCGTCCCCTGTTACCAAGATTGGAGTTTATAGTTTAGTGCTTAGTAGTGAAGTTTGTTAGATTGTTGCTATTCGCCAGAAATGGCAAGAAATATTATTTCATTTCACGCATTATTCAGACAAGGATTTCATTTTTCTTTTGATAATAATATTGGATCTATTTCTGTTTTCAAAAATGGTATTTTGAATTTTACTGCTTATCCTTGTAATGGTGTGTATGAAACTGTGAAATGTGTTGACAATCTAGGACAAAGTGTAAATTGATTCTACTAGTGACGTGGAAAAGGCATGTCTGTGGCATAGTCGGCTCGGCCACATCAGCAAGAAACGCATCGCCCAACTCCAAAAGGATGGAGTGTTGGAATCATTCGACCTCAAGTCGGATGATGTATGCGAATCTTGTCTGTTGGGCAAGATGACTAAATCACCTTTCAAAGGGTCTTTTGAAAGAGGTGAGGGTCTATTGGACATTATTCACACGGATGTGTGTGGTCCATTCAGATCAACCACAAAGGATGGCACGCGGTTCTACGTGACTTTTACCGACGATTTTAGTAGATACGGTTACATCTACTTGATCAAGCACAAGTCGGACACCTTTGAAAAATTCAAAGAGTTTAAGAACGAAGTAGAGAATCAATTAGGCAGGAAGATAAAGATGCTCAGATCCGACAGAGGCGGAGAGTATCTAAGTATCGAGTTCCTGGACTATCTAAAGGAATGCGGAATAGTTTCGCAGTTGACACCTCCCAGGACACCACAGTTGAACGGTGTTGCAGAGAGGCGCAACCGAACCCTGTTGGACATGGTTCGTTCCATGATGAGTCGAGCTTCACTTCCCATTCACTTCTGGGGGTATGCCTTAGAGACTGCCGCCCATATCCTCAATCTTGTCCCAACTAAGAAGGTTGCGAAAACACCTCATGAGATGTGGACGGGGAAAGCTCCCTCGTTAGCACATATCAAGGTCTGGGGTTGTGAGGCTTTCGTTAGACGAGAGACTCAAGACAAACTCGCAGACAGAAGCGAAAGGTGTTTCTTCATTGGTTATCCCAAACAGTCCTTTGGATATCTATTCTACAGACCGAGCGAGGACGTGGTCTTTGTAGCTAGACGAGCAGTCTTTCGAGAGAGAGAGCTCGTATTCAAAGAGGACAGTGGGAGTACCATTGATCTGGAAGAAATTCAAGAGTCATCAGATGACGCAACCTTAGGAGAAACTAGCAACCAACATGAGGAAGAAGTTCCTGTTGGCCCGACAGATGTATCCTTACCTCTTAGGCGTTCTAGTAGGGTTAGCATGCCACCCGAGTTTTATGGGTTCCATATAACTTCGGATGGGGACACTTTTGTCAGTGATAGGACACTGATAAATTTGGATGAACCAGCTAACTACCAGGAAGCAGTGGCGGGCCCTGAGTCTGCCAAGTGGAAAGAGGCCATGGATAGCGAGATCAAGTCCATGTATGACAATCAAGTTTGGAACTTGGTTGACAATGTACCGGGTCGAAAGACAGTCGGGTGCAAATGGATCTTCAAGAAGAAGACAGACATGGACGGAAAGGTACACACTTTCAAGGCAAGACTAGTTGCGAAGGGTTTTACTCAAACCCCGGGGGTTGATTATGACGAGACCTTCTCACCAGTAGCTAAGATAAAGTCTATTAGGATTATGCTGGCCATAGCTGCATTTCATGACTATGAAATTTGGCAGATGGACGTCAAAACCGCTTTCCTTAATGGGAAGCTGACTGAGGATGTTTACATGAATCAGCCAGAGGGTTTTGTCGATGCAAAGTATCCTAATAAGGTGTGTAAGCTTGAGAGATCAATCTACGGATTGAAGCAAGCTTCTCGCAGCTGGAATCTTTGTTTCCATGAGGAAGTCAAAGAGTTTGGCTTCTCTAGGAGCGAGGATGAGTCCTGCGTATATGTCAAGGCTAGTGGGAGTATAGTCACTTTTCTGGTGCTGTATGTCGATGACATACTGCTCATGGGAAACGATATTCCAACCTTGCAAGATGTTAAGGCTTGGCTTGGGAAATGTTTCGCCATGAAGGACCTAGGAGAGGCTGCCTATATTCTTGGGATTAGAATATTGAGAGATAGGAAGAAGAGACTGATTGGACTCAGTCAGGGTACATACTTGGATAAGGTACTAAAGAGGTTTAGTATGGAAAATTCCAAGAAGGGAGAGCTGCCTATCCAAAGTAATGCGAAGCTGAGTAAGACTCAAAGTCCGAGTACAGACAAGGAAATAGCTGAGATGAGTCGAGTACCATACGCTTCGGCTGTGGGATCAATCATGTACGCTATGACGTGTACTCGCCCTGACGTGGCTTTCGCCTTAAGCATGGTCAGTCGGTACCAGGGTAACCCTGGAAGGGCGCATTGGATAGCTGTGAAAAATATACTCAAGTATCTGCGAAGGACAAAGAACATGGTGTTAATCCTCGGTGGCAGTGATACCTTGAGAGTTGAAGGATATACAGATGCCAGCTTTCAGACGGATAGAGACAGTGGTCGGTCTCAGTCGGGCTGGGTATTCCTTTTGAACGGTGGAGCAGTGACTTGGAAAAGTTCCAAGCAAGAAACAGTGGCTGATTCTACGTGCGAATCAGAGTACATAGCAGCAAGTGAAGCGTCAAAGGAAGCGGCTTGGCTGAAGAACTTTATCGGTGACCTTGGAGTAGTCCCGAGTATTCAGGAGCCCTTGGAACTGTTCTGCGATAATGAAGGTGCGGTCGCCTTGACAAAGGAACCGCGAGATCATGGAAAGTCCAGACATATCGACAGAAAGTACCACTACATCAGGCATAGGGTAGAAGAAGGTCACCTCCTTGTAAAGAGGGTATCATCGGAAGATAATCCTGCAGATCCCTTGACAAAGGCTCTGAGTAGGATTAAGCATAATCAGCATGCTAGGAGCATTGGATTAAGAGATGATATAAGTTTTAGTAATTAGATAGGTTCGAAACTTGTAACAATGTATTGTATTTGACTCTTGTGATTTAATAATAGAGATTTATTATGGTTTACTACTCTTGTCAGTACTTTATCATTGTGTTTCATTTTGCATGTTTTACTTCCTGAATAATTGGATTATTCAAATATCCACAGTCGATTACACTTTAAGGGAGTAAGTGTGAAGTAAGACTGTCATGAATTGGTAATAGATTGTCTAAGGAGTTAGACATTGCAATTGGATTGCTGAACCATTCGTGAGTACTTGGAAATGGAGATTTGAGTATTGGATAAACCCGCGCTCAATGGATTGCTTCATGGATTACATCACGAGCAATGTTGAGACGATAATATCTTTTGATCTTTAAGCTAAGACATATGAGTTATGATTTATTAGACGGTTGTTCATTGATAATATGAAAACGCATCGGTAACTCGATGTTATAAAACGTATTGTTGTGAGTGATTTGTCTGGTAAAAGACATAAGTATATGAGTCGAAGTTTATTCGTCCCTTGACCCTAACGGGAAACAGATATCTGTAGGCCTCTCGATGATTTTGAAGTTGACTAAAATGGTTGGCCAACCGGGACTAAATTGGTAGTCTAAGAGTCATATGCAAATCGGAAATCGAGGAACAGTGAATCAGACCAGATTGATTTTATCCATGTCTTGAGTCTGAAAATATCTTGTTGGACGGAGGATCATCTGATCACTTATCTTTGGACAGAACTGACTGGGTCAGAGTTCAGACAATTAAAGTCATAGAATTATCCAAGTGGGAGACTGTTGGATTAGGTGTCTAAGCCATGACTTGTAATTGAACTTTTATCTTATGGTTAAAAGCAAAGTCCATTTGGGTTGCCCTCATGGGTGGAGGAAAGATAGTTCAGTAGAGAGAATAGTTGATTTATTAATTGTATAATAAATCAATAGAAAATATACATATGGTTTATTAATATATTTAAGTGCTAATATATTAATTAGAAACTATATTAATTAATTGAGATTTAATCTAGAATTAATTGGATTTAATTTGGAGATTAAATTAATTAATTAAAAAGGTGCAGGGACTGGTATGGCATTTATTCAATAGTTGAATAACTGGCCAGGAAAACCAGGGACCAAAAGTGGCGCCAACTTGGAGGCTCCTCCAAGGGTTTGGCGAAACCCTAATTAGGGTTTGGTAAGCCTGGTCCAAGTGGTCAAAAGCCTTGTCCAATTGGAGGCTCCTTAGGGTTTCAGGTGTAACCCTAGGAGGCTATAAAAGGAACCCCCTGGCACCTCATTCTTGACGCCACCTCTCTCTGGATTTACTCTGCTGGACTAATTCTTCCATCCCCTGGGTGTGACTTTCATCTGAGGCAGGATAATTTTGCTGCTGCTTAAAAGGATCATAAGATCTAAGGTTGGTTTTTCTTGATTCTTCTTTAGAATTGAATTGTATCCTTTAGGTTCTTAGTTCTAATCTTCATAGAAGAAAACATAGATCAATATTAGGGTTGCATGTGAACCTTAGGTTATTTTGTGTTCATTGATTGCATAGAAACCCTTCACTATGGTATAAAAATATTTTAAAACCTTGAAGGATGTTATTTTTGTAAAGTATGTTATGAAATGATTTCGAGAAATAAAAAGTTATAGTATGTTATTACTATAAAGTTTAGATAGAAGTTTTATGATACAAATTTATAAAAAGTTGGAAGAAATAAGTTAATGGTTTGAGTCTAAAACTCATGTAACTCACGAGACATTATTGTCTTACGTATTCTATTTTTATGCCATGTATTCCAGGTTAAAATTCAGAAGTATAATTGGTTGGAGTAAAGCTGGAGTGGAGCCCGAGTTAGCTCCTATCTTGGACTAAAGGTTTAATCCTTTCTTGCTTACTATGGTTAGTTTTGGTATGGATTTGTAACACCCACTATTTTGAAACATGTAAATGATCGGTTTTTGATAAACCGTATTTTTGTATTTCTATATTTATACAGTATTTGAAAACAGTAGAAATGGGGTGTCACATATGTAGTCACCTTGGAAGTTAGTTTAACAAAATTTCATCCTTGATATTGATTGTGTCCAAAGACTATTTTCAACCTAAGAAATTTTCCCATAATACCTACTTAGTAATTGTAATATATCTAATTCATCTACCATAGCTTTCTGGTATACTCAACAGCAAACACTTGTCCTTTCCTTTCCTTATAAGACACACATTATTGGTGCTACCAGGTCTTTAAAATACCAAGACCACTTATTATCCATTTCATTTTAGCCAATACAATCCCCTTATGAAGATATTTTCAATTCAGGTTTACATACTAAACTTTGACTTCTCCTAATCAAATATGGATCCTTAAATAAGATATGAATCCATAAAAGCAACACGTACTTCAATGAATACACAAGTAAATTCAATTAATAATATTAATCATGTCTACTTGATCATGTGAAAACAAGTTGTGAGCATAGCATTTCATGAGAAGCTATTAATATATATGTATATCAATACATAGTATAAGCATTTGTAGTGTAACAACATAACATGTTATGAAAAAATTCGAATCATATGTATAACGATACATACTAAAAAGGTTTTTAGTGAAATCAAAGCATTTATGACATATACTCCAATGTTGTAAAATCATATGTAGTCACATTGGAAGTTAGTTAAACTAAATTCTATCCTTGATATTGATTTTGTTCCAAGATTCTCTTCAACCTAAGTAATTGTCCCATAATACCTGCATAGTAATTGTAATATCCTATCCTAATAAATAAGTAACTCAAAGCCACATGTCATCTCCTCATTGAATTTGCCACATGTCATTTTCTCATAATTTTAAATTTCTTAAAAAAACTAATTGGTTTGAAACGTTTCTAACTCCTTAATGATCGGTTTAATTATCTTTCAATTCAAAATTAATTGTTATCATTCAATTTCAAAATTAATTGTTTTTTAATATCATATTATTTTTTAATGTGTAAATTGATTTGAGAGACAATAGAAAGACAATTGTCGTCATAATATTTTGAATAACGATTCCAATCATAATAGTGAATTTGATTTTAGTATCGATGACATTGTCATAATCAATTATATTTATCAAAATACAAAGTCGTAATAGTAACAATCAAAAGCAAGATGTCACGATACACAAACAAATTTCTTATGTAAAATTATTAATGTTTAGATATTCTTAATTAATATTTTTTTATATCATCCCGTGTAATACACGGGTTTTACAACTAGTATATATATATATATATATATATATATATATATATATATATATATATATATAATTCATTTACCATAGCTTTTTAGTCATTCAACAATAAACAATTGTTCCTTTCATCATAAGACATATATTATTGGTGCTGTCATGTCTTTACAATACAAAGACTACTTAATATCCACTTTATTTTAGCCGATACAATCCCCATATTAAAGATATCCTCAGTTTAGGTTTACATACTAAAACTTGACTTATTCTAATCAAATATGAGATTCTTAAATTAGATTTGAATCTATAAATCAACATGTGCTTCAATATTTATGAAATACACAAGTTAATTCAGTTAATAATATTGTTGTTATATCATGCATACCATTTCATATATTACCTATTCATGCTTTGATGATACTTTACCCATTTCATGATATGAACACTAATAATAACCCAAAACATATTAATATTGTAAGTAAAAGTGTTTATACAACTCAAGGTAACATAATATTCAATTGATCCTAACATGCAAGACTTCTATCAAGAATAAGGTTTGTAACACAAATCAAATCCCAACAATTAAACCATTTAAATGCATAATCTAAAGATATGTCCATTTAATCTAAGTTATATGTTAACAGTTCTTTTTTTTTCTTCTTGATTCTCATTTGTTATATCCAAATTTGACCATATACACACACGCTTCACACCTATACATACTAATATATGATTTGAATACTTGAAAGTGAAAATAACCCCCAACAATTAAAGTATGTTGCTATTTTGGATACTTTAGTACATTGTTATTATGTATTGGAACTATAAAATAGAATGTTATAATTGATCAAAAGTATGTTGCTCTTATGAATTGTAAATGTAAAGTATGTTGTAATGAAAATGATTGTATGTTGTTATTATGGATTAAATTGATAATATATTCTTACCATTTTTTATGTCCAAAGGTTGCATGAAGAAATGTGAGGCATACAATGGCTCAACAATTACAACAAAAGTAAAGAGAATTAAAGAACAATTGAATGCGTTGATGAGAAAAATGAGACCCCTCATGATCCTGGTTCTTAGTTTTATGTTTTGAAAAACTTAGATGAACAATTGTAATTTATATTTGATTTTTTAATGTATTAAACAAATTTTATTGTAATGTTTAATTTTTTTTGTTTTAATATGAGAATTATTATAGGTTAATGTATTGAGATTTTCTTTTTGTATTTTTGGACAAAAATATATGGATTTTTAAAAAAATTCATGTTTTTTCATTTAAATAAAAAACCATAGTGCCGGATCAATGACGAAAAATCTATCACTAATTAATGTAGGATTTGTCGGTATTCCGTCAAAGGTGTCACTAATCTATCACAAAATTGGTCCGTTAGTGTTTCGGTCAACCTTGGTCAACAAGCTTCCGTTGGTAATGTGTAGGAAACGTATCCATTGGTATTGTGTAGGAAATGTTTGCGTCGGTATTACGTAGGTAAAATATTCCGTCGGTATATGTCGGAGTATTGCGTCGGTAATCCATCAGTACCGATTGTCCACGAGCTTTTCCAACATCCCGTTTTCTGTCAATAACCCCATTTAGCAACAGATGGATATATCCGTCAGAAATAAGGTTCTTTTCTTGTAGTGAAAGTTCAATAAACAAAATAGACATCGTGCAATTAATATACAAGAGAAACAAGTAAAGCAAGGGCGCTGGGTATTAATATTTGCATCATTTGATTATTGATCGATATTACAATCTTGGTTTAACAGAAAACCCTATCAAGTTCTCCCAAAAAAAAATGTACTTAATCACCTGCATATCAAATAGATGGAAATTTACATTGAGAAATGGGTGTCAACTTCATCCCGATCATCAAACGCGTGGAATGGTGGGAGCAGCAACGCCAGCTGCGGCGGCGGTAATGTTAATGAATGAAATAAGTCCGGCGAGTGCATCCGGTTCTTGATCTTCCGCAAATACCTCTTGGGGAACCCTAAATGCTCCGTGGACACAAATAAACCCTAATCCAACCAAAGAGGAATACATCATGAGCGACCCCAATCCCGTTAAGAATACAACAAGAATCGTGGAAATGATTAAGATCCCTAGGGTATCACGGTCGGAGAAATTGCGATCATAGAGGAAGACGGGCTGATCGGGGGAACGGAACAGATAGAGGAACAGCCATGACCATACGAGTCCGACAAAAAAGAAGAGAGAGATGGGATGGGAGAGGAGAGATAATGCAACGACAACGGCGAGGATGGCGGTGTAGTTTACCCGAAAGTAGGATAAGTTTTTCCGGACGCGAGATGCGGCTTCAGATAAGGATTCCGGACGAGAGAAGTTGGAGCGGTCGATGAGTTCGAACCATGGCCGTCGTTGCGCAAAAGATTGGCGGAGGGTGGTTGTCATTCGGGAGAAGAAGGGGCGTAGATCGGCATTGTTGACCGGGATTTGTTGTGACCGTTGAGGGAGAATGGGGGTGGTGGTGGTGATGATGGGGGTGTATTGAGGGATGCGTGATGGCGCCGTCGCTTTTGCCTTGACATTGGCCTTCGACGTCGCCATCTTGCAGCGGCGGTGTGGAGCGGAGGAACTGAATTGATATGCAGGTTCGATTGAGGAATGCGAGGCCAAATGCAGAGAAATGTCATTAATACAAAACGCCTTCCTGTTATTTCTGTTACTGATTTCTATTATTAGCCCTGAACTTTTCTTTTATATGCATGAATAGTTGCAGGCTTTCTTTTATTTGTACAATTGTCCCTTAGAAAAAAATATGATATTTTAGGCCATCAGTAGTGCCCTCTCTCATGAACTTACTTTTTGCCTGTCACCTCAGCATCCAGTCAGCATTTCTCTCTCCTCACTTTACCCTCGGAAATGTTCACCTCTCACTACCTCTCACTTTTTAATTTAAAAACTATATTAAAAATATTAAATAAAAACACAACAAATAATTTCATAAACTAAAATATATATTTCTTCAAGATAAAATACTTCATTAAAACCATAAAATACGATAAATTAAAACACAAAATACGATAATTCAAACACAAAATACGATAATTAAAACACAAAATACGAAACTTAAAATCCTAGACACGATATCCGTGAAATCGAGGTTCATTTTTCAACACATTCCACGCATCCATATGTGTGAAATCGTTGTCGTACATCGTCTGATACTCTTCCAAGGATTGGGCAAGGATCTGCTCGTCGGTGACCCCCTCGTGGCGATTCGCCTTCATAGGTCGTTCAAAGTTATACGTTTTGAATGACAAATTCCTCCATTTGAAGCAAATTTGATCGCTACTCCTATATTGATTTACGCCCAAAATGGTGTCAAACGAATCCGCAACACGTTGCCAGAAACCGTGAGCGTGATTCCTCACATCGGGGTCTTCGCTTTAGATGAGTCAGGCCCTCGCTAACGCCGCCTCTTCTTGTTGAGTCCATTGCCGAGCACGGTTTCCATTTCCCGCACCGTTTATGTTTCCCACATCAGCCATTTGAAAATGTGTGTGTATTGATGTGTATGTGAGAAATGTGTGTCTATTGATGTGTATTTGAAAAAAATGTGTGAGATGTGGATGTATTTATAGGGGTTTTTGAAAAATTAAATTTTTTTTTAGAACTAACCGTTTGAAAACGGTTAAAATTTTTTTCAAACAACAACGACGTCGCACGACGTTCACAGCTAGCGCGGGGTCGGATTGCGAGGGCGTCGCACAGGCGGGGCGGTGTTCACCCGCGCTCGTCGGGCTCGGGCTCGCACAGACACACCGGTAGGCCTTAGTAATCAGTACGGTTTGGCATTTTTCAAAAGTCAATATGCTTGTTTAGTCGACTAAATTGCAAACTATCATTTTTGTGTTTAAAAAGTCACCGTTTATATTCATTAATTAATAAAAAAGT
The DNA here is from genome assembly GCA_023525715.1 of Cichorium intybus. Lineage (NCBI taxonomy): Eukaryota > Viridiplantae > Streptophyta > Magnoliopsida > Asterales > Asteraceae > Cichorium > Cichorium intybus. The sequence goes on along the minus strand of CM042012.1, from coordinate 47,584,923 downwards.
TACAAACGATATACTGATATACATCATATTGTGTGTATGTATTCTGCAGCGGAGGTTCTACATTTTCCTTCCGTATAAACATTGCGGAAAGTAGTCGTGTTGTAAAACAAAAAATAGTTTATAAATTAGTTTTTTCAGATTTATTTAGACTATCATTTCAAAAAGATTATTAAGTTTTTTTTTAATTATTCAAAATATATCACTTATAAAGAGCTCATTGCACACATTAATTCCCTGAGCTAGCCCACGGTCAAAACTTAATAGCTTCTTTTTGAAGTCGAATGAAATATGTAACATTTTATAATATCACTTTAGTTGAAAAGGCTTGTTTATGTATATTACAATCATTACTTCAATTAATTATTTGTGTTTAATTATATTACCAACAATGTCCTTCAGGAACCTTTACAGTTTACAACAACACCCACGTTACTAATATGATCACCTTCGTCCATGACAACTATTATTTTCACACATCTATACTTGTAATTAGTTGGATCACCGCAAGATAACCGAAAGTATATGACAATCATCATCAATAATATATTGGATATTTAGAGTCACAAAAATAAATACAGCAATACGAATTATAAAGTGAGTATAACACAATCGCATTCCATTAGCTTTTAGTCTCACTTTGTTACATACTAAAAAATTATACTACATCGCCATGTGGGAATTTGTATTTGTCAAAGGCAAAAATTCTCTGCAGCCAAAAGTTAATCATTAATGTGCCACATATACCACCAAGTCCCTTTTTGTCGGACATGCCAGACAGGATACTCGATATAAAATAGGTGGTATATTGTGTTTGTGGGTATTAATGTACTAGCATTTAAAGAAAAATAATAATAATAATAAATAAATAAATAAAAATGAGCGGGAGAGGAAACGTCGCAGCGAGGGAGAGACCAGAGCAACGGCGGATGGACGTAAGTGAGGTAACGGAACAAAGTCGAAACCCGGAGATCACATGGGGGGTTTCAGTCACTTGAAAGAATTGCGACGACATTCTTCATATCAAATATTCCCGATAGGTGGTCCGAATCAGATTTGTGGAACAAATTCAAGAAATAGGGAATCATTATAAACCTACATATTGCAAAGAAGAAAGATAGCAGTGGAGCAAACATTGGATTCACCAGGTTTCTAAGAGTTGATGTGCAGAATCGTGAAAGAGAACTAAACTGCATCAAGCTTGGCAGTATGGTGCTACAAGCTAATGTCGCTAAATATGGAAGAAACAAAATGACAGGACAGGCGCCGATGACAAAGATGACGGACAGGGAAGATTGGAACACAAACGGTCCTACTAATGTTTGGAACTGCAATCAACATCAACCATCCAGGGAAAAACAAGTCTATATACTAGGAAGGGTTATTGACCTAATGACCCAACAAACTATCTTAAAATATTTTAAAAGGTCCCTGGACTTTATTTGCGTTGTTTGAAGCCATTAAAGAAAAAAATCGTGTCTATTTAGTCCTTTTTGGAAGGGTTACTGGTTGAGACGATCAAGAAGCTTATGTGGCATTACACATGGTATTTTCGTTGCATATAAACACTAAGTAAAATACACCTGGAAAATTTCAGTGAAATAAAAGAGTAGATGACATGGTCGAGGAGCTTCAATTGCCATTTCGGTGTAGTTGAAAGAACAGTGGGGCGATTAGGGTCTTTTTCAAGACGAAGGCAGTGACGATTAAGGATATTGAAGCTTGAAGTAGGAGCAATTAGAGAACCACAATTGCATGGCTAATAATCTTCCCGAACCAGTGTATTTTAAAGTTAGATTGCACTACAATGGTACGTTTATTCGCCATCCCTGCTCTTATATTGATGGGGAAACGAATCTGTTTACGGACTTTGATTTTGCTGCTATGAATCTTCACGTATGTGGAACTTGGTTGGAACGTTTTACTGGATCACCATGTGAGAAACTGTTCTATTGTATCCCAAAAAACCTTTATCTACTGGTTTAAGACCCATAGATAATGATATCGATTATGCCCAATTTTTAGATGAAGCTACTGAAGCATATGAGTCAAATTTGGAAATATCATTGTATATGGACCATACTGGGTCAGGGCTAGAAGAATGGTTTGATGAAGATATGAATGTTGTTTTAAGTGCTGAAGGAGAAGATGAAGTTGTTGATAAAGAATATGAAGTTGTTGATAAAGAGCCTGTTGTAGAAGAAGAGTTTCCAAATTTTAATGATTTGGATGATTTGATTGGTCTAGAAGAAATTCCTAAGATGAACAAGACATCTGATGACCACTTCCTGAGTAAAATGTGTTCTGAGGAGACCATGATGGCCAAGCTGATGTTCATGAGGATGGAGTTGAACATTGCATTTTTAATGAGAATATACATTTAAGGAATCAATGTCCCGTGTTAGGTATGAGATTTGAGAACCCAAAACAGCTTAAACACATGTTATGTAACTATGCTGTTGCTAATGGATACCAACTTTGTTTCAAGAAAAATGATAATAAAAGGCTAATGGTGTTATGTTGTAAAGGGGATTGTACTTTTAGATTATGGGCCTCATGGATGGGAGATGAACATTCATTTCAAATAAAATCATTGAAAAGTGAGCATACTTGTGCACGAAACCACAAGTTAGGATCAATTATGACATACTCCTGGATTGGAAGTCATTACACAAAAGAGATGTTACATAGACAAAAGCTAACTATTAGGCAACTTAGACTTTAAGTCATAAAGAAATTTGGAATAGATGTTAGTCTCAGCCAATGTAGAAGGGCAACTTTGATAGAGGGAACACTTACAGAGCACTGTGCAAAATTATGGTCTTATGGTGCAGAGATTAGAAGGACTAATCCTGGATCTATTGTCAAATTAGATGTAAATTCAATGCCTGATGGAAAGAATTACTTCAGCAAGTTTTATGTGTGTTTTGAAGCTATCAAGAAAGGGTGGATTGAAGGGTGTAGAAGAGTGATAAGAATAGATGGGTGTTTCTTAAAGGGAATTTGTTGTGGGGAGTTGCTTTGTGTCGTAGGTAGGGATGCTAATAACCATATATTCCCAATTGCTTGGGCATTGGTATGTGTAGAGAATAAGGAGAATTGGAAATGGTTTTTAGATTTGCTTATAGATGACCTTGATCTTGCTTTAGGCAATGGGTTAACATTGATGTATGGCCTACACAAGGTAATGAGAATGGTTTTGATTACTTATAATATTATTATATGTGTCTGTGTATTTGTTGGATGATTTATTTTTTGTCTTAGGGATTAATGGAGGCTGTGAAGGAACTGATTCCTCAAGCAGAACACAAGCAGTGTGCAAGACACATATGTGAAACTTAAAAAAACTTCCCTGGTGCACATTTTGAAAACTTGTTCTAGAAAGCTTCCAATGCTACTACAGAACAACGCTTCAAACAGATTATGAAGGAATTGGAATTGCTTTGTCCACCTGCCAACCAGTTTTTGATGGACAGGGACCCAAAGACTTGGTTAAAGGCATATTTTCAAACTGGGAGAGGTTGTGCAGCTAATGAGAATGGTTTATGTGAAAGTTTCAATGCAGTTATTGTTGAAGCAAGGAGAAAACCCATCATTACAATGCTAGAGGAATTAATGCTTTATATGATGGAGAGGATGTTCAAGATGAATGGAAGAGGATGGTCCACTAACATTTCCCCTTCGATTATACATAAATTGAATGACTTAGAGATGAAACAAAGATATTGGGAGGTTTTGCCAAGTGGCTTGCATCAATTTGAAACAATATGTGCAGGTGAAGCCTTTGAAGTGGACTTGGAAAAAAGGACTTGCTCTTGTAGATTATGGCAACTAAATAGATATGGTTGTGTCCATTCAGTGGCAGCCATATGTTTCCTTAATAGAAAGGTTGGGAGTTATGTCCATGATTATTTCACTAGGGATATGTACTTAATGTTGGATTAGGTGTCTAAGCCATGACTAATAATTAGTATTTATCTAATTAATAGTAGCATAGTCCATTTGGGTTGCCCTAATAGTAGGAGATTTGGTAGAAAGTTCAGTAGAGAGAAAGATTGATTTATTATGTGATTAATAAATCAATAGAAATTAAATATATGGTTTATTAATATATTAAAGTGATAATATATTAATTAGAAACTATATTAATTAATTAGAAATTAATCTGGAATTAATTGGAATTAATTTAGTGATTAAATTAATTAATTAAAGGTGCATGGACTAAAACTGTAATTATTCAATAGTTGAGTAAGTGACAGTTTTAAGTGAGTGTGTGGTTGGCGAAATTTATATATAGATATATATATAATTTCGATGATAATATATAGATAAAATGGTTTGATTAATTAAGATAATAGATTATCTTAATTCGAATTCAAAAAGGTTTATCTCTAAGGTTTATCTGGTAACCACTTGGAGCCTATAAATAGGGAGGCTCATAAACCCTGTTGACCACGATTTGGACTCTCTCTCTCTGAAGGAATTTTCGGCCAAGACTCCCAGCTAGGGTGTGACTACATTTGAGGCAAGAGGTTTCTGTTGCTTTGCTTCCAAGATTCACTAAAGGTTGGTTTTTCTTAATCTATTCTTTTAGTTTATTTTTTCTGGCCTTTTAGGAATCGTTATATGTTTAACTAGAAGAAAAACTTAGATCTATATAGGTTGCATGTGAACTTAGGATTTTTAGTTCATAGTTGCAGAAAACCTTTCAGTGGTATTAGAGAATTTGGTTGTTTTTCTTGTTAAATTTATATAACTGCTTTCCTTGAAATTAGGGTTTATAGTCTCTAAACCCTATTTTTGGCCAAATCGACATCTAGGGTTAGGGTTTTGAAAACCCTAGCCCCTCCCCTCTTTTTTGGCGGTTTTATGATTAGGGTTTAGAAGGTATTCTATTTTTGGTAACTTTAATTTGATTAATTAAATGGATAACCTTAAACCCATTATTTGAAATAAAAAATTAGGGGATTTAAGATAGGTTTTAATTAATTTGATAAAACATATCTACATTTGAATTAATTTAATTAATTGGTAATTAAAAGATAATTCAAGGATTTAATTTAATTTAGAATTTAATTGTTTAAATTGGCGAAAAATTAAAAGGATAAATCCTAAAATATTTTAAAAGGTTTAAAATATCAAATTTAATTAATTTAATTAATTGGTTAATTAAAATCGATTTTTAAGGTTTAATTTAATTTGAAATTTAATAGTTTAAATCGACAATAAATTAAAAGATAAATCAGAAACAATTTTTTAAAGGTTTAAAAAAGTACATCTTATATATATTATAATTAGGAAGTTATTATTATATATATAAGATCAAAATGGTTAGTCAAATCATTAGTAGGCCTCATTCACGAAGCTGATCTATAAAGTGAGTATAGGGAGACTGCCTATAAAATGGCGGTCTAATGGGTGAACACTCTCGCCCACCGCTCGCCTGATCAGTGGAGGGTCGTTAGCCGAACGGGTTTGATAGGACCGCCTAATAATCACTAAAAGTATAATGATTCAAAGTACTAGAAATTTAATAAAATCCCAATCTAGCTACTTTAGGAAAAATGTGATTTGGTGCTAATCCATGAAAGTGCACATTGCATTTTATGAAACATTAGTGGAGCGTGTGTGGTTTACCGGCACGCCAATTGGGGTTCATAAAGAGTTGCAATGGGTTTCTCGGGTGTTGTCATTGTTGATGGAGCGTGTGTGGTTTACCGGCACATCAATTAGAGATGACAACTGATCCCGAGAGTACCAAGCTAATTTGCATGGTTAATCACATCCAGTTTGTGATCCTCAGCATCCCAGTCACAAACAGTGGGGCACATCCGAGATTAAACATACCATTGAATAGTTCAATGAATCTCAACAGACCTAGGAATTTCATAAGATGAAATTGATAAGTGAATTATCTACCTTAATGACCATTATGTTGTGATTACGGCATCCCTCTTCACACCATAGTTGGGGTATTTTGGATCCTAGCCTTATTAAATAACATATTGGGTAATTATTTAGAAGGATCAATTAAACTAATAGATTCTGTTTTTTATATATAGATGTCAAGTGTCAATTCTCCTCCTTCTCCTCCTTCACCCATTTCTGAAAGCATCAGAATGCACCTGCCAAATATGGAAAGGCTGACTGGCCTCAACTGCAAAGAATGGCTTCGCAATTGGAGACTAGTTCTCAGCATTGCTGGCAAGCTACATCTTACCGAGTATCCGATCCCGGTCCCACCGGAACAAGTCATCATAAAAGGTTCTTATGATAAGCATAACCTCTTAGTTGATGAATCTGAAGAGATTCGTGACCTCATGCTATTAACCATTGACCCCGAGTTCCGCAAGGATTTTGAATCCTTGGGGCCATATGAGTTAATGCAACTGGTTGAGGAAAAGTTCCAAAAACCAGTTGAAGAGGAACGAGCTAGGATCTTCAAAAGACTTGTAGAGTGCAAGCTGAAAGCAGGAAGTAGCGTCAATTCGCATGTTCTTCAGATTGAAGCGTACATAGGCGAATTGTATAAACTTGGTTATTCCATGAGTCAGGAAAAGAGTGTTAACATCCTACTCGCTTCACTGACTAATGAGTACGATCTGTTCATTCAGACGTACAGAAAGGAAGACCAGAAAAAGACCCTCATGGAAATGCGTCCACTGTTGAATTTATACGAGTCACTCTTGGACAGGCATAGCTCTAATGACTCAACTACTTCTGGATTAAGTCCAGTAAAGAGACGTAACAAGAAACGGTCGAGATCGACTGGACATGTCTCAAACTGGGAATCCGCTAAATCGGATACAGTCACGGAAAGATTGGAAGACGCTCCAACTCTTTTGAAAGCTCAGGTATATCTAAAAACCTCAAATCTGCTGTTCCAAGATTTCTTGATACATAATATGACAGTCGCATTTTGGTTTGTATGCAGGGAATCAAGAAGGCACGGGACTCTGGTGCATAGGAGCACATTTGGATTGGATCTCCAGCTCGTGCAGTTTTGAAGTTTAGATAGATATTGAAATATTGTTATTAGTCTTTAGATGCATTTTTTGACATTGTCTATTACATTGTTCAAGGATTTTGTTTTAATAAAATTGTCATTTTTCTTTTAACACCTGTTGTATAAAATTGTCCTTGAAATGTTATACGAATGTGTTGAATATATGTTTAGTAATAACTTGAAAGATGATCCGAATTGTTTGGATTCAAGAATTGTGTCATTTATGATTGTTAATACAAATGTTATAAGAGTCAATTCAACCAAAGGTCCAGTTGGACAGGACCTTGGAATCATTTGACTTAGAGTCACTTGATGAATTGAGTTCTTAATGTGTCAAGAAATGAATCAACCAAAGGTCCAGGTGGACAGGACTTTGGAATCATCTGACTTAGAGTCAGATGATGATTAAGTTCTTTATAAAGCACATGTGGCAAGAAATGAATCACCCAAATATCCAGAGGATAGGATTTTGGAATCAATTGACTTAGAGTCAGCTGAAGATTGCAAGTCTTGAGCAAAGTTAACAAAGTCATAAGTCTACATAAATATGTAAAGGACATTGAGATTAAAAGCAACGAACACACCTGTTGCTGTGTATTGCTCAAATCTTGATATAGAACACAATGGTTTGTACTTCACGATATTTATCATTCGGTATGACAAATATGACTTCGCTTATCGGGATAAGCGATTGAATTGAAACTTTGAACAGTTCAAGGACTTCAAAGGAAGTACAAGTTCCACAGAACCTGAGCGATAACTGAGAAAAAGGTTTCACAGTTCATTCTCTTCCAAGAACATTAATAGTTATAATGTGTCTTAGGGAAGATAATGGAGCATTGGTCGAAACAGTTCGATCCTCGATACATTGTCAATTAGTTTCCAACAAGATGAATACTATACCAGTCAGTCTATATAAACCATATTCCAACCACATCCTAGACTAAATAGGTCCTACAGACACTGTCTGAAATGAAAAGCTGGGATTATCCCACTTGTACATAGAAAAGTCCAGGGTCTTGTAGTGTTCATCCAAACCTCATGACTAGCCTGAACATGATCAGCATTGTCATTCCATTGGCTATCCCACTGCAACTATATGAGAGGAGCTCTTTTAGAAAGAACTCATGGTCTAAGGAAATAGTGGGAGTTAGTGTAGTCTTGACTGTGTTCAGGATTAGCCAAGTGAAAAAACCTTTAGTCATCACTAGGCTTGAAACAAAAATTGGATTTCTGTTTTACAACTGACATAATCTTCTCTTGACCAGTAGTATTGATCACCATCATAAGTAGATATGATTGGGGTGACATACCGATTGGTGGTAAAACACTATAGTTAGTACGGATTTACAATCCGACTACTTGGAAGCATTGGTGAGCCCGGTTGCTGCCAAACAAGAGAACCTTAGGGCGAGACACAGTCTATGTGAAAATTTGATTGATTTTACACCTGGTCTAAAAACCAGTGGGAGTAACTGAATCATCAACATAAAGCAACATGGACAGATACATACCTTCAGAACATCTGGTTGAGTGAGACGATACTCAGAGTCAAGTAATTGATTCCGGGAGAAGCAATCTCAATAGAGGATGGAATCCGAAAGGATACTGTACGGTACATTGTGAATCGTTAGTGGAGCGCGTGTGGATCACCGGCACACTAATAGGGACTCACAAAGAGTGTCCCAGTACAAAGGTAAATAGGCCCGAGATTTCCCCATGGGCATCTCGCAAGAAAGTATATTCAGATTCTCAAAAATATGCCAAAGGATTGGATTTTGAGAAAGGGCTGAAAGATTTCCATTAAAATGTCAGAAAGGTTTGGATTCTCAAAATGTGCCATAAGTCCTGGATTTTATGAATAGTCTATAACCATGTCAAAGCCAGTGGGAGTCGCCGTTATCTACTATCTCCATACGTGGGATACATACTGTTTCTAGGAAACGTCTCTTTTCATTACAAAGTGTAATGACTTGGTGTTAAGAGACGGATCGCTATGAAAGCCTTAATAGAAATACGGCATACTCAGGTGGTTGCAAATTTCTATGAGATAGATCCAGACTCTGCCAAAATGATATTGATGAGATTCAAGATGCATAGACCCAGGAAAATGGTTTTCTTATCATTGCAAAGTGTGATGACTTGGCATGAAAGAAATTAAGAAGGTTCAACATACTCACGTAATTCATAGTCATCTATTGGATAGATGAAATCGCCAGCCTAGACCTAGCCATTGTAATCATGATCTTGATAAGATTCAAGATGCATGAGAAGAGTCTCCGAAAGGAAATAGTTTTTCGAAAATCATGACACAAGGATTATAAATAATCTTTGGATTCCGAAAGGGTTTGGAATATGATTGGATCGGGTTCCAAAAGTTTCTTGGATTGATCAAAATGTCATGAATATATACTGGATGGATTGTTTGAACTCAAGTGAGAATTCATTGGGAAATGATTGGGGTGAAAGTGATAGGGTTAATTTAAAAGATTTTCCAAGGTGGTAATCATTAACGTCAGGACATGATGTTAAAGGACTTCATGATTAAAGAATCTTATTGGTATTCTATTGGAGCGCGTGTGGTTCACCGGCACATCATAACACCTCGAAATAGTCTTAGGGTACAGTCAAGTAGACTAAAGACCCCAGAACCATAGGAAGTCACAGTACACATTACCAGAATGGAGTTAGAAGAGAAATTGACAGTATAACATATTGAGATGTTATCGGATGAGCATCCGATTGGATCATCTGCAATAAAGTGTACAAGTATAAGATACTTGGATACATAGAAAGAGTGTAAGGTTCATAAAGACATAGATGTAAAATTAGAATTGAAAGTTTAAAAGAAATCATGAAACCGATAATAGTTTATGACAAGGTCCGACCTGGTGATTACCTTGTGGAGACTCGGTAATAAGCAAGAGTAGCTGCCAGTCAGATCTTTATGTTTCACTTTCGCATGTTTTACTTCCCGAATAATTTAATTATTCAGAAAGGTCCGCAGTCGCTCATACTTTGGGAAGTAAGTATTGAATCAAGACTGTCATGAATTGATTTGTAGACTGTCTAAGGAGTTAGACATAGCAATAGGATTGCTATAACATTCATGAGTACTTAGAAATAGAGATTTAAGTATTGGATAAACCCACGCTCAATAGATTGCTTCATGGATTATATCACAAGCAATGTTGAGACAATAATATCCTATGATCTTGAAGTGGAGAGATATGAGTTATAATTTACAAGGAAGTTTTTCATTGATAATATGAAAACGCATCGGTAACTCGATGTTATAAAACGTGTTGTTGTGAATGATTTGACTGGTAAAAGATATAAGCATATGAGTCAAAGCTTATTCATTCCTTGACCCTGATGGGAAACAGATATCTGTAGGCCTCTCGATGATTTTGAAGTTGACTAAAGTGTTGGCCAGCCTGGACTAAATTCATGTGTTCAATTAGAAGTTCTAAAGTCATAAGCAGAATCGAAAATCGGGAAACAGAGTATCGGACAGAGATTGATCTCAATCCCTGTCTCGTGTCTGAAAATATCTGGTTGGACGAAGGATCATATGATCACTTATCTATGGACAGAACTGACTAGGTCAGAGTTCCGCAGCAGTTTCTAGGAAGCTACAGTTTGCTGATTAGTTAGAGGATAAATTAGTAATTATAGTCATAGACTTATCCAAGTGGGAGACTGTTGGATTAGGTGTCTAAGCCATGACTAATAATTAGTATTTATCTAATTAATAGTAGCATAGTCCATTTGGGTTGCCATCATAGTAGGAGATTTGGTAGAAAGTTTAGTAGAGAGAAAGATTGATTTATTATGTGATTAATAAATCAATAGAAATTAAATATATGGTTTATTAATATATTAAAGTGATAATATATTAATTAGAAACTATATTAATTAATAAGAAATTAATCTGGAATTAATTGGAATTAATTTAGTGATTAAATTAATTAATTAAATGTGCATGGACTAAAACTGTAATTATTCAATAGTTGAGTAAGTGACAGTTTTAAGTGAGTGTGTGGTTGGCGAAATTTATATATAGATATATATATAATTTCGATGATAATATATAGATAAAATGGTTTGATTAATTAAGATAATAGATTATCTTAATTCGAATTCAAAAAGGTTTATCTGTAAGGTTTATCTGGTAACCACTTGGAGCCTATAAATAGGGAGGCTCATAAACACTGTTGACCACGATTTAGACTCTCTCTTTGAAGGAATTTTCGGCCAAGACTCCCAGCTAGGGTGTGACTACATTTGAGACAAGAAGTTTATGTTGCTTTGCTTCCAAGATTCACTAAAGGTTGGTTTTTCTTAATCTCTTCTTTTAGTTTATTTTTTCTGGCCTTTTAGGAATCGTTATATGTTTAACTAGAAGAAAAACTTAGATCTATATAGGTTGCATGTGAACTTAGGATTTTTAGTTCATAATTGTAGAAAACCTTTCACTTAAAATCTTACTAAAATAGATTATCACCTATGAATGGGAGCAACATGTGGCCAGAAACCCCATTTACCCACCATTGTCACCTAAAAGTAGGAGAATGCCTGGAAAACCCACAGTGAATAGAAGGAAGGATGTTACTGAAAAGGATGGAAAACATAGAGTATCAAAGGTTGGAAAAAGAATTTTTTTGTAGTATATGTCATGAACCAGGTCATAACAAGGCAAGATGTCCAAAGGTGACAAAACCTGCAAAATTGAATGTCAAACGTGCTAGGAAAATGACAGGGAACCAGGTATAATTTTAAAATATTAATTTAATATTAATGTAAGTAACTGCATTTAAAAAGGTGTTATCATATTTACAGGTTCCAGTAGAAAGAAATAGGGAGGATGATGTTCCAACTGAAGAAAACACAAATCCAACTGAAGGTGTACCATCTCAGACTGAGGGTGTAACTCAAGAAAACACAATTCCAACTAAAGGTGTTCCAATGACAAATCAAGAAAAGACATTAGAAATTGATGTTCCAATGCCATCTCAGACTGAGGGTTTAACTCAAGAAATGACAAGTCAAAGTGAAGATGTTCCAACGACAATTCCAGAAAACACCTTGGAGTGTCATAGAGTTCAGGGAAAAAGGGTACATCTGATGCATGATACCAAACTTGGATGTAAAGTGAAGAAAGAGAAGACTGAGAAGATAAGGCAGTCAGAGAAAATTGTTAAGAAAAAGTTGGCCAAGAATATCATTGGAAAAAATAGAGAAGGGAATTCAATTGGCAAACCAGTCACATTAGAATAGTTTGAAACTTTTTATCTATGGTATTGAAGTATTTAGTATGTTTTTTATTTTAAACTTAGTGGACATGTGTTCCAAAACTAGCAAACAAGATATTGGTCTGTCGTAAACATGGCAACGTGTTGGTGTGCATGTGCCCACCAATTTTGGTAAATTTATGACATGTTGCATTATTAAGGTCCTACATGTTTACATCCTTAGAATCTGTTGCATTATTGTTCTGTTGATATTTGTATATGTTTTAGCAATTTACTTTAATGTCCCACATGTTTACATCCTTAGAATCTGCAAAATGTTGCCAAACTTTTGACAGATGGTCCCCCATTCAAGTACTTGCAGTTTAAAGTAAGGGTAATAAACTCTTGACAGATGGTCCCCCGTTCAAGTACTGAAAAATGATGTGTACATGTGCACACATGGTCCCCAATAAGCACTTTAAAGTAAGGGTAATCAACAAGTCCATGGTCCCCCAAACCATATAATTCCAAACATAAACAATTCCAACTTTATTGAAATCAACTTTTGGATAACATAAATAAGAGTCACTACACACCACAGATTCCAACACATTCAGACAAACATTAACAAACAAAATGTGGGATCGATTTTCTATGATCCCATGTGAGCATCTTCATTAATAGTTTATAATTTACATACATTGAAGGGTAAAATGACCATTGACCAAACTGCTACCTTAAGTACAAAATGTAGGGTTAGATTAAGACAAACTAAGATGATCCTGCTTTACACCCCCCCCCCCCACCCCAATCAAAAACCTGTGATCCGGTACTATACTTCAACCATACCCACCAACATACAAATAGACATCAACTACCACCCAAAAACAACGTACCCCAACCCTTACCCCTCCCTGTTATCAACTACAACAATCACAACATGTACAAACACCAAACCACAAATATGACACCAAAGAGTTGTATTACCACACATCGATGAGCTGATTTCTTTTTCTTAGCATTCAAAGAGTCTTCCAGTTCAACAACTCTTTCAACCGCAGCATCGAGGTTACCTTCATGTTTTTGTTTTTCTTCTTTTATCATTTCTTTCAATCTAGGAATCTTAGGGTCGTTCCTCATTTCTTCCACCTCTGTTATCAACTGGTTCATTTCTGCTTTGTAGTGACGTGATAACTCGTCATCCACCCACCTAAACCAACGACAGTCGCGGCCAGGAACCTGCATTTTATGTAACAATGACTATCTTAACATTATCCTCCGTGTAACAACGAGCTGCTTCAAAAGGTAGAAGACAGAAAACTTACCAAGGAGCATCTACAGTTAAAGAACCATCTTCTAGGGTTAAGCGGGGTCGACGATGTCCTCAGCATCACCGTCTCCTCGCAAAAGCATTTCGGGTAAGGATGATTGTTCTACACAATGTCCAGGTAGTATCGATTGAAGGCCATTGTCGGTTGCTGCAATGCTTTGAACACTCTTGGATCGATCGTTTATCTCGTTTTTCAATAAACCGTTAAAGTCATCCAATCCGATTTTATTGGGTCCCAAGTCCGTTTGATCCACCGTGTCGACTCACCGATCCATTTGACGTGTCATATGACGTGGATTTGCATAAGTTCATTTTAATACAAAATGAACCATTAACCGGGTAACCGGTTAGATTTTCGATCCATGACTAAATAAACACTTCTTTTTCCACTATAATGGCTTCAAATGACTGAAATTTATTTAAGGGACCTTTTAAAATAATTTTGGACACATTGTTGGGCCATTAGCTCAATAACCCTACTAGGAATGTAGAAGTTTCTAGTAAACAAGGGATAAATGGAAAAGAAAAAGGGGCAAAATCTTTATCATTTGCAGAAATAGTAAAAGGGGATGTAGAGATATTACCAAATTTCATATTAATTCCTGCACAACTGCAACCAAAGTTGAGTATCTGGCTTAAGGGATGTTTGATAGGAGAACTTAAAGATTATGATTGCCTAAGGTCATTCTTCAGTATAATCAAAGCAGAAAATATCATTTCTGCGTTTGTGAGATATTTAGGAGGATTGATAGTATTGATAGACTTTGGCAACTCATTTGAAGTAGATAGATTCCTTGAACGACACAATCAATTTTGGAAGACTTGGTTTGCATGGCTCAAACGATGGGACGACTCGAATACGCAGAAATGCAAAGTTGTGTGGGTTAAAATTTCAGGAGTTCCAGTGAGATGTGGGATTGTCAGGTATTTTCAATCATTGATGGTAAATTTGGTAGAGTCTTAATCCCTTGCGAATGTTTAAATGATGCTGCTAATGTCTCATATGGTAGAGTATGTATTCTTACAAAATTGAGCACATACATAAATCAACCAATTCAAGTTAGATGGGGAGAAATTTAGATTCAATGCGTGGATTAAGGAAGATAGGGATGGATGAGAGCCGTCTTTTTGTAACCTCGACAGCCCAATTTCATATTCAGAAGATGAACTGATGGAATCTCAGACACACTGGATAAAGATTACGATGAAGAGAATGCAGAATTGGAAGAAGGAGAAATAATAAGAGAGACTAAGGTAATTCCAGAGTCAAGGAATGGGTTTGATCTTAATCATGACAATGAATTGCTAGAAATTGTCATTGAAAGGAAACAAACTAAGGTACACACCGGGCATTGACATGAATTGGAACAAGGGTTCGTAATCTGCGACAATATTAGTGAAGGCAATCATGAATCAGTGTTGGGCTCTAAAATTAGACCAGATACATCTGCATCAAATTTAAAACAACCGAACACAATAACACATGGTCAACTGGATGATAATAATACGGTAAATAACCCTACAGTGGATGAAAATAACACGGTAACTACCCCATTAGTGGGCCAAAATGAGTCCAACTTTGCGAGTAAAAGGACTATTGTGTCAGAAGAATCTGAGCACTTAATCTCGGGCCCAAAAGAAGACAAAACCACTGACAAAAACAATAATTTAGGGGAGAAACAAGTAGGTCAAGAGGATGATAGCCCCATCGGAGTTTATCACCCTGCACAACTCCATAGTCTTAAATCGTCAGGCAATTTAATTGATTTAAATACGGAGCCAATAAATTCATAGGGGGAAAATGGGTGTGAACCGATTTCAACAATTGAAGTATAAGGAGTGGAAGAAAAAAATCGGCTATAATTAAAAACATGTCGACATCTTTGAAACTAAAGGATGTGGTGCGAGTTAATAGTTATAAAAGAACAAAGAGAACGGATGGAGGTCAATCAAGCAAAAAGAGCCCTACCAAATCAAGTAACTCCATTTCCATTGAAGTGATTAAAACCAAAGCCATCAAATCGGAGGTAGGTTTTCAAATAGAGGGGCTTGATGATCTCCTTGGAGTTGAATTGAAGGTGAGGCGTAAATAGAAAACCAAAATGAATATTCTCACATATAATATCAGAGAAGCAAGAGATGATGATAAAAGAAATCAAGTCAAAGAGATACAAAGTTGACACAACATCATTTTTATAAGAATTCAAGAGACTTGGATGGTAAACCCGGGTGATATTAATTATTCTCAATTTTGGAATCACGATAACTTTGACTTCGAGGCGGCAGGATCGAGAGGAAGACCAGGGGAATTATTCTGCATGTGGAACTCATATATCTTTAAAAAAACATGGTCCATCATTCATTCAAACATCATTATTATCTCCGAATCGTGGTTAGGTATTGAAGAGACCATCAATTTTGTAAATGTTTGTGCTCCTAATAATCCAAGTGAACGAAAGAAAATATGGACAAATTTGTTGGATATCAAAGCTTCTAACAATGTCATTGGATCTTTATAGGCAATTTTAATGAAGTTAAGGGAAAAGAGGACAGATTATATGTTTTCTTTTGTGAAATTAGCACCCATGTTTTTAACAATTTCATCATGGAGGTAGGTAGAGGTTGACCGGGAAGGTGACAGACAGAGGCAAGATGAATAGCCGATTGTGCGAAAGCTTTCACTCCGGAACTCAATGATTCAGCAAGCTAAAGAAGAGGGTGAAATCTGAAACGTCCTCGCTTAAGGATATTCATAAAATACCTTTTTAAACCAATAGGTTATCATCATTGTTCAAAAATCGCCCTTTAATGAAAACTTTAAATCTCAACATCTTCAAAAAGATTCAAATTTCGTTCAAAGACCGTTTTAAAACGCGTTGGGTTTGTTAAGAAATCGTTCAGAGTTTAAGTTGTGGAAAAATCATTTGGTCCCACTTTAGAAAAAAATATATTGGTTTATAAAATAGTGAGGTTGTTACAATATGAATATCATTACACAACTTAAATGGAACCACACAATCTGTGGCCTTCTAAAACATCCAGATCTTCTAAAGCCCTCTAAACTCCTTAACACGAGTACACATCAAAATAAGTTAGACAATTGAATGTGTAGTGAGCTTACCCGAGGCTGACCCATTCAGAGTGGGCAGTATAACTACCACACTCGGGACAAACCCCAAAAAATAGTTTTGAATAGTTTTCACACACTCAAAAGTTGTATAATTTATCATCTCGAAAGTTGTATAAAACATTAGTATGTCATAAAGGTATGATAAAAATGAATAGTTATGATATGCAATGCAATGCATGATGCAACTATCCTAAACCATGTCCATCTCATAAAAGTGCATCTCACCCTCAATGGCACCTACCCAAGTTCACAAGTAACACGCACAAAGCATACTACTTGATCCCCATGTAGGTTGAACTAAGACTAGTGGCTATTACACTAGCCTCATGAGGGGTAGCTACCCCCTCATGTAGTCCCCTATTGGCGGGAACAATTCCACAAACGTTCATTTAAGGGTCTATCTCAGGCCCTCTAAGTAGAAAATCGTCATCAAGGTGCCTATCTCATCCAAACTTCATTAAGGTTGTCATAAGGTTCACACGTCCAATCCCATCCTATATGCAATGCACAAATAGGATGGCCAAAACGTCTTTCAAAACAACATAATAGTATTTGTTTGAAAACATCTTTACAATGATTCATTTCATGCAATGTACACATGGTACTCATACCATAAATAGCACATAAAAAGCATGCATGAAAATAGTAGATAACACACACAAAACATAGTAGTAGGGATTTGTACTCCCGGTAAACTCACCCAAGGTCAACTGATGAGTCATCTCTAATTCCTCACCAACTTGATGCATAGATAAGTGCTCCTAAACATCAACACTCCCATCCAAATCCTCTTAGCCAAAGATAACTTGAGTCCTCCATCTCATATCCAAGTTGCTACAATCCACATCCTTCCTACAATACCCAAAGAGGAGGTGTCACACTTGGTTATCCAAAAGTAGCACTATAATTACTTCTTGTTAAACTAAGAAGGAACTATCACACATCATCCAAAAAAGATGTTCTTAACTTCCTAAATAAGGAATATCTTAGTTTGTTCAACCCTTAAGATTTGCATCCATCCAAGAACCCAAAGCCCAAACCACAAGGCTCAAAACAAAACAATGGAAAAACTACCCAGCCCACTTGTGCGGGTCATACAAGGCCCAAGGAAAAAGTCACGTGGGTCGCGTGAACCTAGCAAAAGTCCTTCTTCCAGTTTTCCATTTTGCGCGGGTCGCATGCCCCAAGGCCAAATCCTTATGCGGGTCACGTAAAACACGCTGTATTGCTTAATTTTGGTCCTTTTAACCCCCTTTTGACCCAAATAATAAGGTTCCAATTCATCCCAATACTAATTAGTAATTAAAATACATGTTTACGAACTTATTTTCCATGATTCAACTCCCAATCCAAGTGTTCATGACTTAATCCATTGAAAACCATATATCCAAATTCTTATCTCCAAACAAGATACAAATGAACTAGATTCTAAGTCAATCATTACACCCAACACTTGCAAGTAATCCATTAAGTTCTTAATCATAGGTTATCCCCAAGGGAGTCATTCCCTCATTCAAATTCAAATCCCAAAGATAATAGCCTCACTGAATTCCCAATTCCAATCATTTATTTAAAAGGTGAAACTCATGGAATACCCACTTCCAATCATGGTTTCAAGCCATTCACAAGATGTTGATTACTAATTGGGTTTAAATCACAAGGGACTCATCAAGGGATGAATCCGTTCATCATATACATGAATAAAACCCATTTCAACACCCAAATTCCCATATTATATAGATTCAAGGTTTAAGTTCACACATCAAGGGTTGGAATTCTTAGGGAATCACTAGAAGTGAATCCCCTCATCCAAAACCACCATATTCATCCACAAATTGCTAGATTCCTCAAATAATCATCGAATCCTCAATTTCTAGGGTTCATAACACCCAAATCAATCTACTATTCGGATCTAAATCATCCATGGATTGGATGTTGATCAAAACATGGACTAAAATCTTAAACTAACACTTGGGATCCTAGGATTTCCTCCCCCAATTCACCATTTTCGGATTTGATAAAGAATTCACCCCAAAGATGGGTTTACAAGCTAGAAGGAGAAGAAATATACCTTAGAATGCTAGGAATATTCAATTACTTAGATGATTCTTCAAATCCAAGCTCATTCCCTTCAAAACCCAAGAAAAATCGCCACTCTCTCTCCTCCTCTCTCTCTCTCAATACGTGAATGTGGCTGAAAATGAGGAAATCCCTCTCTAAAACTTGGTATCTTTCAAGTATTGGGAAGAATAGTCCCCATAGTTTGGTCTTTCTACACCCAACACCCATAAAGTCAACTCTTTTAATTAGAAGTATCTAGTTTCACACTTATGCCCCAATTATGATGATTTATTTTACTTTAGTCCTTGACCAGGTCAACCTTAACCTCTAGTTTCCCAAATTGACAAAAATAGCCCCTTTCATTAATTTCTTTACCATTGGGTCCTTAATATTAACTTAAGGAATTATTTAACATACTCTAAGTTTCTACATCAATTCTTTCATAATATTTTCTAATCCTTCCAAATCCTTGACTAGTCAAAGCTCACTGGTTAAGTTTGGCCAACTGACACTTTTAAGATAAAATTTCTCATATTTGGTTTTAAAAATAGATTTTGAAACTTCATGTCATCTTTTAAAACTTTATTTGGCTATTTGATTCACAATATAAAAATATAATAAAGTATATTTATTTTCTTTATTTACAAAACAAATTTTATTTATTTATGATACCGCCAACAAATAATACTGCCAACAAATTTCTCTCCACTCCTTCCAGCCTTATAAATTTTAACTTTTGTAAATGTTAGTTATTAAAAACATAGATACTTTCGAGTTCTAGACACCTAAATGCTGATGAAATAACGTTTTAACGATGCTATCTTCATAACTCGGTCTTGAAAATGATGTGGTGATTAGGTTTTTATAGGTAGGTCCAAGTTGGGCTACAAATTTTTTTTTTTTGGACCGGCAATTTTAACACCTTGAGGGTACTCAGCCTTGCAACCCAGGGCGGTTGACAATTACCTATGGCGCAAAGCCTTTCCCCTCCACCTGTTTTTCGCCGACCAGGGAAAATCCCCCACATAGGGTTAGTAGGAGTCGAACTCCATACCTTCCACCACATGGGTATATAACCCGGGCGCATCCACCCAGCTAGGCTGGGCTTCACTTGTAGTTGGGCTACAATTATATAAGAGGTTCTTAACAGCTATTGGGCCAAGTGGATATAATATTAATTATTTTAACCCGTCCAACTATTCCTTGGATATCAGCCCATTCATTAAAATGGCAACGCAAGATTTATAATTTATCTTGGGCTAAACTTATAATTTGTTAAAAAAAAGTCAATTTTCAATAATTATGAGGATATCCTCCTAAAAGTTCATTTGTTATCATAAGTGTAGTTGTTTAAATTCATTTACTTTTAAAAATTTCAAGTAGTTTCCGGACCTCTTTGATGCTTAAGAACTCGATGATCCAATAAAAATCAGATAGTCTCGCATTAAAACAAAATTAATAATCAAGCCACAAATAAAAGAGGACACGTCATAAACAAGGGGAAGGCGCACGTTAGCAAGAACGTCGTAAGAGCAAGAAGAGGAGTACACAGGTGGGTGAAGAAACTGATGAGACAGGGCGGACATTTCAAAGACTGAGCTTTACCAAAGTATTTATTTTCTTCTATCCAACTATAAATCCTAATCTATCTTCAACCTACCTTCATTTCTACTTCTAATTTCTCACGAACTCAGATCGGTCATCCATTTCCCCATCTCTCATGGAGTCTGCAGCTGTCTTGCGCTCATTTCAGTGTAACTCTCTCATCTCTTCTCTCTGTATACTGTATTCTCTGATTGCGTATTTACTTGATCCTTGATCCCTTCCATTTCATGAAAATATGAATGTATTATTGAACATGTATGTTTTATCGGATTCGATACGGATCGAGTGAAGTATTGTTTTGTATGTTTTTAACCGATTGAGCTGTGTTTGGTACGAATTAATGTGAAATCGGCTTCTTCGCATTTCGCTGATTTAGCTAGGTACACACACGCACGTTCTGTATCTGCAAATTGTTTAGCTGCATTTAGTAGAGGCTTTGCTTTGATTTATTCCTCAAGCTCGTTAATGCAACAATTCGGCATGTTTACTTAGGAACAGTTCGGATTTCTGGTTTTCTATCTGTATATATGACTATGATCTACATAACGGAAACCAAGTAGCTATTACTATACTTATTGTCTTTGATGATTTTGCCGAAAACCTCAGTTAAGGCATTTGTAAGATTTCAACAGTGACTTTAAACCTATTCTTACTTGATTCGAGTCTTTCTATATCAATTATTCCAACTTCGAAATTTATTTAAGTCTCTTTAAGCCTTGATTTCATCTCCTTCTTTTATGACCAAAGTAATACATGCTAAAAGCAATTCATATCATAGTTTGAGAGAATTCGTGCTTATTCTCAGTCATCTCTTTTATAATCCATGATGTTTTGTAAGAATGAGTTTGCAATTACCTTTATTACCTACGAGTCATCTTAAAAGTACTTTCATTTTCATCTTTTTGTGCAAATGATAAAGCATCTCAAACTTGAATTGCTACTTATATATTGATATGTAATATCATAATTCATATAATTGCAAATTCTGCAGGCACTGTTTCACCTTTGCGATCTGCATTTGAGAGACCTGGTGTGGTTTCCATGCATAATGCAGCATGGCTGATATCAACCAAATCTCCCATTCAATGTTCATCATTTAGTTTGGATCTTGCAACTTCTCAAAAAAGACGGGCAGGGGCAGTTGTGACTTGTGCGAAGTCTGATGTTGCTGTTGTAGAAAAGTCCAATGGTCAGTATTTTCTTTTACTAATCATCATCATATTAACAAAATAGTAAAAAAAAAAAACTTTTCAACTTAATGTAGAGAAGAACACTTAACACAGAACATCAGGAAATAAGACTCTCCCCTTTACAAATTTGCCCTGTCATCTTTTTGTCCATTTCCCCAAGTGTACAGTGTACTTCTTAAACATCATTTATCCAAAACTCACTTAATGGAAAAAGAAAAAAGAAACAGGGCATAAATGGATTTATTTTCTATTATGATGCTAATGTTTGTGTCATGTATTGCTTTTCCATATGAAAGGATCAGTGGAGAAGAATAATTCAACAGGGTCCGCTTTTCCTAGTGGCTTTGAGGTGGTTTATCATATACAATAATCAATCTATCTTTTCTGTAATATGCAATTTCTTTTTATTTTTCTTGACCATTTTGCTAATTTGCTTACATGTTTAATAAATAATAACAGGATCTTGTCAAGGGTGTGTGTGACGAGACACAGATTGCTGAGCTGAAAATGAAGGTAAGCTTAAAATTAATCATCTCATTTGCTCATCTTCCTGTTACAGCATAGTATTTTGAAAAATCTACCCAATTATAACAATGTTAGCCAAATACAAAGCACTTTTTACTTCTACAATATAAAGAAAATTGAAATACAATGGTATTATTGGGTGAAAATTTTCAAAATACAATGTCTTAATAAGAAAAAGATTCATAATACAATGTTGTAGGATGCTATAATACACAAGTACATGAAACTACACTACTACTTTAATTTTTGTGTATTGTATTTTGAAGGGTTAATGTCATAAATGTATAACAAACTATTTGTTTTTATTATAATTCAACATTGTTTTAAAAAAGCACCATCAAAAACTTTTTTATCACAATATACCCTTATTTCAATGGTATATGGTGAACAAAACCTTCTGATGATTTTTTAAAACATCTCAAATAGTTCATTACCCATTTACGACATTAACCCTGTTTTGAAAAATTTACTTGATTATAGCAATGTGATCCAAATACAAAGCAATTATTATAATAACAACAAAGTTGAAAGTGCAATCAGCAATGCTATAATTATGTAGATTTTCTCTTAATAAGAAAAAATTGGAAATACAGATAAACATGAAAGTACATTGCTATTATGAAATTAATGATTGTTTATTTTGGTGATAGATTGGTGGCTTTGAAATGCATCTGAAGAGGAACATCAAATCAGTGGAATCCGTGATTCCGGTTGTTTCGCCTACAGTTGCCCCGCCAATTCCAAGCGAGCCAATGACCGGATCTACCCCTGTGGCCCCACCATCGCCACCTAAGCCTGCTAAAAAATCAAATCCATTTGCAAATCTTCCTGCTGCAAAGTCCAAAAAATTAGCAGCACTAGAGGCTTCTGGAGCTACTGGATATGTTCTAGTCCCATCTCCAACGGTATAAATAAATAATATTTAAAAAATATATGATAAAATGAAACGAGGGCAAATTCGTAAAAAGTTAGGACTTAATTGGGAAGTCCCTTTGTGTTAAGTCAAAAAGAATCAGAGCATCTCCAATGGTAGATTTTTAAAATATTTTTACTATTTGAAAAGCTTTTTACCATTGGAGATAAAGAGCTTTTTTGAAAAGGTAAGTAATCTTTAACTTTTTAACCTTCTTATTGGTTTTGTTCATTTTGACCCTTATACTTTTATAACAATTTATTTTACACCCTTATTATATTTAGATATTAGTTTTTTCTATTACATAATCTAGTTGATTAAATATACAAAATAGATTTGAATATATTGTATAAAAAAGTAATCATCAGAATTTTCAAAATGATACAAATACCGAAGATTTAAAAACATTACCGTAACATGCTATTTAATTGTTCTTTTTATTTACTAAAATATTAATATCAACTAATGTTATTTTTCAAAAATATGAAGTAGACTTGAAAATTGAAAAATCATATGAGGGTAGTTTATATAACATATGAGAATGATAAAGATAAATTGGTTAATTTCTAAAAGAAGCTTTTTTAAAAAAGTTAATCATTGGAGTGAGGTTATAAAAATAGCTTTTTGATAAAAAAAAAAAAGGTTAGTGGAAATCTGATATGTCAACTTGTCCCATCAAGTTCATTAAGTAAAAAAGAAACATTTCTTAATATGGTTTTATACACAAAAGAGTTATGTGTTCTTATTTAAATATTTTATTTATTGTTATTTTTAGGTTGGAACATTCCGGAAGAGCAGGACAGTGAAAGGGAAGAAGCAGCCTACTCCTTGTAACGAGGTAACATTTACAACATGCGACTTTTTTTGGTCAAATTATGGGAGGAAAACGCTTAAGTTTTACTTATTTTTTTAATTTTGATATTGAATCAATACTATATACAAATATATTCCTAATTTTATATATGCAGCTAAATTTAACCGGTTTCTTTTGGTGTTACATGTGCTTTTATGCAATAAAATGTTTTTTTTGTACAAAGCATGCAATATTTTACTGTAACAGGTGGAAACATAATTGCATAAATTGATTCTTTTTGTGAAACGGTAAAAACCAGTGAAACATGATTGCATAAATTGATAAAAAGGTAAAAATTGTTAATAAAAAAAGCAACATATTTTTGCACAATTAAGCATTTATAGAGTAAATCTTGAAATGTGGTTTGCATATTCCATCTAAAATTCATTTCTCATTTTGTATCATATAAATGGGACCCACAAAATGCACCAAATGTTTTTTTTACAGGGTGATATGGTTAAGGAAGGACAAACTATATGCTATTTGGATCAATTTGGCACTGAGCTTCCAGTGAAGGTCAGATAATCTCCTCATAAACAGTTATTATTATTATTTTTTTATTTTCTTTCAAACATAAAAAAAAAAAAAATTGAATTTGATCATCTATCTCTATAATTATGCAGTCGGATGCAGCTGGAGAAATCATAAAGATCCTCTTTAATGATGGAGGTATAAATATAATTCCTAATTTCCTATCTCACTTTCATTACACTTAAAAAAATGGTCAAGGGTTCAAGTCTTACGCCACCAACTAGTGGGGGCCACATTATACTGAGCTCCTAGGACAGTGTGGGCCAACTCAGCTCAGGGGTTGGTAGAAGAATAGAAACATATTTAATAATGATGAAATTTGTGATTTTGCAGAGCCGGTTGGGTACGGAGATCCACTAATTGCGGTCTTGCCTTCGTTTCATGATATCAAGTAAAACAAATTGTCATCAATTCAAGTAGTTTTTCAGAGATCCATTCCTAAGGCTTGAAGTTTGCTTTTGATTTCGAATATGTATTCTTGTTATGTTTAGCGTTTTCGCCTTCGGCTATTTTTCGGGTTGAAAATGACTTTAAAAAATTCAAGAAAAAGATGGCCGACGACTAGAAAGTTTGATAAGTTATATTTGCCATATTTTTTATGCAATTGATGCATAGTATCATCAATTGTTGCAAAGGAACACCAATTTGTGTCTACATAAATTAGACGCCTTTGGAAAGCAATAAAACAATAAAAATAGCGATCTAATACATGCATTTGTTAAAGTCAAAACATTAAGATGTTTGTTAAATTTCACAATATATAGTAGCAAAAAACATTAGTATCTAACAACGCAACTAATTGGAGTAGAATGGAAACTATAAAGATCTTGGATAATTAATTTAAAAAAATTTATATGCTATAAAAACGACGAATTTTCATATGGGTTGGTTCGATTTTCTTTTCGGTTTCACAAGAAAAAAACAAATCGATCGTTATATTTTACTTTTCTACAAACAAAAAACCAAAAACCAAAGTTGTATGTTTTTTTTTTTTCTTCTTTATTTTTACGGTTTTTGGTTCGATTTTGGTTTTCCTGAGCTTAACACATGATCTTTCAATCACCGATAGATTATGTTGGCTGTAATAATATTTAAAAAATAATAGCTCTTATATTTTATTGAAGAATACACAACAAAGATAATATCAATTAATCATGACAATATTATAATATGGATATATTACATGCCGGCTTTTACACGAATCAAAACTTTTAACGAATGATCAGTCATAAATAATCGATAGTTACAAAATCAGCCCAAACCTCTCTCGCACTAACAACTCAAAACTAGTATTAGCCTAATAACCTTAAAATTAAGCTCGATTAGTAGCTAGTACTCCCTCTTTCAAACTTGTTCCCAATTGGTTGCTTGCTTCCCGATCTTTTGTAAAGCTCTGATCACTTCTTCATTCGTTACATTCCCTGTAACTATGACCTTGTTCAATTTCGTATCAACATCATACGCTTCAATATCTGCGAATTATCCCAATAATATTTAGATCAACTCAAAACCATGATCAATCCATAATGACATTTATAAATAGGCCATATTTTAATATTTATAAGAGACTACTAAAATTTACTTATAACCCATGACTGGTTATTATAATAATAAAGTTAATGAAACGAAAGGAGGAAATCTTACCTTCGAATTTCTTGATGGTCTTTAAGATCTTCTTGATGCATTCTTCACAATGTAAGCCAACCTTCAATTCGACCACCTGTGTTTAAAAAACAATAATTAACAAGTAATTAAAGGTCTAAAATCAGAAGTATTTGGTACAAAACTCACGTTAGTCATTGAGGAAGTTGTAGAGATATGTGGTGAGAATGAGAGGAATTTGTGAAGCAATGAAAGGCTTTTTAAAGCGAGTAAAAGTGAGGAGGAATTCGATTCTCCATGTCTGGATACCAATTTAACTTCACTTTTTGTGTTGACATCATGGGAATTGAAAGTGACTTGTTGGGCATTACCCACCGTACACATAAGGATCGGGTCGTGTGTATTTTATTATATGAGAGAGAGAGAGAGAGAGAGAGAGAGAGAGAGAGAGAGAGAGAGAGAGAGAGAGAGAGAGAGAGAGAGAGAGAGAGAGAGAGAGAGAGAGAGAGAGAGAGAGAGAGAGAGTGTGTGTGTGTGTTTGGGGGGTGGGGGTGGTTTAGGTGTGATTTTAATTAATACAATAAATAATATATTAAAAAAAGGAATTAGAAAATGTAAACTGGTCTTTTTTATATGGACTCAAAACCAACATTACAATAAATTAATGCTAACCATGGGGACCATAACTATGAAAATTTAAAACTTGGACTGAAAGTGAAAAATCGTGCAAACCATGGGCCAAAACTGTAATTTTCTCTATTTTTTGTTAATGGATCGGAGCAAAGAACGTGGTCTTTCCAAATCTAGTCGAGGCTACCGTTAATGGTGGACTTCAACATTTTTTTGGGTTGTTTTAAGCTCCGATTAATAATACGAATCAGTACAAATTCGATACCAACTAATAATACAAATCAATTTATAACTTAAAGTTGAGATTTATGACGGAAAGAGACAGGATTAGAAACTGTGGTGACTTGATGTGTACGGAAAAAAAAAGTAAGACAATCCAAATGCACTGCTTTCTAGCGCTTAATTTCAGAGTAAAACTTAAGAGTAAGCAATCAAATATTTTAATCTTTATATAAAATTTAATTTAAAAAGTAAAAAAAATTATTGAAGTAGAGTGATCCTGATCACAATTGGACACACTATAAATAACCTTGCTATTTTATATTTTGACACACTATAAATAACGTTGCTATTTTATATCGTCACTAATGATGAAAAGTGTAGTTATTTCATAAAAAAATGTTTACATGCAATATTTTTTTCAATCTACTTAATACTTACGGAAGTACGGTGAACATAACTTTTGATTTGGGCTAACAATTATGATTAGTTATTTGGGCTTAAAGAGTACTGATATGGGTCAGTCACTGTAAATATAAAGGAGGACAAACCGAATTTTTTAAAGACCGGTTTACAAACCTGTTCGGTTTTTCTCCAAAGAAAGAAAACTGGTTTTGGCCAGTAGCAGTTTGGTTTAAAACCGCTTTAAGTTATAAAATTCCTAACTTGTCTAAACGGTGTGTAGGTCAAATAAGAAAAACCATTCGGTTCGCTACTGTGTAAGGTGTTTCATGTTTGTTTGGTCATTCGGGATCCTTTAATGAGCCAAAACGATATTTTTCCACTTTTAACTTAAAAAAGATATGACAATTTATTATTTATTTATTATTATTATTATTATTATTATTATTATTATTATTATTATTATTATTTTTGTGATTTCTCCACTAAAAAGCTTGTTTTAGGTAGCCTCCAAAAAGCCTAGCTCAAAATTATTCTTGGAATCTTTGGGATGAAGACAAATGGATATGGATACGACTAAGAAGAGGCTATTTGATAACATCTAAATAGAATCATTTGAATGTCACATTTGAATTGGTTAGCATCTAGCGCATTTGATACAACCTCGAAACGATTTTTGAACGAATCAAAAGCTTATGAATTATTAAAGAACCCTACCTTCTTTAATATACTAAGAGTTTGGAGTCATTCCGTATTAAAGAGTTCAATTTTATCATACAACCCCTAAAACACAAACTATACAGCTCCAAAAATATATTTATTGGTTAATATGAACCACACGTAAGTTTTCATTTTGTTTTTTTGAAACAAAACAATTAGATCAAATGATGTGACAACTCACCATTTCAAGCATGTTAAACTGGTTATCAATTACTTTTTCATATAAATAGAACCGAGGGGATTGAAGTAAAAGTTTTGGATAAATGGATTTTTTTTTTCTGTTCATAATTAACCGTACCATATTTTAAGTTAATAATATTATTATTAAAAGTAGAGAGAACATGTTTTTTATTTGAAGACCGATGTAAATAAAATTAAGTGGTGACACTCTGAAGGAAAAAAAAAGAGAGAACTTCAAACAAATAATTATAACTTCGATGGAAATTTTTAATCGTATTATGCTCTCCGAATTTGTATCACTATAATGTTTATTTTCAATATTTGTATATTAAAAAATTTCGATAAAAAAAACTATTCAAATCAAATCTTTAGAATTTCTATAATTATTACATATCAATCTATATTTATTACACATCAATCAATACCAAAGTAAACTCTCCGTGTATTATCATCGAGTCCGAAGCTCTCTCTCCCCCTTTATTTCCAAAGCTATGTATGCACATTGTTAAAAAGGTAAATATTTTGCAATCTTGACTTTTCAAAAAAAAAAAAAAAAAAGGTAATGTAGATATTTAAGTATTCTTTTATTACGGTTTATATTGATTGATTACTAACAGAAATTGAATAATTAATGTTGTATTTGTGTTATTTATGAAAATGCTTAATTGGCTGTGAGTTGGCCTTGTGTAGTATATATATGGAATTTTGGGTAAAATTTTAGAACGCATCACAAACAGACACATTCCATTCTTTACGCTCTACTTTCTCTCTCAACTCATACCCTCCACTACTGCTAGGGTTTTCCATCGAAAACCAATTTCTTCACAGATTCACTGTAATGTTTCTTCAATCTTTAAATCTTTAATAATGTTACCACTTTTAATCTATATTGATTAGTGTTTTCGTCGTAAACGTTGTTTTTATTATTTTTTTCAATCTTTGTTTTTGTAAATCTCTATTTTAGATTGTGTGTTATTAGTTTCTATTGAGCTGGTAGATTTCGGACAAAAATCATGAAAGTTTACACATATAAATGAATAGTAATTGTTCTTGACGTAAACTTGATGATTCACATGTAGTTATTTGTGTATTTCGTTCACAGATGGGACGTGCAAAGATAAAAATGGAATACATAACGAAAGAGAAGACACGAAACACAACGTACGAGAAAAGGAAACATGGATTGATAAAGAAAGCTGCAGAATTCAACACTCTTATCGATGTTGACACCGCCGTGATCATATACCCTCCGAACTCCAACAAGCCGGCGATTTGGCCGGAAAACCCTGATGATATCAAGAAGTCCATCGCTTCATACAAATCAAAAGACGAAAACGGGAAGAGAAATTATGGCGTCAAAGAGTACTTTGAGGAACGAAAGAAAAAGATCGACGATCAACTTGTCAAGGCTCGAAAAAGAAGCATGGAAGCCAGGTACGCGACATGGTTTGACGAACTCGATGGGTTATCAGAAGGGCAATTGAGACATTTCGCTATGGGATTGGAGAACAAGGAGAATACAGTTAGAGATTATCTTGAATTCCAGAAAAGAATGAAGTTCGAGCCAGTTAATTTTCAGTATGGAGGTCCACAACTGGGTCTTGAACAAGTTCAAGTGGTTAACCACCACCTTATGAACAATGGTCTTGGGTGGTTCGATGGTGCACCAACGACGTCGTTCGTTCCATTGAAAAGTGAAGTGGGTGGGTACGGTTATCCGATGTTTGAAGGTGGTATGGTTTATGGTAACCCTAATCCTAATCCATGGCTGTTTCAGCCGCCGGTGATGCAATGTGCACCGATGCCGGAGTTTGCAATGCAAGAACTTGATCCACAAGTGAATAGTGGCGTCGGGGATTTCGTGATGGATGATTATCGAGGAAGGTTTCTAGGTTAAGTGATAAGTAGTTAATTTTTCATGATTTAATTCGTAAAACTTTGTACATAAACTTGTGAGCAATTTCGTTTTTTATGTTTGATTCCGGTGATTTATATTGTTTTGTTTATGTTTTATGGATATTTGTTTTCACTTAACAATCTGTGGATTAGTGATTACATGTTTATTAGTTTTTGGCTTGGGGGGATACGTAAAATGCTTCCTCGTTCTTCAAATGGCATGCAAATACGTTGAGTTTAATTACGTGCGATGAATATTTATTATGTTATTTTATTGGATTTTAGATTTAACTTTATCACCCTTTTGTTTAATCAACTGTGAAACAGTTTAAAATATGGTTAAATGAATGAAACAATATTATATTTCCAACTATAATATTGTATTTTTATTATTTTTCCTATGATTATGATATAACATTATATTTCGAATTTTTTTAACTTATAACCATTTTACTGAAATATTAACACTGCTTAAAAAGAAAAGGAATACAAATATTAATTATTAGATACATAATGCGATATCTAAATATGTCACTACAAGGTGTTTACACGTAATAGCAATTTAAAAAAAAAAACTTACAAACCAAAATTGCTGCTATTATCATAGCAAATTCCCGACCTAGGGACCGTCTTGTGATAAGAAATGTTTTTGGACTAAAATTGCTGCTATTTATAAACTAAAAGGGTTGTTTTTATAATTTACTCTCCGAAAAGGTATTCCATGGCTTCACAAGAAACATTTTTTGAATTCCGATGCCAGTATGCCACTAGCCACTGACCGCTAACCAGTGCCAATGATTTTCTTTACCTCTCTTCTCTCTCCATAATTATACAAAAGCAATCCATAGTAGATGTCTAGAAGATAACGAACAGTGGTAAAAAGAAATGGGAAATGTATTGAGGTTTCCAAATGGCCAGTGCTGTTCCGAACCACCAACAGGCACCGCTACCGGCGGCGACGTTGATACGCTGTTCAAACTCACACTCGGTGAAACTCCGCCGCTTTCCACCGGCTTCAAGTTCGAGTTACACACGCTACCGGTAGAACATCTTCCCTTTACACCTACACACCCACAGTCACAAACACACCGTACAAGTACCAATTTTGGTGATTTTCCCAATTTTGACTTTATTGAAAAAGGTGGATCCAAGGGCTGTAGGAGATGGCGATGGTGTAACAGTGTATGTTAGTACCTCTGATGCTCGGGAATCGACACGTGTTCCTCCAGAGATACAAATGGCGGTAATTGAACGCAGGGAAGCACGCGCGCAAAGGAACTACACCGAAGCAGATGTACTGCACGAGCAAATCAAATACGCAGGCTATCGGTAAAATCAAGTTTTCTACATTAACGGTGACATTTTGTTGAATTGAGTTTACATGATACAGGGTGTTACACATCAATAACGAGGAAATTCTTGCTAAGAAGTACCGAATTAGACTAAGGTATTTTGATTTAGATTTGTATCTCATCAATATATCTTTTGATCGCAAGATCAAATCGATGGAGTTTTTGTATTTGGCGTGATATGAGTGAATGGAAACAGGGGAATAGATGCACCGGAAAATGAAATGCCTTATGGGAAAGAGGCGAAAGATGAGCTGGTGAAGATAATCGGTGGGAGGTGTTTGAGAATTTTGATATTTTATGAAGATCAATATGGGCGTTTTGTTGGGGATATGTATTGTAATGGCATTTTTGTACAGGTAATTTGGATGCTAATATAGTAGTAACAAATGTAATGGAATTAATATTGGAAATTAAAATTGACAGGAATCGATGTTGAAGAAAGGACTTGCATGGCACTATAGGGCCTATGATAAACGACCGGAATTAGCGCAGGTAAATTAAGTTAATGTGATTTTGTTGAAAAGAATCATTTTTTTTTTTTTTTTTTTGTGTGTTTTAAAATGGTGGAATTGGTTTGATGTGATTAGTGGGAGAAAAGTGCGAGAGCCAAGAGAATTGGGTTGTGGGCTTCATCAAATCCTGAAATGCCATGGAAATGGAGGAAGAATCAAAAAGATAGGTTGCTTAAGTTAGATTGGTTGGTTTTGTTTGGGGCTATGCTATGTTTGTTCACTTTGTTAGGAGGTAAAACTTTGTTAGGCTCTATGTTTTGCTGTTTGTTAGTCTTAGGTGGCATATGTTATGCTTGTTCGCTTTGTTAGTAATAGTCCGTGTCACTTTGTTAGGGGACATGTTACATTTGTTCACTTTTCTCTAAAACTTTGTTAGGGGATATGCTATGTTCGTTCACTTTGTTAGTAATAGTTTGTATTTACCAATAAGCGCAATTTGCTTTAATTTTTACCTGTTTTTTGTATAGTTTTCTATCGATTACAAGTGTGTTAGGTTGGATTAGTATGAAAAACTTTAGAAGGGGAGGGGGAAGGATTGAATACATCTTATCCAATATTCAATCTAAAACTAGATGAAAGAACACAATGGTGTGGTGGAATATAAAATCCATTACATAAATTAGGGATGAGCAAAACCGAAACTGAAAAACCTATGGAGTGGGTTTGAATTTTTGGAAAAAACAACTTCTACTGTGTTTGGTTTTGATCCCATAAACCCATGGTTTTAAATCGAAACCAACTCATGTGGGTTTGAACCCATAAACTTACGATTCCAGTGGATTTGAAACCATAACCCCGTTTATACATATAGCAACGTACTTTCAGTGTGTTCGAACCTACAAACCTACGATTTTAAACCCATCTTTCACTGAGTTTGAATCCACAACCCTGTTTATACTTTATAGCAGCATACTTTCAGTGAGTTTAAACCCACAAACTCACGGTTTCAAACCTGAAAGTTGGAAAACATGAACCCACAAACCCACGGGTTCAAAACGAAAACCCACAAACCCTGTCTGAAAGACTAAAAAACTGACCCATATTGGTTTTTGAAACCAAAAACTGACTTCTACTATTTGGATTCGGTTTAGCCAAACAACAACCAAAACTGACCAATGCCCATCCCTAATATAAATAACACACTTCCAGGTTTCTATGAAGGTTTTAAGAAGCCCATTTATCGTTGGTAATGAAGGTTTTAAGAAGCCACATTTATCGGATAATAAAAATTAGATTTTTAGTGGTTATGCTTTACATCTAAAGGAATACAATCAAAACCCTAAATTGTTTTCTCTTTACATCCCAGTGCCACAACCCCCCCCCCCCCCCTCTTTTATGGTTGCGTTATTTTCAAAACAAAAAAGGGAAAACGCATATTGTGTTAATCAGTTGGAAGTCTAGAAGTTATTCATTACTGCTCTATATGGATCAACATGAGAAGTTATCTACTCTCGAGTCTCCATCATTGAGCTAGCATTCTATTTGTCATACGGTTTTGATCTAATTGATCTAGTTATTTTAATTAGATCCATGAATTTTGGAGATTAAAAATTTTCAATACAAATTTTGCTTCCGTTAATAATCTTGATCTATAAATTATTAGTTACATCAATCCTTAATACTGACATCAGAACTACTTTTAGAACATTTGCTTTATATTTTGTTTTTCGATTGTTCTTGAATGTGTTTTCATATTCTTGGAAATAGTAAAAAAAACAACATAATTGTTTTATAACATTTCAGTGAATTAGTTTTACACATCTATGTGAAAGCAATGTTATGATCAAAGTTGTTTGTTTAATAAGATAGAATTTGTTGTTCAAGCCCGAAATTAGTTTACGTTTGTTTGACTGTGTTGTTCAAGCCTGCAATTAGATTTGTTGTTATTGTTGTTTTTTTCATTAAAAGTAGCAAAAGTATTGTAATTATACTTTATATTTTGTTATATGATATTTTTGGAAAATCGTAAATACGAATCGAGATGGAAACCCTAACAACAAAAATGGACCAAGAAAATAATTGACGAGGGCCTAAGTGGCCCTCGACCCAACACTAAGGTGGCGTTTGGTTCGTTGGAATTCGAGGGAATTCGAGGGAATTGGAATCCAATTCCTTCGAATTCCTGCGTTTGGTTCAAGCTTTGTGTGAAGGAATTGGATTCCAATTCCATTGAAATGGAGGGAATGAATTCCTTCAGTGAATGGAAGGATTTAATTCCCTTGGAAGAGGGAATGTGCAAGATTACAATTATACCCCTTTTGTTACCTCACAAATTGAAACCCTCTACCCTCACCCACCACCACCACCACCATGCACCGACCACCACCACCGCCACCAACCACCGCCGTCGCCACCACCACCCACCGTCGCCGCCACCACCACCGCCACCCACCACCACCGTCACCACCACTACCACTACCCACCGTCACCACCGCCATCTACCACCACCACCAACGTGACCAACCATCACCACCGCCACCACCAACCACCACTACCACCGCCACCACCATCACCACTGCCCACCACCGCTAATGCCCATTACCATCATCCATCACCACCACCACCACCTACCGCCACCACGAACCACCGTCACCCACCACCACCACCACTACCTACCACCACCAATGCCCGTTACCATCACCCACCACCACCACCACCACACACCACTACCACAGCCACCACCATCACCACTGCCACCACCGCTAATGCCCATTACATCATCCATCACCACCACCACCTACCGCCACCACGAACCACCGTCACCCACCACCACCACCACCACAACCTACCACCACCAATGCCCGTTACCATCACCCACCACCACCACCTACCGCCATCACCCACCACCGTCACCCACCGCCACCGCCACCGCCACCGCCACCACACACCACTACCACTGCCACTGCCACCAGCACCACTACTCACCATCACCGCCATACACCGCCACCACCACCACCGTCACCAACCACCACCACTACTGCCCATTACCATCACCCACCACCACCACCCACCATCACCCACCACCACCACCCATCGTCACCCACCGCTACCATCCACCGCTACCATCCACCACTAGCAATAAGTTATATAAAAAGTAAATATTATGCAAAAAATATTAAGGGCAAATTTGTCATTTACATGGATTCCAATTCCATTTCCTGAAAACCAAACAGAAAATGGAATTGGATTCAAATTCCATTTCCTGCCAACCAAACACAATATGGAATTGGATTCCAATTCCTGATAGATTCCAATTCCTTGACAGATTCCAATTCCTTCAAAAACTTTCTGCGAACCAAACGCCACCTAAGGTGCAAAAGTGGGATTTCCCCTCTTTTTCAGCCTATACAACTCACTCTTTTCAGATTGCCCATCAGCCCAAGAGGTTTTCGACTGGAGATTGATTGTCGGCCCTACTGTCCGCATTGTTTTTCGCCATGTAGGCTTGGGCTTGCCCTTCGCCCTTCAACCTAAACAAGGATGGCTGACCCAGTTGGAGAGCCCTCACTCTCTCAGATATAATCGACGATGTGAAGGAACATTCCCTCAACAAGTAAGTTGTGGCGGTGGCAAGAATAACAAAATGGAACAAATACCTTGAAAGAAATCAAATACAATCGTTTTTTAACCTTGGATTATTTGAAAATTAGGGTTCTAATTAGGATTGTGAGCTTCTAAATGAAATTAGGTTTCTAATTTTGTGGCCTTCTAAGATGATAATGAGCTTCTGAAAGAAATTAGGGTTCTAATTTCTTGCTCATTTAAAGATGATCATCAGATTCTGAAAGAAATTAGGGTTCTAATTTCACGAGCTTCCGAAAACGAGAGAAAATAAGGGAGAAGAGAGAAAGAAGGAAGGTAGAAAGTTGTCAGAAGTTACGGTTCTAAATTGGTAATGACTGTAATAGAGTAGGAGAAAGATGAGATGTGAAAAAACTGTTTTCACGTAAAAGACATGTGAGGCAGCTAACAACTGCATTTTAATGAATGTTCAAAACAACATAGACTAAACCTACAACAATACATGTTTATAAGAACGATTTATACAAAACCGAAAGTTTAAGGATCTGAATATCCATTTTGTAACAAATACACGGATTAAAGTTTACATTATTGTCAAAGTTTTTAGTATGTTAAAAGTTAAAAATAATATCAGCTCGTCTCCATTACAAATTAAAAAAGGTCTCAGCCAATCATATACCAACACGTGGCAGACAGTCATTCGCATCGAATCTTTTTCTCTCTATCGTTATCTCAGAAAATATCCAACGTGATAGCAGAAGAAAACGGCCAACACTTGTTAAAAAGAATGGGAAATGCATTGAGGTTTCTCTATGGCCAATGTTGTGCCGAGCCACCAACCACCACCACTGCATACGGCAGTGCTGGTGATCAACAACTTGGCCACCACGGCGTTTCTTCATCCACCGTCGGTGTCTCCGCCCTTGCCCAACACCTCTATCACTTTGAAATCACCTCCCAGGTACCCCACTTCACTCTCGGCCCCCAATTTGTAACTAGGATCTATCAGATCACCCCTTTTCCACCATAATTCACTGCAAATTGTTTATAAAACTTATGAACCAAATCCATCTGAGCTTTATTTGGAGTCAATTTATTGAAATTAAAAAAAAATCTCAATTCGATCGTTTGATTTATAGGTTCCGGAAGGTCTGAGTAAGCATGTGAGTTCATCCAAGAAAGCTCAGTCCAATTGGTAAATTTTCCAACAATTACTACCTCTACACTTCACTTTCTACTTCGAACTCAATTTCAAAATCAATAAACACAATTGTCGAAATAACAACTCAACTGTAGTTTTAGGAGCTAATGGGAAAATGGCGTCAAATGTATATCATTGTTACTTGGCATTTGACACTTTGACGTATAAATTGAAGGTATAAGAAACTATCAAAGGCATGGAGGGAATCAAAACCTCCACCAAAGACACCTGAAGAAGCTTCCAGGCTTGTAACGCGTACACTACAGCGACATCAAAGAGCTGATATTGAGGTTCGTTCTTTCTCTACCGGAAACCTTTTCTTGACGGTGGTGCAAAATTCCCAAATTGCCCCTTCTAGACATATGTAATCACTAGTAATTTGTGTATTTTATTTCTCCTTGAAGGGCTTATTATCATTCTACGGTCTCCCTCTTCCTCACTCGCTAACTGAACTCACTGCCGGTGATGCTCCACCACTTGCCGACGGTCTCAAATTCGAGTTACACACTCTTCCCGTAAGAATAACTCCCTGCTACACCTACACACACACATCCAAAAAATTCGATTTCTTAATACTTTTTCAAATTCACTTGATTAAAAAAGGTGGATGCAAGGGCAGTAGCAGATGGGGATACTGTAACAGTGTATGTTAGTACCTCAGATGCACGTGAGTCATCACGTGTCCCTGAAGAGGTACAGATGGCGGCTGTTGAACGCAATGAAGCACGTGAGCATAGGAACTACACCAAAGCAGATGCATTGCACAAGCAAATCACAGATGCAGGCTATCGGTACGTAATTGCTCATGTCTAGTTTTGTAATTTTGACACTAACCTTTTTTTTTTTTTTTTGATGAATTGTGTTATATGACACAGGGTGTTACATATCAATAACGAAGAAATTCTAGCTCGCAAGTACCGAATTAGACTAAGGTACTTTTATTAGATTTGAACACGATATTGAAATTTTTTTCATTTAAGTTATTTTATTTGGTGTAATATGAGTGAATGGAAACAGGGGAATAGATGCACCCGAAAGTGCAATGCCTTATGGGAAAGAGGCG
Source organism: Cichorium intybus (assembly GCA_023525715.1). NCBI lineage: Eukaryota > Viridiplantae > Streptophyta > Magnoliopsida > Asterales > Asteraceae > Cichorium > Cichorium intybus. The sequence continues at coordinate 47,547,249 of CM042012.1, read as the reverse complement.
AAGGACGAATTAGTGAAGATAATTGATGGGAAGTGTTTGAAAATTTTGATATTTGATGAAGATCGATATGGGCGTTTTGTTGGGGATATATATTGTAATGGCATTTTTGTACAGGTAAATTGTATGATTATATAGTAGTAACAAATGTAATGGAATTAATATGGGAAAGTTGAATGTGTAGGAATTGATGTTGAAGAAAGGACTTGCATGGCACTACACTGCATATGACAAAAGGCCGGAATTCGAGAAGGTAAAATTAGTTGTGAGATTGTGTTTCATTAGGCTTCTTTTGTGTTGTTAAATGGTGGAATTGGTTTGATTAGTGGGAGAAAGTTGCTAGAGCTAAGAGAATTGGGTTGTGGGCTTCATCGAATCCAGAAATGCCATGGGAATGGAGGAGGAATCGTCGTGAACATAGATAGTTGGTTTGAGTATTTTTGTTGGATGGAATGGAATGGACGGGGTAATGGAATAAGCAACGTAATGAAATGAGTTGTAATCATGCTTAGTTGGCTGGAGGAATGAAATGAATTTTCAAATGGATTTTTTATATTATATGTAAATACAAGGTATAGTTTTTATGTTATTCTATACATGATCTAATTATTATTAGTTTATTACGTAACTTTAATTTACAAATGAATAACAATAAAGCTCGTTAAACCCCAAATAAGCTAGCATAATGTCAAAATACACAACCTATTATAGACATTTTATTGAACAACAGCGGCAATGGTCCTCGAGAATCCCATTAGAATGGGGTAGGGGGAGGTAGATGTCGGTTGTCATGCATTTATCAAGAAAAGCATAATTGCGTCAAATCGATGACCTCCAACATGTACAAAACAGTATATGCAGATGAGACAAACAAGGGGAAGTAAGTCCAAGTGAGCAGTAAGATATAAATATGAACAAATAAATAAACGTATGCGTCAAGAAACCTATAAATAAGACAAAACAAAACAAGGGTGAGCAAGTCAATGAGTGTAAAAACATGAATAAAATTGAATACAAGCAAGAGCCGGAAGACCATAACAACAATAAACATCAAAGACGAAAACATATAAAGGGGTTAGGTTACTCATCAACCCTAATATTTACTCCCTACACCTTTCGTTCCTATATGAGACCATGTCTTTGAAAAGAGCTAGCTCCTCCATGTCACGTTGCGTACTATGCACCTGCTTCCTTCTAGGATGTCCTTTCCACCTCTTACAATCAACCATCACCGACTCTAATCCTCTAACTGTCATCGTGATGGTAGCCTCCTATGAACATTTCCATACATCCTTAAACATCCTTCCCTTAATTTTTCTATAATTCGTGGCACATCCAACAATATCTAAAAGCGGTGTTCGGTATTCTGTCCATCAAATTTCTACTGCAAGTATATGTCAACATCCTTATATCTATTACCTCCATCTTCCTCTCATATTCCTTCTTGCTCTACCAACATTCTAACTCATCCACCATGACATGCCTCACAACTACTTTATGAAATAGACATTTTATTGATAAAGGCCCCTATATTATATGATATTATTTTTTTATATTCTTGACTGTAAAGCCTCCCCTATTATTTATACATAAATCCCCCGTATTACATTATTTAAACCATCCTATTTTTCAATTGATATGAAAACCCCCAATACTATATATTTTGCAGTGTCATAAAAACACAATCTATTATAGATCTCTTATTGCAAAAATTCCTAAGAAGAATATCATTAGGAGATTTAAAAAATGAGAGGTTTTAAACGATCCAAAACTTAATGTATGTGTTTTTATTCAATAAGACACATATAACATGTAAGATACCATTTGGTATGTGGTTTTTCACTAATAATAATACAAACTGGCCAAAATAATGATACCTTTAGACAATCAAATATTAATGACGATACGACGACCAAATGTCCGTAAGATACCATTGGGTGCCCAAAGGTACAAACACAAAGCTCATTAAGAAGAATAACCATGGAAAGATATATAGACAGGACAGGAGGTAAGACATCAAGGTATGCACAATCTAACGCGTAAAACAGTTCTCTCTCGCTAAAGAAATATTATTTATAAGCTCGTTTTCTAGAAACACTAATTGAACAGAGCGATCTCCTAGCACCCAAAGTTTGTCTAATAGTTTGTGGTGTTGTTTTAAGATTGCCAAACGAGACAATATGATCACATTTACGACAACATTCGCCTAACAAAACCCTATAACATCAATGTGCTATCGAGTTTGTGATGTGTGAGCCTTTGGGTATCTATGTATGCCATGTGCTAACTTTGATACGTGCTTACTTAACCATCAAACCCTAATGAGTCTTTTAAGAGATGAATGACATAGAGATTTCTAGACATAACTGACTTTGGTTTGGGGCAAGAGAGTCTATATCATCCATTGCATCATTTATACACACTATTCATTTTGTGAGTGTGAACTTTTATTTCACTCTATGTTTTTAATATGCAATTGTTTCCCTAGAAATTTTTTTTGCGAGAAATGAATTATTTTAATATATAAAATTTGAGTTCGATTATACATTATTTCTGAGATATCCAACCCATGTCCGAATCAGTAACATTCTCAATCAAATGTACTATTTTGACATGTAGTCAGGTAAGAAGTAGGCTCAATAGTGCGACCGTGAGAAGTCAAGATTATCACATGTTGGTGACTTTAATGTCATAAATGCATTTTAGTAGAGTCAGGAATAATATAAGACAAGTTGAGTTTTGTTTAGCTATTCTCCGAGTTTGAAGGTACGGAATGCACACTCGGATAATTAACAAGGACTCGGAAACACAGGGGTTCAGAGGCAGCGTCCTTGGTGGGGTTCCACGGGGAATCGCCCTTAGCGGATAAAATGGGTCCAACCGAATTTTCCTAGCCCAAGCCCAATGATTTTGCATCCATTGTAAAACGTTGCAGTGGTTACAAATTGACAGAAACAAAAACTGCTCATCTTCTCTGCATGCTTTGCCTCCGACGAACACAAAATTGCATGGTATTCAATTTGGAATAGGCCTGTAATTCCAAATTAATTTGTTTTTGGATTATCCCAAAATTTGATTTCGTGATACATCATGCAATAGAGTTGGAATCTTAGATTTTAGAAAGTGTTTGTTGTACATGATCCTTGAATTATCAAAGTAATCTTATTAATATTCGAAAGCTCGTTTTCTAACATCACACTAAAGACTAAAGAGTATTTGAGTGAGAGATAGCATTAGACATAAATTATTACATTGGTCTCTACTGTGATTATCCCATGTACACTTTTAAACGCTATTTACTTTGTATGCAAAGATTTTGTTAGTGTTGAGACTTCTGATGTTTTTGTCTTTAAAAAATAAATTCAAAATTCTTGTTTGAAATTGACCTTATGAGGCATATTACTAGTATGGTGTTGTAGCAATGTGATAGTGATGTAGCGTCCATCACATGTGATCATGTGATGAGTACTCCTAATGATCTTAAGATGAGATCTTCGATAGACTTTAGATGTTTGGATTTATATAGAACTTTCTTTAGAGATATATATGTTTTGTTTGAATTTTTCTTACAGGTTCAGATTTAATTTGTTATCTCTTTTTGATTTAGTTTTTGTTGCACGAAAACAATTGTGGCCGGGAACAAAAGGAAAAAGGTAGTGGCGGCTAAGAGACAACGGCAGGCGATGCACGGAGAATTTGAAAGACTAATTAAATATAAAAAAATAATAAAATCCATCAAAATATATTTTATTACTTTTTGGTAATTATAAAAAGACTATGGGTTGATAAATACGAGATTGGCTAAAAAGACACCCATTTTTACTAAAAAGACACTCCTTGATTGCTTAATGATTACTTATTTGGTTTTTAATTGTTTAATAATTACTAGCTAGGTTTAATGATTAAATAATAATAATTATTTAATTTGTTATTATTTATCTACAAATATGAAATAACAAATCTTTTTTTACATCCACCGTTTAAATTCTAAAAGAATAATTTATATTTAAAGATTAGCTAAATAAAAAAACCTTAAATCTAATAATATAACTAAAGAGACTAAATAAAAATTTGTGAAAATAAAAGGTATAAAAGTAGAAGGATGTAATAGTAAATAAATTAACCCTAATCTTATAACATAAAAAAACCCTAGCTGGCCACGTATATTCCTCTCTCGCTCTCACTATCACCGATCTCAAACTCTCCATAGCCTAACTGTCGACGCCAGCCATCACACTCCCCGCCGACGCCGGCAACCACGTCTAACAGCCGGCAAGTCGGATCCCTCTCACTCTCACTGTCGATCTCACACATCTCTCTCACTCTCGACTGTCTCCATCATCGGCGAACACCGGCTGTCGGACACCGTCAACAACCACGTCTCACAGCCGGCCGTCGGACACCGTCAACAACCACCGTTAGCAACCGTCAGATCTCCTCTCAGACGGCGCACAGCCGAGGGCCGCCGCCTCATTATCTCACACCTCCGGTCAGCCGAGGGACACCTCTAGCAACCGCCGGTATGCTGTTGGTTACCTCCGGCCACAACCAGAAGCAAATCGATCAATGCCTCTACTGCTCTCTGTTTCTCTTTTTTTCTCTGGATCCATGAATGTATTTAGGAAACATGTATATGCTCTCTGTTTCTCTTTTTTTCTCTGGATCTATGAATGTATTTAGGAAACATAATGTATACAAGATTATTTTGAAGAAAAAATGGATTTGTTTTGGTTAATTTGTAAAATGAGAAACTGAAATCTTTTGTAAAAAACGAATTTTACAATCTTTTGTAAAAAACTATAAAGTATTTAGAATTCATAAAAAGAAACTGAAAAGTTAAACTTGACACATCTGAAACACATCTTTTAATATTGATTAATATTAATTTTTATCAAAGATGTCTAAGGCTGGGCGGTGTGGCCTCGCCAACCGTCTCGCCTAGCCCTCGCCATCAGCTCCGTCAATCGTCGTCCTCGCCTTCGCTAACCGGTCCTCGCCATTTCTCCAGCGAGCTCGCCAAACTCTTTGGCAACGGTCATGTGACCGTTGAAAGGTCACAAATACAAAAAAAAAATTAATTTAAAAAAATCCAATTATTCTCCTATATAAACCAAACCCTCAAATCATTTGTACCACACAACTTCAATATCAAACCCCTTCTACAATTTATATCCTCTCTCCCCCAATTTTAATTTCAAAAATTATGTCATCCGACTCGTCAATTTCGATATCATCGTCGTCATCTGATGATGAATTGGAAGAACAAATAGGCGAGCAAATAGAGCGTATTACGGCTCATTTACAACAAGAATTACAAAATCCATCGCCAAGCAGCGGGCCTCGTCTACACAGAAGATATACGGCTCATTTAGTTTGTTTTAAGTTGTTTATTTATGTTTTTAATTTTAATGTAATGTATTTTAAGTTTAATGAAATTGTTGTTTTTAATTTTATTATTGTTTTTAATAATATAAATAATTAAAAAAAAATTTAATAAAATAGTTTAGTATGAAGTTCAGCATGTGCTGACCACTACCACCATTTTTGGTCAGCATGTGCTAAACTTGTTGAATACTGACGTGTCATAGTTTAGCACATGCTGAACATGCTAACCACTCCCTCCAGCCTAAAAGAGTGTCAATTTAGCAGCACCCATAAATACTTTTTGAAAGTACCACTCCTAAAGTCCTAGGTACAAAACTCAATGTTTATACGCATGTCTAACATTTAAAAACATACACACTAGAGAAAATACCGGGTTTCAAAACTGTTCATATATATCTTTGAAGTTGTTGTAAGTACAGACAATTATTGAATTCGTTTTTAGCGTACATAACCAAAACGCGACCACTATAGTCTATATACCAAACTCAACAAAATATCGAGTTATGAAATTGTTCATAAATGTTTCAAAACGGTTCGCACTAAAACCTTATACACCAACTGGATACGAATTTCAAAACACGGTGGAAATAATATTTCACATATCTAGCGAGAACCGTCACCTTCAAACCCGTTAAAAAGAAACACATTTCCAACACTTCATATATTATAAGCCTTTTCGAGACGGCTAGGCAGTGGCGGATCATAAGAGGGGCCAGCTGGGGCCATGGCCCCCCCGGTTTTCAACGTTAGAAGTAGCATATATATATAAGTTATTTGCATTCATGGTTCATATATTCAAAGTATTAGCTTTTTGGCCCCTGCGGTAAAAAATAGAAGAAGCTATTTGGCCCCTGTTTGAAAGTTCGGCCCCCCCTTTAAAAAGTTTCTAGTTTCGCCCCTGCGGCTAGGTTGGTAATAATATTTGAAAACTCATATTTTTTTAATACATCCACTATTGTATATTTAACAAAAACCTCCAATTGGATGTGCTTTATAGAAAAAATGGCAACAAATCATATGCCAACACATGGCAAAAGAAATTTGGATTGTCACCTTTTCTTCTTGGATGCTACTTGCGGCCTTCCCACAATAATATCCATACCCACTCTTTCTCTCATAATTTCATAAAAAATCCGAAGTCGTAGACTCGTACTAGAAGAAAACCAAAAGTAGTTAAAAAGAATGGGAAATGCATTACGGTTTCTGTATGGCCAATGCTGTTCCGATCCACAAACCACCACTACAGGCGGCGCCGCCGGTGATCAACCACTTGGCCACCACGGCGTTTCTTCATCCGACGTCGGTGTCTCCGCCCTTGCCCAACACCTCTACCACTTCGAAATCACCTCTCAGGTAGTTACTAGTTACTACCTTCACTCTCACCCCCAATTTCGTAACTTTGATTCATAAAAATCACCCCCTTTTCCACCATAATTCACTACGATTGTTTCTAGTAATCTTATAACAAACCCCATTTGGTATTTTATTTGCAATTTTGGTCTAAAAAGAAACTAAATTCACTCGTTTGATTTATAGGTTCCTGAAGGCCTGAGTAAGCATGTGAGCTCATCTAAAAAAGCTCAGTCCAATTGGTAAAGTTTCGCTCTTTACTTTTTCAACGTCAAAATCGATAAGGAGAATTTTGGGAATGAAAAGTCAACTCTAGTTTTTCCTTTGTTATTAGTTAGTTTCTGACTGTTGAACAAACCAATTGAAGGTATAAGAAACTATCGAAGGCATGGAGGGAATCAAAACCTCCACCAAAGACACCTGAAGAGGCTTCCAGGCTTGTAATTCACACTCTACACAGACACCAAAGACCTGATATTGAGGTACTTCTACCACAGTCCTTTTTCAAAAGAGATGACCCGGATCCGGATCCAGACCCGGACTTTGACATAAAAAATAAACCTCTTTCTAGGCTACATTTCGCAAAAGGGAAGTGAGTTGTATGCAACAATTTTTAATCCATACACAACACTTTATTGTACAATATGAAAAAAAAAAAAAGCATCAATGTATGTATAAAAATTGTTAGGCGATCGGGAGTACTCTTCACGGAGGGACCGTGATGGCCACGTTTGCACCCATCACGGCGTGCACACCGCCCCGTGCTACCGTGATGGGGCGTGGTCGTGAAGGGCCGTGTTCCATATCACGGGTGATCACATCCAATGAGAGAAAGGGAGAGGAGATAGCCGTTGCAACGGCTAGAATTTAAAAAAAAAAAAAAATTACCATATACACATATATATATATCACATCTTTTTAACATTTTACATACACATTCTTCATCTTTTAACCTCTCAAACATAAAATTTTTAAAAATCTTTTGCAATGGTACAAAACCCAAACACCCCACCTTCAAACCAAAACCGCGAGTATGATCCGTTCGGATTAAACTCCACCCCGCGTCAATACCCGAATCTTGAATCGCCCCGCGGTGGTTTTATGAATTTACTCCAAGGCGGGTCTCCGATCGCACAACCACCACTTTTTCAACAACCATATCCGTCATTCAACCCATATCAACAATTTCAACCCCCGTTTCCGTTTCAACCGCAAGGATTCCAAGGCCAGTCGTCGCAACCACCGCAACCGCAACCGCAACCGGTGTCACAACCACCACCGATGTCACAACCACCACCGCATCCGCAACCGCAACCGGTGTCTCCCGATATGGTTCAAGAGACACAAGAGGAAGGGGACAACCAAACCCGCCGAGCCGCAAGGAAGAAGGCAAAACAAACGGGGGGCGAAAAAAGAACGAATTGGACGAAAGAGGAGGAGTTAAACTTGGTGAAGGCGTACATTTCCGCTTCCGTTGAGCCGATCGTCGGGGACTTGCAAACGCTTGATACTTTTTGGAACAAAGTTCAAGCAAATTTTTACGAGCTTATGGGCGAAAAAAAACGGAACATGGATAAAATTTCGGGGAAATTTCGAGAGATGCGACTAAAGCTCAACGCTTTTAACGGCATGTTCAACAATCTCTCGAATATGCGGAAAAACGGGTCCAACGACTTCGACGTTTTCAACGCGGCGTTAAAACAATACGAGACAACAACGCCGACTCGGAAAGCGTTCCCGTATATACAAGCTTGGAACGAGTTGAAAAAACAACCGAAGTGGCTTCTTGTCGAAGATTCGCAATCTTCGGGAACTAAACGATCGAGGTCGGTCCACCAAGGGACGTCACAACAATCGGACGGGCGAACTTATATTGACGTGAACGACGAGCCCGTCGATCTCGATGAAGACGAACCCCAACCGATCCGTCGACCGATTGGGCGAGACCGGGCAAAAAAGCCGGCAAGAAAGCGGCTTCGGGTTCCGGTTCCGAGTCGAGCGTTATGGAATTGTTTGGCGACAAATTCGACCGATACGTCCAATTACAAAGCGAAAAGGTCGGGATTATGGGTCGGGTCGAAAAAGAAATTGTCAAAACGCAACGGCAAATTGTCCAAACGCAACGAGAGTTACAACGAAACGCCGATATCGACTTCTTGACAAAAAAACCATCCGACTTCGAGGGCGAGGATTTGGAAATTTTCTTGGCGATGCGGGAAAGTGTACGCGCTAAATATCGCCCCGGGAACAACAACGACAACGACACCGACACCGATGACGACAACTAGTTTACGTTTATTTTTATTTTTAGTGTAATTTTTATTTTCTAAGTTTGTTTTTTTATTTTTAATGAAATGGTTTTTAATTTAAAAATTATGTTCTAATTTATTTTTGAATTTTTTTTAATTAAAAAGATGATGTGGTGTGATGAAAATGTGATGGGTATAAAGAGGGTAATGTGATGGAGTGTGATGAGATAAAATCTTATGTGGCGATGACGTGGCGCCCATCACTTTTGGGCAAAGTGATGGGTACTCCCATCAGCCTTATGTATATATCACTCTTTTTTAGTAAACCACAACTAACTTATAAACTAGTTTATTTTATATTGAGAAAATAAAAAATAGCTTATAGAACTAATTTTTTAACAAGTTATTTAGTATTTCATTATTTCTACGAGCTTGTTAATAGTATACCTTGCCTTTAAAATTTTATTATATGTGATACTAATTTATTTCATTTTCACATTGTTTTATTGCATTTAATATTTTTATATACTTTTTAATAATTATATTTTTTCTATTATTGCAGTTTTACTCAATTTGTTAATTCTAATAGATTTAAACATGTAATATTTCAAGATATCCACTCTATTAGACTTATTTTGATTTTTATTTGACAAAATATTATTGTCTATATTAACAAATCCATTAAATTAAAAAAAATATATGTTAAATAACCCAATGATTTATCAAATCAGTTATATAAAATCAGAATCATAATCACGAATCACAAAAAAAAAAAAAAAAAAAAAAAAAAATCATATATCTAAATCTAATAAATAATCTAAATTGTATGTTTTGTTTCTTTTTTTAAGGGATTACTATCATTCTACGGTCTCCCACTTGTTGACTCGCTAGTTGAACTCACCGCCGGTGAAGCTCCACCGCTACCCGACGGTCTCAAATTCGAGTTACACACACTTCCCGTAAGAAAAACTCCCCTCTCCACCTACTACACTCACACAGTCCACAAATTCAATTTTTTTAATGATTTTGCAAAATTTAACTTGACTGAAAAAGGTGGACCCAAGGGCGGTAGCAGATGGCGACGGTGTAACAGTGTATGTTAGTACCTCAGATGCACGTGAGTCGTCACGTGTCCCCCTAGAGATACAAATGGCGGCAGTTGAACGCAAGGAAGCACGTGCCCAGAGGAACTACACTAGAGCAGATTCACTACACACACAAATAAAAAATGCTGGCTATGGGTAAATAAATGTGACATGAATCTATAGCTTCTTTCTTTAAAAATTAAAATAAAACTTTTTTTTTCTGAATTGTGTTATGACACAGGGTCCTACATATTGATAATGAAGAGATTCTAGCACGGAAGTACCGGATTAGACTAAGGTACTTTTATTTAAATTTGTGTCCCATCATTAAACTACCTTAAAAATGATATAACTAAAAGTATATATAACCATCTTTATTTGTAGACATACAAAAATTATTACCAATGAATATTGCTTTGTAAATAGCTAGAAATAATTGGTAGAAATTTCAAAGTACACAACGTTGTAATAGCTAGAAATGAAAGTAGGATGTTGTAATTGCTATTTGGGGTGATATGAGTGAATGGAAACAGGGGAATAGATGCACCGGAAAATGCAATGCCATATGGGAAAGAGGCAAAGGATGAATTAGTGAAGATAATTGATGGGAAGTGTTTGAAAATTTTGATATTTGATGAAGATCAATATGGGCGTTTTGTTGGGGATATGTATTGTAATGGCGTATTTGTACAGGTAAATTGGATGGTAATATAGTAGTAACAAATGTAATGGAATTAATATGGGAAAGTTGAATGTGTAGGAATTGATGTTGAAGAAAGGACTTGCATGGCACTACACTGCATATGACAAAAGGCCGGAATTAGCCAAGGTAAAATATAGTTATGTGATTGTGTTAAGAAATGTAATGAGTTTTTTTTTTTTTTTTTTTTTTTTTTTTTAATGGCGGAATTGGTTTGATGTGATTAGTGGGAGAAAAGTGCGAGAGCCAAGAGAATTGGGTTGTGGGCTTCATCAAATCCTGAAATGCCATGGGAATGGAGGAAGAATCGCCGTGAACATGGATAGCTGGTTTAAGCTGTTTGGTTCGATGGAATGGAATGGAATGGATGGAGTAATGGAATAAGGGAGGTAATGGAATGAGTTGTTACATTCCATGATTATGTAATATGTATGGTTTGTTGTAGGAATTAAATGGATTTTGTATATTATATGTAAATACAAGGTACAGTTTTTGTGCTATTCAGCATATTCTATATATTTTTTACTTATAATTAATCTAACTTAATTCACAAAGATACACCTAGATAATAAAAATAATAGTTGCAAATGTAAAAAAGATAAATAAAAACAACAGGGGCCTTTAAATCCTTAATGTTACTATAAATATAAATAACCAAAGGATTTTGAATCATAACCTTCCGTAAATACCAAAATCTTAATCGACATAAATGCATTTTACAAAATGAAAACGTAATAACTTATAAACAAAGCAACAAATCATATGAATAACCTAAAAAAAACACACATTCAAACTATTTTCTTTTACCTACGTATAAAGGACGGAATAGGTGGTTCCAGAGTTGAATCATTACCTCTCGAAGAAGAACCTAGCTCCGTGTTCGAGCTCTGGTACTCCTGTAAAAACCTGCTAGGACTAGGGGTAGATCGGTAATTCAACTGTTCTTCTCGAGGCAAAGGCGATATTCCCATCTCACCCTCGGTTTTTTTATAAAACTTATTTTCCAAAATATCATATTTATTTCCGGTTCTAACTTCTTGAGCAAGTGAACACCAACAACAACATAACCACAATACACAATCACCAACAACTGAATTCCCACAACAGAATTTAGAAGGTGGCAAATTGAATCTTTTCCTCATTTGAATCCTCCAAAACCCACCATAAAGCAAACCGAATAAACACAAAAACACCCCTGTAATCCCCAAAACACCCCTCACTGTCTCATTGTCAATATTAATAGCCGCCAAGTTAAATATCCAAAATGGGGCCAAACAGAATAGAAGAAACGTTGCCATGTGTACATACATGTTTCCAAATCCAAGTCTCTCCATATTCCACCCAAAAACACAAAAACCACAACATAATGAAAGGTATGCTAATGAGATATCTTCCCAAAAGTCGAAAATACCCCCGCTCCATTCCGGGTTACTTTCACTAAACGAGAATCTTTTCTCAGTTTTTTGAGATTCTTCGTCAGAAGGTGTGTCAGTGCCATAGTCCTTTCCTAAAGGACTCATGACAGTGTAAAGACCCGCAATTGCAGGGGCACTGATTGCTACAGAAATAGTCAGTGCCACTCCAATTGCGGGTCTTTCTGATCTTTTGTATCCAACATTGAGACCACATAAAGCATATTGTGCAAAACAATTTAGGTTAAGAAGTAATACAACAACCATCATGTGGGCCCGTTCGTTAGGTTTGTAACTTCCGTTTTTGGAGTATGATTTTCTTAATTTGGAAATGTCTTGTGGTTTAAATCTGAAGAGGAGTATGAGGTGGTAGAGGCGGTGAGGGTGGTGGTATAGACACATGAGGGTAAATAGGGCATTTAAAATTTGGTTGTTGACTTCGAACCATGCGTTTCTTTGAGATTTTTTTGGAAGGGCGTGGTTTAACATACCTGTCATTACAAGGAAGAGAATTGCCCCTGAAATAGCAACACAAATGATCCAAATAAAGAGAACTATGTTTGTTGGATTTGATAGCCATTCTTTAGCCATGTTTTGAAGGGACCCCCAATTGATTTTTTTGCTGAAAATATTATGCACACTTCCTCCAAAAGTACAGGAAGGTGAATCCTTCTCAGGGGCAAGACGTTGGAATTTTACAGATGGGGAGACTGGTTTCTTAAATCCGAAGAAGGTTGACTTTTTTTGACTGCTATCAACTTGATTTTGATTATCATCTTCTGTTAGAAGTCCCCTTTGATGGTGTAAAGGAACAGAAGTCTTGCCTTTGTGTTCATTAGATTTCTCGTCTTCAATTGAAGCATCATCCATTGAAGACATTATATTGTGATCTGACTATTTTGACCTTTTGAACTTGGATACGCTTGATACTAAGTTCCTTGAATATAAAGGGCAGATGTAGCAGCGCTGTGCTGCAATTGTGAAAACTGGAAGGAGAAACATAATTCAGAGTCATTTTATATACAGAGAAAATGAATACAAAATCACCGCTCAATGAATTGAAATTTTACGGATTCATCTAGTTATACGAGAGAAATTGATTACAAATATATTCGTCTTAAATTTGTAGGGAATTGCATATGAATTCGTATCTCAAAGAGTAATTTGAATCCAACTAATACACCAATATTATCTTCATCATTCACTTACGATTCCTAATATTACGATAGATAGAACAAACAGAATAATCTCAATACGCTAACAAGTTATACTGAAACTCAAATTGAAACAAACCATGTAAAATCACGTCAATTTTGAGTTACTCGAACGATTTCATCAAATTCAAATACTTAAACATGCACAGAACATTACAGAGCAACCACAATACAATCTCCGCTGGAACCTAGCTACCAATTCGTCTAACATAGTGAAAATCCAGGAACTCAATACGAATTTGCGCATGAATCAGACTCTTAAAAATGATCAGAAGCATGCATGTATGTATATGGCAAACATCAGAATATAATACGAATTTGCGCATGAATAGACTTAGAATGATCAGAAAGAAATACGAGCGTACCTGTAGGAGAAGGTTACTTGGAGTTCTTGTCTTCACCATTGATAATAATACCTGTCACGGAGGGAAAACTAAAACTTATACGAAAGCACGAACGAAGAACGGGTATATTGACTAATGACTACATATAAATATTCTTTGTGTGCCCTTCGAGAAGATGTCCAAATGGCGGACAGGTGGGCAGAGTAGCAGTCAAACGACAGCGTCTAACGGACTATTGTCTTCTTACAGAATTCATCCTCTTAGATCGAAGTAGTTTTAGATATAACCGCGGAATTAATATGTATGACCAACAGATCCCTATTATTTGGAGCATCAAGTATTTGTTAGGTAAAACTTTGAATTCAAAGGTAAGTTGGTGAAGATTTTAGTTTTTCAAAAATGAAGGATAGAATTATATATATTTTATACATTCTCAAGCCTATAAATATAGGCATTCACTTGAAGGAAAATGCACCAACAATTGTAAATTGTAATCTTATTGAGTTAATAAGATTTCTCTAGTTGCAGCCCGTGGACGTAGGATTTGCACCGAATCCGAACCACGTAAAAATCCTTGTGTTCTTCTTGCTTTATTTTCGTGAGTTTGTGTGTGTGATAGTGTGTTTCCGCTGCGTGTACCCTGTCCGATTCCTATCAACTGGTATCAGAGCTTTGGGTTTTGGAGGAGGTCTCGGTTTTAGAAATTAGAGTATGCTCTGTGGTTGCAGTTTTGTCTGATCTTCCACATCAGAAACTAATTTCTATTAATCGTATTAAAGGTGTCTTGGTACTTTGAAGAGTACTGTTCTGTCACACAAAAGTACTATAAAAGATTTGTCTCTTGTTTGTCGTAATGGCTGAAGACAAGGTTGTAATCGAGAAGTTCAACGGTTCTGACTTTAGCTGGTGGAAAATGCAATTAGAAGCATTGCTATGTCAGAAAGATTTAGACGTGGTACTTGGAGACAAACCGGAGAAAATGGAAAAAGATGCTGAAGATGCGTGGAACTCAAAGGATAAGAAAGCTAAGGCGGTTATTACATTGTCGTTGGAAAGGAGCGTCGCTTTCAACATCATGAAGGAAACCACGACGCGTGGTATGATGGATGCTCTGACAAACATGTATGAGAAACCGTCGGCGGCTAACAAGGTGTACTTGATGAGGGAATTGTTCACGACAAGGATGAATGAAGACAGCTCAGTTACGATTCACATTAACAATCTAAATTCAATTCTGTCCAGATTGTCATCTGTGGGAATTAAATTTGATAACGAGACTCAAGCTTCACTGCTACTAGCTTCACTACCTGATAGCTGGTCTGGAATAGTAACCGCTGTTACAAGTTCAGTGGGGACTAGTGGTATGACTTTTGAAGGGGTTAGAGATTTGGTTCTTGGCGAGGATGTCAGACGCAAGAATCAATGTGGATCTTCTTCTTCTGAGTTATTAAATATCGGAAGAGGTAGAGGGAATAGCAGGAATAGTGGGAGCAGTGGGAGTCGGGGAAGAAGTTCATCTAGAACTTGGAAGAATGTGAAGTGCTGGAACTGCCAAGAGGTGGGACATGTTAAGAGTCAATGTCCAAAGAAAGAATTGAACATTGCTGGTGCTGAGGGTGTGTCTGAGGATGATGCACTGATACTAAGTATGGAAAGTTCTGTAGACTCTTGGGTCATGGATTCAGGAGCTTCGTTTCACGCCATGGACAACGGAGAAACGATGGTGAATCTAAAAGAATGAGATTTTGGGAAGGTACGGTTAGCAAATGACGAGATGCTTCAAGTAACGGGCATGGGAGATATTGATCTGGTTACTTCATTGGGAACTACATGGAACCTGAAGAATGTCATGGTGATTCCGGAGCTGAAGAAGAAATTGATTTCTGTTGGTCAGCTGGATAAACAAGGACTGGAAGTAAGGTTTGGTGGTGGTAAATGGAGGGTGGTCAATCGTAATTCGGTGATTGCTCAAGGTATGAAGCGTGGGTCATTGTATATGGTTGAGGTACCTGCTGAGGGAAGTATGACCGTCCCCGTTAAGCATGACAAAATCTGGTTCGCTAAATCTAGTGCTAAGAGAGTTCATTTTGCAAACATGAATTCTGGAGCCAATGAGATGTTAGCTGAACGAGTCGGAAAGTCTAAACCATTCAGGGAATTTTGTGACAGTGGGAGCACGGGGTGTGTTCCGGGTACAGTTACAAAGAGCCGTTGGATTTTGAAGACTAAGACTGAAAAATTCTCTCCTGTTGGAAGTTTACAAAGTTTGGAGAGTGTTAGTGGTCCTCGGTGTATCTCTGGAGCTGGTGGAGTGTCCAAATCGGTTGAGACAGATGATGAGTCGGTGGTGGGATTAGCCACGGCTGAGTTGGAGCTAGTGGGAGCTTCAACTGGCCCTTCTAGTACTTGAAAATGGAGGGGTGGCTGCAATTAGAGAAATTGGACTAAGTTTAGCTTGTTCTTGGGAGCTGGAGGCTTGGAAGACTTGGTTGTTTTAAGATTACTGGAGTTGGATGACAGTAGAGAAAGACTACGTTGTTCAAAATCTTCAAGTGGGAGATTGTTAGGTAAAACTTTGAATTCAAAGGAAGTTGGTGAATATTTTAGTTTTTCAAAAATGAGGGGTAGAATTATATATATTTTATACATTCTCAAGCCTATAAATATAGGCATTCACTTGAAGGAAAATGCACCAACAATTGTAAATTGTAATCTTATTGAGTTAATAAGATTTCTCTAGTTGCAGCCCGTGGACGTAGGATTTGCACCGAATCCGAACCACGTAAAAATTCTTGTGTTCTTCTTGCTTTATTTTCGTGAGTTTGTGTGTGTGTGATAGTGTGTTTCCGCTGCGTGTACCCTGTCCGATTCCTATCAGTATTTTTACTTCTTCGACTTTAAGTGATATGCTACTTTGCCATTTGCTTTTCTTAACTCTTGCTTTTTTATCTGCATAAATTTTTATAATTGTATCCGTTGCCATTCTTTTCAGTTGCTTATTACGGGGTCTTACTAATACAACTGTTTGATACGATGAGACTTAGATAATAATTAATAAATGGTTAATATTTCGTCTTCTATTTAGGTGTTATTGAAGTTGCAAGAATGTATAATAATTAGGTTGTTATTTTGCCGAAATTGAAAAAACAATAGACATTTTGCTGAATAATATAAATAGAGAGAATATGAGATATTTATCTTATATATGAATTTCCAGATTCCTTGTAATAAGAATCCTAAAGAGAAAAATGCTTTCAAAGGGTTGTCTAGATATCTCAAAAACCTTAAAAACAAAAAAGAAGCGACATTGTTATGATTGAAAATTTTCAATCGGAAATTTCATATTTCAAAATTCATGGAAAGTGGGGTATTACACAAGAAGTGCCATTGTTTTGGTTTATTGTATAATTTTACTCACTCAATCTCAACATTAATTATTTATCATTTAATTAAATAATCACATTGTATGGCTTATGATATGTCACAAAAGGTATCAAAATTATGTCTGAATTGCATCAATTGATTGAACAGTACAAACGGTTGATGTATCCATACAAAATTATGTCACCAATATTTGAGTAATATTGAGGCATCACAAGTCTTCAAATTGACAAAAACAAATTGAAGGGAACATAAGCACAATATTAACAAGGCTACATCGAGGCCCAACAAAAGGCAATAATAAATTGCAACAATGAATTAACAAATAAGTGTTTGATGGAAAGGGATTCAAGTAAGATCATCCTCTTCCAATTCCTTAGCCTTCAGCATGTCCTTTACTCTCAACAAAAGAGTTGTCTTCCATGCATCCTGTTTTCACATATAACATGAATCAATTCATAGTGTAATAAACCCAAAAGAGGTTAAAAGTTAAATTATTGGACCATACTTGAAATAATTAACAGAATACAGGGACGAAAAGTGTAATTAACCCAAAAGAAAGTTAAAAATCTACCATACTTGGTATCATAAGTCAAGAATCACAAAATAGAAGTTTACAACATCTATGGATGATAGAATTTTTCGGAAACCTATTTTTTATAGGGACAAAGTGGTCATTTTCGTATTATTAAAAGATGAGATGTTCGACTTGGAGATTAAAGTGTGACCCAAATAACCTAACACAACCAGAAAGTATCCACAATGTCTTAAATAAAAAAAAAAAAAAAAAAAGTTGGAATATGATATGATAAAATAGAAATGTTACCAGCTTAGTTATGCTATCGAATTCCTTGATTGCATCAGTAAATTTTTCAACATCTTCTTCATCAATTGAAGCAGCCAATTCCTGCCATAAATAAAAATAAAATCTTCATCAGAACAAAACAGAACAGAACACGTTGTACTGTATTTGGTGTACATAGAATTATAACCCCACCGATTACAACAAGATAAAAATTGCAATTTTTTTCCACCAAAAAGGTGGAACATAGACTTGCTCTTGTATGTACAAAAGACTTAAATGCCCTTATCCACATCAATTAAAAAACCCTAAAAGCATTCAGGGACAAAATGGTAATAAAGTAACTTACCGCGAGCAATCTGTATTCACGTGATCCTGAAAACGTTGGATCCATATCCTAAAAAAATCAAACACACATTCAACTTTTATCAAATATCTCCAACCACAAACGTACAAAAAAAATTACCCATTAAAAAAATTTAAAATCAACATTTTACCTGATATTTATCCAAAGCATTTGTAATAGCAACAACATCGCCTTTACAGAGTTGACAAATGCCAGCATTCAGTAAATGCCCTTTAACTCCATACTTAAGCAGATTATTATTCAGTGCGTGTTTTGCTATGTCTTCATAAATCTCAATTGCTTTCTGATATCTGTCAGTTAAAATTAAACCTCCATTATAAAATTACTTATTCACTTTACATATATATATTTTTAATTAAAGCAAAAAAAGGCCACTTACTGTTGCACTTCAGCAGCAAATTGTGCGATTTTTAGTCTGCATTGATTTGCAGAACTGCTGACTTCTTCACCTAGATAAAGATCAGCTGCTTTATCATAGTAAACCATGGATTTCTCCAAGTTTTGTTCTTGTTCATATAATTCAGCTATTTCCTGAAAAAATAAAAGAAACAAATCACAGCCAACTATATGATTTAGGATAATATTTTGTTGTTTTATGCTTTAGTTAGCTTATATTTAATGGAATACATCATTACATTCAGTTATCATGTTTGGTTGGTTTGAAGGAATGGAATGAGTCATTCAGGTTGTTTGTTATTTACAATTAGAAAAGTAAATGGTAAATTGTTAAGTAAAGAAAAAATGTTATTTAAACTTTAATTAGTAATAAAGATGCATTACTAACTAAATTGCATAGTATATTTATTGCTTTAAAATAACTATTTACAAAAAATGAAATTGAACACCATCAAATCTTAAAATAAAACTATAATCAAAATTAACTTTTAGTTATATAAAAGAAGTACTTTAATGAAGTAGGGAACTTCTTTAAAACATTATTGTTAATGAAGACTATATAAATAAAAGTAACTTATAGTTATAATATCATTCCATTCCATCAATAAATGGAAAAAAAAAAAAAAAACCCCCCCACTCTTTCTCCATAAAATAATAAAGTCAACCCAGGAGAAGGAATCACATCCTTTCCATTCCATCATAATGCTCTATTCCATTCCCTCTGTGATTCCTGCATACCAAACATTGTCTTAGAGAGATTCGGGAATTGTACCTTGCAATACCTTGCAGACATACCAAGCCTCCCAATTTCCATGAATATGTCTAATGATTTCTCTAGGTTAGATATGCACGCTGACAGGTATCAAACTCAGAAAAGTCATTAGAATGTAATTAGGCATGCATATATGCATGTTATGTCCCATACTGATACGGTTTATGAGTATAGTAAAATCATATATGGAGGTTGAAAGTGACACCTGCGTTGTTTGTTTTCTTATAGCAATGACCTGCATCAGCATAAGCATTAGCAGCTTCATGTTTGCTATCCAACTGTAAAAAGAAAGGAATTATTAATGTAAGATTCTAGTAAATGCATGAAGTTAGGGCTCACTAATGTCAAGAATTTTTACCTTTATATAGCACTCAGCCAATTTGACATATACTGCCCCAGCTTGATCCCCTGAGAAATCATGCCTCGTATCAGGAGTAAATATATATCCTCATAACTATGGCGATTTTATAGCAAAACCTCATGTTTGTATGGATATCAATTTGGAATTTATCTCGAACAAATGTTTTGAATTCCTATTTGGTATGAATATATTCTCTAAAAGCTTATCGCCTTTATCAATTTTGAAGGTGAAAAGAAACACATTTGACATTTAAAGTTATATTGCGGTTTTTGTGGAATGAAAGGGTAACTGAACGTTAAAATTAAGAAAATAGAGATTGTAAAGTTCTGTAAGGCATTAAGAGAATTCAATCGAGCAGTAACACCTCTTCTCTCCTGTTGCGGTGCACAATTTCACTTTTGATGTTTGTAATCATAAATTACTTGATAAAAAACGTCGAAATACAGAAAACGATGATCATGAATATAATGCATTTCAATGAAAACGTTAATCTCGTAATAAAAGCGTGAATATCAGATCAATACGAAAATAGATCCTGCAAACCTCGATGAATATAAAAAAATTCTGATGAAATTATGTATGCTATTAAAATCAAAACAATAAACACAATAGATAATCGAATAAACTCAGTCAAATTTATTACAATTAGATTGTTTTGTTGGTGAGGCAATTGATAACTTACATGATTTCCCGAGTTTATAAAAATTGGCAGCTTTTTCATATAAATCGGCGGCATCTTCATGCTTGGAACCGAAGAAAGTCCAGCCGTTAAGCTTCTTCTCTGCTTGCTTTTCGAAATCTTCACCTTTCGCTATTTGATCAGACATTCTCTTTGTCTCTCTGTTTCTCGGATGACACAGGGGAGGGTTGGGAATAGAAAAGCTTAAAAGGAGGGTGTAATGTGTAAATTGGCGGTTTTGCTCTTAATGGACAGCCCAGCCCCCTTCTTTCATCATCTGTTTACTTTAGTCCCTTAACTATGTATATTTCTTACAACTAGTCATTCCACGATTGGTGAGATTGGAAATTTTATTTGGACGCTCATCAAACTTTGGTTATATTACATGTTGTTATCAAAATGCAAAATCGTATGTAGTTATGACGTTAAGCATGTTATAATTATGTTTAATGTTATTTGATATATTTAATGTATTAAAGGTTTACAAATTAGGTTTTATGCATGTGTTTGCTTGTTAGCACACACACACACATATGAGATTATTCAATAAATGTTAAGTTGTTCTTACCTTTGAGCATCCGCGATGTATAGTTAGCTTAATGTAAAAGTTGAATAAGGTGGAAGATCTAGTTGACATTCAATGAATTAAACTGAGTCATAATGAGATGTCATGTTGACGTTCAATGGATATGAAGTCCAATGGTCATTGCACTCTTCAATGAGAGAAAAAAAATTAAGTTTAAATAAATGTTACATTGGACTTTTGTAGAATTGAATGCATTGTAGAAAAAATGTAGAGTCATATGAAAAGTATAATGAAAACGTGGCTAACCAATAAACTCTATAGAGTTCATTGCAATGTGGATAACTTTATATATAATGATAACTATATAAACACTCAATGACATGAAATACATAATTAAGATAAGAATATTCAAGGAAAAGATCAATAACACAAATACAAATTGTAACACCTCAAAAATTATAGAAATGAATGATAACTAAGCTGGAAGGATTATAATTTTTGTATTTTTGAATAGACTATTTTCGTTGATTAAATCCCACGGTTATCAAAGGGATTAGATAAGAATTTATGAAATATAGAGGCTCGTGTTGGATTTGTGCTTACTTTTTGTTCGGTTGTGATTATACTTGTTTCAATCATTTATTATATGTATAGGGTCATTAGGCATTAGAACTAGTTAATTATGTCCATTATCTCTCATAAATAAGGTTTTTAGAGTTAAAAACCAAATGTAGATGATATAGGCACAAGAGAGAGAGAGAGAGAGGATAAAATTCAAATTTTTGTTAGGACTGCACAATCGTGGGAGAATGGCTCGTATGCATTCGTTAACCCTTGGATTGTAATGAAATTTGGACCGTACCTTCATGACTCTTTTTTATTCAATCTGATTGTTGGGATCTTGTTTTGGAGGTTTTTACAAGTTTCTGAAAAGGATAAGTTGCTGCAAATTCTAAGTTTTTTGTTCTTGGAGAATTGGTTTGTAGTTGGTGAAGAATAATCCTCTTGGAGAATAAATAAGCATCAAGGTACATGATTTCTAACCCAAAACCTGATAGATTATGTTATTTTGAAAGGGCAAAGTTAGGGTTTTAGGGTGTAGGGTTCGGTTTAGTCTAATAATAAAAAATGAGTTGATTTGGATTTTAAAGAAGTATTTGTTACTTTCCATGTTTAATCTATCGAAATGAGATTCAAATGATCAAATTTATTTAGAATGATCTTAGAAGTATTTTTGAAAACATATTCTGAATACGTTGACACTTCATTTTTATTTCTTCTTTTTATAATTTATTTAACACGTTTTATTTCATTTTTAGTATAATTCTTATGCATATTTTGTATTTTTATATTTTTATCATTCGAGGATACTTTCTAGCCTTTTTGTGTTTAAATGTAGATTTTATTAAAGACCAGCGGGAGCGGAAAAATTAGCGAATGCGGAATTTTGGATGTTTGGATCATTTGCCGAGCTTGGATTTGAAGCAAGCTATTGGACCAAGAATAAAGATTTGGGCTTCATTGGGCTTACCTAGCCCAAAATGGTGGTCAAAGAGGTAAAAGACCGGGTTCATCCCAAAGAAGAAAGGGGACAAATGGACTTTTGTTGAATTGGACCGGATCAGGCCCAAATTGGGCCTTTTGTACTTTTGCGCGACCCGCGTGAAATTTACACTAGGCTTGCGCGACCCGCGCAAATGGTGCTGATGGGCATTTTTGTCATTTCAAGTTAAGGGATGTTATAAGTGGGTCTTTGGCAAGGGTTTGTCATGAACTTTTACATCTGGGAGAGCTGAAAAAAACATGGGGAACACCTTGGAGGAGCTTTGGAGAAGAATTCTTGGGCATTTTCTACATCTTTCTTCACTTGGTTTGTAATTGTTGCTACACTTATGATTGGTACATTTCTTTACACTTTCATGCTTGTTGTTCTAGCCATGATTGGCTAGAACTCTTATTATCAATATTGGGCGTAATCCATAAACAACTAGTTAAGGTTTGAAAGATTTACTAGTATTTGGTTCTTAATCTATGAATGCAACTTGTTTAAAATTATAAGTTGTTCTTGTGTTCTTATTCATGAGTTTGAATGCTTGAATGGTTATTGTCATTTGTTTTTCTAATTACGTAATCGATTTCTAAAACAAACTAGTAACAAATGATTTTTGTGGATGCTTATATTCATTTTTAAAATCATGGAGTTGTATTCTTCAAGGAGAAATGTAAGCTTATTGATTTCCTTTGAGTTTGGTGATTCTTAGATCCATATTGCTAGTCATTTTACTTGGGTTGGATGCTTATTTGACTTTTGACTTTGATTAGGACGGTTATTAAGAACTTTTCTAATTTCCATACAATTAAGAAGAATCTAGGTGTTTCAAGCTTCTGAGATGCTATTGCCAAAGTAGATTAAATTAAATATATTGCACCATAAATCTTGATGATAAACCGACTAGTTGCAATTGTGATCGATGAAATCTCAATATTGATAGTTTCTCCATATTTGATTCACTTCACAAAAAATTGTTTACTTACTCTTGTTTTCATTTTTCAACTCAAACACTCAAACCCCCTTTTTATGTTACTTGGTTTAAAAATACATCTCGTTTTGAATTGATCACATAGTTTTACAAACCGAACCAATCTCCGTGGATACAATCCCTTTACCGCTATACGCAAACTTGTGTACTAGTAGTAGGGTTTATTTTTGTTGGCCTCGACAACCACCATCGTAAATCATTGAATATGAGTTTTGAAGGAAGTTGATGTAGTTTTCCCAAAACCCCATAAGCTGAATTTCAGCAATTTCTAAAATTGTTCGTTTGGAAAATCATAGAAAATCAACCAAAAATCATTGTGGGGCATATGACCAGTCATTTTAAAGGTATAACAGTCTATAAGTCATACTGTCCATTGCTGGGTTTGAGGGCAACCCAAAAGGACAATGCTGCTATTAATTCAAGTAATTATATCAATTATAGTTATGACTTAGACACCTTAAACCTGTTGGATTAGGTGTCTAAGCCATGACTAATAATTAGTATTTGCCTAATTAATAGTAGCACAGTCCATTTGGGTTGCCCTCATGGCTGGAGGTTGTTGGAAAGTTAAGTAGAGAGAAAGGGTTGATTTATTATATAACTAATAAATCAAGATATTGTTTGTTGATATATTATGGAGATAATATATTAATTAGAAATAGTATTGTTTGATTAATAATTAATCAGAAATTAATTGGATTAATTTCTGTGACATTAATTGGATTAATCAGGAGGTCAGGGATTAAAATCGTACGAATTCAATAGTTGAATTGCGGCGCGCGGCGCGCCAATGTAAAGGCTGCGACGCGCGTACATATCCGTACGAATTCAATATTTGAATTGGGACGCGCGGCGCGCCAATGTAAAGGCCGCGGCGCGCGTACACATAATCCGGAAAATAGGCTGCGGCTAGGGTTTCTAGCTTTACCCTTTGGTTCCCTATAAATAGGGAACCCTAGACCTCATTATCAGTCGCTCATTCTATGATTTCTCTCTGGAATATCGATCCATAATCCTCTTGGCTTGGGTGTGATCTCATTTGAGGCAGGATACTTTTGCTGCTCAGCTTCCAGAAAATTCTAAAAGGTTGGTTTCTCTAATTTTATTCTTTTAGTTAATTTTCTTACGGCCTTTAGGATTTGTTATATGTTCAATTAGAAGAAAACATAGATCCTTATAGGTTGCATGTGAACTTAGGTTTTTTAGTTCATGGTTGCAGAAAACCTTTCAGTGGTATCAGAGCCTGTCTTGTTTTCTTGTTGAATTGCTATAACTGCTTTAGGATTTAAAGCTTATAAACCCTAATTTTTATGTGGATCGATTTCTTGGATTAGGGTATTGGAAACCCTAATCAACCCTTTGTTAATTTCGAAATCTGGCAATTAGGGTTTTGGAAGGTTTTTCTATTTTTGGTAACTTTATTTGTTGATTAAATGGATAACCTTAAACCCCTTTAATTGAAATCGAAATCTAGGGGGTTTAGGATAGGTTTTAATTAATTTGATTAATTTGGATAAACCTATCTGCATTTGAATTAATTTAATTAATTGTTAATTAAAAGATAATTCAAAGGATTTAATTAATTTTAGAATTTGCAAAAATTAAGGATTAAATCCGGAAAAATATTTTAAATGTTTAAAATATTTTAAAGGTTCAATTTAATTTTAAATTTAATAGTTAAATTGGTAAAATTAAAAGATAAACCTGGAATATTTTAAAGAGTTTTAAAATACATCTTATATATGTTATTAATTGTTAATACTATATGTATAAGATAAAATTGGTCAGTCAATTCAATAGTAGGCCTCATTCACGAAGCTGATCTATAAAGTGGGTATAAGGAGGCTGCCTATAAAATGGCAGTCTAATGGGTGAACACTCTCGCCCACCGCTCGCCTGATCAGTGGAGGGTCGTTAGCCGAACAGTTTTGATGGGACCACTTAATCATTAAAAGTATAATGATCAAAGTACTAGAACCTTTACACAAAATCTCAATCTAGTTACTTTAGAAAAAATGTGAATTTGATGCTACCCCATGAAATTGCACATTGCACTTTATGAAACGTTGGTGGAGCGTGTGTGGTTTACCGGCACACCAATGGGGGTTCATAAAGAGTGGCAATGGGTGTCTCAGGTGTTATCATTGTTGATGGAGCGTGTGTGGTTAACCGGCACATCAATTTGAGATGATAATGGACCCCGAGAGTACCAAGCTAATTTGCATGGTTATTCACACCCGGTTTGTGATCCTCGGCATCCCAGTCACAAACGGTGGGGCATATCCGAGATTAAACATGCTATTGAACAGTTCAATATATCTCAAAAGAAACTAGGAATTCCATTTATAATAAGATTATTTTTCCGCGGTGGAATTGGCTGAATCGTCATTCGCCTACCTTTATAAAATTTGCTTATAGATTACGGCATCCCTCTTCTATGTTGCAAATTGTTATAGTTGGTTCCTAGCCTTATTTTATATTGGGTTATTATAAGGACCGACAAGTATCTAATTAAACTTACCTTTTTTTATAGATGTCTTCTGCTGATCAATCCGCTCCCCACTCAAACTCCAGTGTTCCATCAATCCTCTCATTATGTTCCAAGGTTCAATTGAACGGGACAAACTACAATGACTGGATTAGAAATATCAAGATGGCTCTGAGGTACGAGAACAAGGAGTATGTCCTCGAGACTGAGCTTGTCGATATTGACCCTGAAATTGCTACTCCCGAGGAGATTGCCTCGTACCAAAAACATTCTGATGATGCGACCAAAGTGGCCTGCATCATGATCGCCACAATGAACCCCGAATTGCAGAGGATATACGAAGACTACTGGCCCTTTGAGATGCACAAGGAGCTTGCGGAAAAGTTACGCAAGCAAGAGCGCATCGAGAGGTGCGAAGTGGTCAAGGACTTCACGAACAGCAAACCTAAAGATGGAGAGTCCATCTGCACTCATGTGCAAAGAATGCAAGGTTACGTGGAGCGGCTTAGAAAGCTTGTGATGCCTGTACCGGAGCAGTTGGCCGTTGACATAGTGCTTAACTCGTTACCGAGTTCTTATGACCAGTTCAGGCTGGCTTATCATTTGAACAACAATCAGGCTAATATGACTGAGTTGCATCGCATGCTTCGAGTAGCTGAGGACGGGATGAAGGGTAAAAGTGTACCCTCGGTTAATCAGCCCGTCCTAGCCATCGAAAGTGGCAAAGGAAAGAAAAGGAAGGGCCCTCCTAAGCAAAATTGGAGGGAAAAGGTTCAGGTCGGGTCATCCAGTAATGGCTCGAGAACCAAGTCTTCCCAAATTCCTTGTGTGGCCAACCCCGATGAAGCCAACTGTTTTTACTGCAAAGAGAAGGGCCATTGGAAGAGAAGCTGCCCCAAATACTTGCAGGATGTCAAGGATGGGAAAGTAAAGCCATCGACAGCAGGTATATTCACTATCTCTAAAAACTCACCATCTTCTAATTCTTGGGTCCTTGATACAGGATGTGGTTTTCACATTTGTTCTGATCTGCAGGGCCTAAAGGAAAGCAGGGAGGTGGAGCACGGTAGACTGAACTTGATCATGGGAAATAGGAGATCGTCCCCTGTTACCAAGATCGGCGTTTACAGTTTAGTGCTTAGTAGTGATGTTAGTATAGAGTTATTTAATTGTTGCTATTCGCCAGAAATGGCAAGAAACATTATTTCATTTCACGCATTGTTCAGACAAGGATTTCAATTTTCTTTTGATAATAAAATTGGTTCTATTTCTGTTTTCAAAAATGGTATTTTGATTTTTACTGCTTATCCTTGTGATGGTGTGTATGAAACTGTTGAATGTGTTGACAATTTAGGACATAGTGTAAATTATATTGATTCTACTAGTGGTGTAGAAAAGGCATGTCTGTGGCATAGTCGGCTCGGGCACATCAGCAAGAAACGCATCGCCCAACTCCAAAAGGATGGAGTGTTGGAATCATTCGACCTCAGGTCGGATGATGTATGCGAATCTTGTCTGTTGGGCAAGATGACTAAATCACCTTTCAAATGATCTTTTGAAAGAGGTGAGGGTCTGCTGGACATTATTCACACGGATGTGTGTGGTCCATTCAGATCAACCACAAAGGATGGCACGCGGTTCTACGTGTAACGACCCAAAAATCTTGAATTTATATTCGAGAAAATCACTAAGAGAAAGGTTAAAATATATTGAAAGTTTTAAAATAATTTATCGGGAATTGTAGCAAAATTTCCAAGAGTTTGGAGAAAAATGGTGAAAAAGGGTGATTTGGTCATTTTACCATAAGAAGGGTAAAATGGTCTTTTGATCCATTAATAAGATCATTATGTAAGATAATATGTATTTGTGAAACAATAATGTAAGAAATAAAAGTTTAAGTGTAAATCGGAATTTTACCGCGTGAATAGTGAAATTTGACCAAAAGGGCAAATTGGTCATTTGACATAAAAATGATTATTTTGTTAAGAAATTTTATTAACAAGTTAAGTTGGTGTCATATAGAACTTGGTATGCAAAGACTTAAGCCTTGGGACTAGTTTTGAACAAAAGGAAAGAAGAGAGGGTCTAAAGTGTAAATATGGTATAAAAATTAAATATAAATGATAGTAATTTAACTCTCATTCTCCAGAAGTTTTCAGAAGAGGCTAGAGAGAGACCGAGAGAGAGAGCTAGAGTGAAGGAATACGGGAAGATCAAGTTGCCAAGAATCAAGAACAAAGCCTTGGAATTAGTGATTCCAAGCCCTCAAGAGGTATTATCCAAGCTTTTGAATTCATTTTCTTGAACGGGAATCAAACCTTGATTTCTGATTTTTTCAGAAATCATGGTTCTAATGTAATCATTCAATCCATCTTGCTCAAAATCATCACAAGAACATGTTCTAGATGAAGAAAATGTGAAATTAAGAAAAATGGTGATTTTGCTCAAGAACCCTAATTCACGGGTTTGGGTGATCAAGACTGATTTTTATGAGTTAGTTTAATCCAAAGGATCACTTAGGATGTATTAAGACACTCCTAAGTGATTAATTTCAAAAATTTGGATTTTTGGACCAAAAATGTCAAAAACGGGTTTTTGGAGAAATGGAATTGGAATCAATGATTCCATGGCTTAAAACCTGATGTAAAGCAAGGGTTTTAGTCATGGAATGATAGTAAAATGATTAAGATAAGTATTAAGCACTTAATAGGTGAAAATAGAGGTCTGTAGCACAAAAATCGAACTTAAAAACTGAGTCTGCAGATAGACACGGGTCGTGTTTTTCTTAGTACAAAAAACACACGGGTCGTGTGCTTACTGGAAAAGCTTCTGTCCAATTTTTGAGTTTTGAAATCGATGCTAGGCTTGTCCGTTTGGTCTATAACTTATACCATAGCCTTAAAATGGTATGAAAACACATGTAAAATTGTTAAATTGAGAATACGACCTCCCGAGGCTACTGTAGTAAAATACGTACAATATACGAGTTAATTAAAATTAGTTAATTAAAGGTTAGACACTTGTCTTGACCCTTAATGATAAAACAAGGACTCTAACATGTTATAGAGTCAATTAGAATGTAAATTAATGTACCAAGTACTATATATATAGGTGCAAGTCAAGTAGTCGCACACCGAAAGGGTAAAGAACCGAAGGACGTCTAGACAACCTTTCAAGAGTTATAAGGTGAGTACATGCAGTATTTTTACCCATTTTTGGGGTACATGGCAAGTAAGTATTTTCAAGATTTCTTATAAAATCTTTTTATGTGACATTATATGCAAGAGTACTATTATTAATTCATTTATGAAAGTATAATGCTATGTTTGAAGTTATGTTTTGAACTATAAGTCAAGTTAAATGATAGTATGTTGGTCTATGAACCAATTATATGAAAGTATGTTTTGGTCTAAGAACCAAATTATGTGAAAGTATATTTTGATTACAATTATTTGTGTTTTCAAATATGGATGACATATAGTCACAAGATGTGTAAAAAGTATGTTTTAGTTACAAAGTGTATATATATATATTTTTTTAGTATGAATGGTATAAAGCTTAGTATGTTGGAAAAATATGTTTTAAACGTATGATTATTATAAGATTAAAGCTATACTTGACATATAGCCATAAAGACATATTATGATGAAGTTTGGCACCTAGCCACAAGTTATGTATATGAGAAATGTTTAAGCAAGCAGCAAGTATGTTTTTTTTTTATGACTGGTAATTGTAGCAAGCAGCATTAGTAAAGGAACTATGTTCCAACCTACCCGGGTTAGGTAAGGGATCTACTGGGGGCGAGCCCCATCGCGAAGTAGATTGCCTCATCACTTCTATGGTAAGGATTGATCCGTTCTTTCTAGCCATAGAGACTTGGGGTATCACTTATAGTGATTAATGCCCTAAGTATAAAAATCCAGCAAGCTTATAAAACCAGTCAAAGAAAGTAAGAACAATGTATTTTCATAAAGTATGTCAAAGAATGATTTACTTGAAAAGTAAAGAGTTGTACTATGTTTTTATTATAAAGTTTTGAAAGAATGTAATTATGCAAACGATGATATGAAATGATTTTGAAAGGAATTAAGAAATAGTGATATGGTAATATCTTGAAACTTTGAAAGATGTTATTTTTGTAAAGAAAGTTATGAAATGTTTTCAAGAAGTAAAAAGTATAGTACGATATTTATATAAAGATTTGACAGAAGTTTATGTTATAAGTTTTATAAAAGTTAGTAAAGAAGTTAAAGGTTGAGTCTAAAACTCATGTAACTCACGAGACATTATTGTCTTATGTATTC
Organism: Cichorium intybus; assembly: GCA_023525715.1. Lineage (NCBI taxonomy): Eukaryota > Viridiplantae > Streptophyta > Magnoliopsida > Asterales > Asteraceae > Cichorium > Cichorium intybus. The sequence goes on along the minus strand of CM042012.1, from coordinate 47,516,897 downwards.
TATTTTATGCCATGTATTCCAGGTTAAATGTTATACTATAATTGGAAGAAGTTTAGCTGGAGTGGAGCCCACATAGCTCCTATTTTGGACTTAAGGTTAAATCCTTACTTGCTTACTATGGTTAGTTTTGATATAGATTTGTACACCCATAGTTTAAAATTTTGTAAATAATCGGTTTTTGATAAACCGTATTTTTGTATTCATGAAATTTTATGAAAAACCATAGTATTTGCAAACAGTAGAATTGGGGTGTCACAAGTTGGTATCAGAGCCATAGTTTAAGCGAATTAGGATTGGCTTGTTCCACTCCTAGGCTTAAACTCATGTTATAAAAATGCTATTTTATGAAAGTATGCTATATGGTGTCTTAAATGATTAAGACATTATGTATTATTTAAAATAAGTGGATATATAACACTAATAAGTGTTAAGTTAACGTTTAAAGTGAACAAAGATTTGACCGTAAGGAAAATTATAAGATATTTTCCGTAATTGTCTATATTTACTAAAGGCTATGTTATAAAGTAGAAAGATTTTCAGTAGTGATTTCATGTATATATACGGTGTTTTATGTTAAGGAAACCAGTGTCCCATGAAACCTTGTGGTAACAGCAGAATCAATATGTATAGGTGATTATGGTAGTATGGGCCCGTACTATCATAATCACAGGATATGTATTGAGACTGGTGGAATCACAAAGGAATAATGGTAATCTGGTGGGTAAAGTTTTAAAGAGAATGATAAGTAAAACGTAGGAATTATATGCCTATGTAATAATAACCAGTAAGGTTATGAGTATTAAGCGTTAGTATGGTGGATATATACCACTTAGTATAGTAAAGTAAAGAAATAATGTGATATTTAACATTTTAGACGAATTGAAAAAAAAAATATTAACGTATGTGACTGTAGAGGCGAGAGGAGGTATGAATAAGAGCGATATGGAGAAGAACATGAATACAGATTACCCATACGAGAGTTGTAAGACTCTTACATAAAGACTGTAAATTACCAGCAGAATGTATTAATAATATATAAATTTCTATGAAAAGAAAGAAAAGAAGAAGTGTCCAAATATTGGACAAGTAAATAAGTTGTAAATTTCATGGTGAGTCATGTAAAGTGACAAGTAGCAAGACAAGTGAAGAGTAAATGGAGGTGAAGAATGAGGAGCGATCGGTACAGAAGTCCAATAGCTTTGTTGTGCATAGTCGAAAAGAAAGAAATTCAAGTAAAGCAAGGATATTATGCCTTGTTTATTACATCATGAGAATGTGAAAACCATATTGAAATGGTAAGTCGAATGCTATATTATATATAGCCTTGAAAGTTGTTGGCGTAAATCGGTTTGTAAAAGGAATGGTATTCAAATGAAGATGCATGTTTATGATGTACCTGGATAGAAGTAACGTCACAATAAGTAAATGTGGATCGATATCCGCAAGGAATATTGTTTAATATAAATCAATGGCAGATTGTAACCATTTGTAGGTTACGCGAGGCATCACAACATGAAAGGTGATTATGAAGATTCTTGGTTGTCTACAAGGAACTTTTTCATAACAGAGGTTAAAATTTAGTCCAAGACAAAAGTTAATAAAACTAAAACTTGAAAGTAGAGCATGCTTACTCAACAAGCATGGGAAGGCAGTTTGAATTGTATAAAGTGATAATTTATTCTTAAAAGAAAAATATTAAAGTTGTCTCAGTACAAATAAAATATTAAGATAAGAGGTACCAGATTTAGTACCTACGGATAAGAATTTACGAAGAAAAACATTCAATTCAAAGTATGAAGTATCATGAAATTGAGTTTGGAAATAGGAAAATGGTTAAAAGTCTCCAAAGATTGTGAGAGATGGCCAGTACATGACTAGTAAACATGAAATACAAAGATATGTAAACCTGTTTATACGTGCTTATAAATATAAAAGCATGAGAAAGTTATGAGATGTATGTATAAATAATGTGTAGAAAGTATAAAGGTATTTATGAAATTAGTATTCTAATTAGGATACTGCAAGATAAGAAATAAAAGAGTAAAATAAGGTATTGGGCATATTGCCTCGAAATCCAAAAGAATGAAAAATGATGAGAAAATAAATGGCAATTGTGTATCGCCTAGAGATACGTAAGAAGGAAGTTTAAAAAGAAACATGAAATATATAATGTTATAAAGAACTATATAGTGAAAAGAAGTTGAGTATAAATGAAAGAACAACATTATGTGTTAGGCATGTAGCCTTATAACATATGACAGAAATAGTAAAAGATGTAAAAACGAGAAAAAAAAAAAGTAATAAGACGTAATGGTAATTGAAGATTAAGACAAGAAATTGTCATGGGACGAAAATGACTAAAGTGTTAATTTGAAATTTTAAACCAAAAGAGCATTAAGTATATAAAACATACATTTAGAACATGTATGTATGTATTAAGAAGTTATTTGAGACAATGGGTTATATCATAATGTCAAGTTGGAATCATGTTATGACTAAAAGTATACAAGATTGGTAAATGAAATTTTTGACAGTTTTGACTTCTATAAGAGTCAAACAGAGAATATATTATGAAACAAAAATTTGGAGCATGTATGAATTGTATTGAAATTTAGATTAGAATAATGAAATACTAGATGGAATGAATTGGAAACACCAAAGAATCCGTATGGTAAGGTACAGAAGCTAAGCAGTAATCAAGAGATAGTATTTATTTATAAAAGTCTAAGGTGGGACAAGAAATTGAAAATTTAAATTTTGAAATCAAGAAATTAACAGATATGATTGTGAAACCTAATTGCTCCACAGGATAGTAATATCATGAAAAGTAAAATAAGTATAGACTGATACGGTATATGAAAAGAAAGTAGTACATGTAATGTACAAGAAATGACTAAGAGGAATGTGAAAGTGTAAAATTCATGAATTGAATCATTGGCAAGTAATATGACGGAAAAGTAAAAAGAATCAAGACATGTATGATTAGATACATGTAATATATAGTAGAAAATAATGACAGTAATAAATTATTGTAAACGTATGAAAGATAGTAAGGATGTGAAATAAAACAAAAAGGAATGTATTCCTTATATGTGATGATAAGTCGAGAATTGTTAATAGATGTAAAGAATAATAAAGTGAAGTTTAAATGATCTAAAAAACAATTATGTAAAGATAAGAAGTTGAAAACTTCTAAAAAGAAAGAAGAAGTTATGATCGAGTAAAATGTCCATTAAAAAAAAAAAATTTATACAAGGAAAAGATCTTTGACGTATTTATAAATTTATAAAAATACGAGATATATACTCATGCTTAATGGTATTAGAATTTTCATAAGTAAAGAATGTGGTGAGTATAATCTCACATATTTTAATAAAGATATGAGAAGAATTCGAAAGTAGATTGCTATTAATGATAAAGTATTGAAGTATGAAACTAGTTTGTAAAATAAGTTTACAAAAAGATTGTGTATAAATGAAATGAGGTAAAATGTGAATGAATGATTAAAAGGTTGTGAAAGCAGATAAAATGACCAAAATTATATTTTGGTTAACTGGAATGATATAAAGTTTTAAAGAAATTATGTTAATCCTTTATAAAGGATTGAAAGCAAGAACAGTTAAAGAACTGATTACAGAATCAAAAACAACTAAAGAATAAAAGATTAAAAGATAAAATAATGAATTATAGTGATATGTTGGTAAAAAGAAAGTGCGGAAAACATTTGAAAAAGAAGGGAAGTGATTTTCTTTTAGTAATTGTGCGATGATTCCGAGGACGGAATCCCAATAAGGGGGAGGTAGTTGTAACGACCCAAAAATCTTGAATTTATATTCGAGAAAATCACTAAGAGAAAGGTTAAAATATATTGAAAGTTTTAAAATAATTTATCGGGAATTGTAGCAAAATTTCCAAGAGTTTGGAGAAAAATGGTGAAAAAGGGTGATTTGGTCATTTTACCATAAGAAGGGTAAAATGGTCTTTTGATCCATTAATAAGATCATTATGTAAGATAATATGTATTTGTGAAACAATAATGTAAGAAATAAAAGTTTAAGTGTAAATCGGAATTTTACCGCGTGAATAGTGAAATTTGACCAAAAGGGCAAATTGGTCATTTGACATAAAAATGATTATTTTGTTAAGAAATTTTATTAACAAGTTAAGTTGGTGTCATATAGAACTTGGTATGCAAAGACTTAAGCCTTGGGACTAGTTTTGAACAAAAGGAAAGAAGAGAGGGTCTAAAGTGTAAATATGGTATAAAAATTAAATATAAATGAGAGTAATTTAACTCTCATTCTCCAGAAGTTTTCAGAAGAGGCTAGAGAGAGACCGAGAGAGAGAGCTAGAGTGAAGGAATACGGGAAGATCAAGTTGCCAAGAATCAAGAACAAAGCCTTGGAATTAGTGATTCCAAGCCCTCAAGAGGTATTATCCAAGCTTTTGAATTCATTTTCTTGAACGGGAATCAAACCTTGATTTCTGATTTTTTCAGAAATCATGGTTCTAATGTAATCATTCAATCCATCTTGCTCAAAATCATCACAAGAACATGTTCTAGATGAAGAAAATGTGAAATTAAAAAAAATGGTGATTTTGCTCAAGAACCCTAATTCACGGGTTTGGGTGATCAAGACTGATTTTTATGAGTTAGTTTAATCCAAAGGATCACTTAGGATGTATTAAGACACTCCTAAGTGATTAATTTCAAAAATTTGGATTTTTGGACCAAAAATGTCAAAAACGGGTTTTTGGAGAAATGGAATTGGAATCAATGATTCCATGGCTTAAAACCTGATGTAAAGCAAGGGTTTTAGTCATGGAATGATAGTAAAATGATTAAGATAAGTATTAAGCACTTAATAGGTGAAAATAGAGGTCTGTAGCACAAAAATCGAACTTAAAAACTGAGTCTGCAGATAGACACGGGTCGTGTGTTTCTTAGTACAAAAAAACACACGGGTCGTGTGCTTACTGGAAAAGCTTCTGTCCAATTTTTGAGTTTTGAAATCGATGCTAGGCTTGTCCGTTTGGTCTATAACTTATACCATAGCCTTAAAATGGTATGAAAACACATGTAAAATTGTTAAATTGAGAATACGACCTCCCGAGGCTACTGTAGTAAAATACGTACAATATACGAGTTAATTAAAATTAGTTAATTAAAGGTTAGACACTTGTCTTGACCCTTAATGATAAAACAAGGACTCTAACATGTTATAGAGTCAATTAGAATGTAAACTAATGTACCAAGTACTATATATATAGGTGCAAGTCAAGTAGTCGCACACCGAAAGGGTAAAGAACCGAAGGACGTCTAGACAACCTTTCAAGAGTTATAAGGTGAGTACATGCAGTATTTTTACCCATTTTTGGGGTACATGGCAAGTAAGTATTTTCAAGATTTCTTATAAAATCTTTTTATGTGACATTATATGCAAGAGTACTATTATTAATTCATTTATGAAAGTATAATGCTATGTTTGAAGTTATGTTTTGAACTATAAGTCAAGTTAAATGATAGTATGTTGGTCTATGAACCAATTATATGAAAGTATGTTTTGGTCTAAGAACCAAATTATGTGAAAGTATATTTTGATTACAATTATTTGTGTTTTCAAATATGGATGACATATAGTCACAAGATGTGTAAAAAGTATGTTTTAGTTACAAAGTGTATATATATATATATATTTTTAGTATGAATGGTATAAAGCTTAGTATGTTGGAAAAATATGTTTTAAACGTATGATTATTATAAGATTAAAGCTATACTTGACATATAGCCATAAAGACATATTATGATGAAGTTTGGCACCTAGCCACAAGTTATGTATATGAGAAATGTTTAAGCAAGCAGCAAGTATGTTTTTTTTTTATGACTGGTAATTGTAGCAAGCAGCATTAGTAAAGGAACTATGTTCCAACCTACCCGGGTTAGGTAAGGGATCTACTGGGGGCGAGCCCCATCGCGAAGTAGATTGCCTCAGCACTTCTATGGTAAGGATTGATCCGTTCTTTCTAGCCATAGAGACTTGGGGTATCACTTATAGTGATTAATGCCCTAAGTATAAAAATCCAGCAAGCTTATAAAACCAGTCAAAGAAAGTAAGAACAATGTATTTTCATAAAGTATGTCAAAGAATGATTTACTTGAAAAGTAAAGAGTTGTACTATGTTTTTATTATAAAGTTTTGAAAGAATGTAATTATGCAAACGATGATATGAAATGATTTTGAAAGGAATTAAGAAATAGTGATATGGTAATATCTTGAAACTTTGAAAGATGTTATTTTTGTAAAGAAAGTTATGAAATGTTTTCAAGAAGTAAAAAGTATAGTACGATATTTATATAAAGATTTGACAGAAGTTTATGTTATAAGTTTTATAAAAGTTAGTAAAGAAGTTAAAGGTTGAGTCTAAAACTCATGTAACTCACGAGACATTATTGTCTTATGTATTCTATTTTATGCCATGTATTCCAGGTTAAATGTTATACTATAATTGGAAGAAGTTTAGCTGGAGTGGAGCCCACATAGCTCCTATTTTGGACTTAAGGTTAAATCCTTACTTGCTTACTATGGTTAGTTTTGATATAGATTTGTACACCCATAGTTTAAAATTTTGTAAATAATCGGTTTTTGATAAACCGTATTTTTGTATTCATGAAATTTTATGAAAAACCATAGTATTTGCAAACAGTAGAATTGGGGTGTCACACTACGTGACCTTTACCGACGATTTTAGTAGATACGGTTATATCTACTTGATCAAGCACAAGTCGGACACCTTTGAAAAGTTCAAAGAGTTTAAGAACGAAGTAGAGAATCAATTAGGCAGGAAGATAAAGATGCTCAGGTCTGACAGAGGCGGAGAGTATCTAAGTATCGAGTTCCTAGACTATCTAAAGGAATGCGGAATAGTTTCGCAGTTGACACCTCCCAGGACACCACAATTGAACGGTGTTGCAGAGAGGCGCAACCGAACCCTGTTGGACATGGTTTGTTCCATGATGAGTCGAGCTTCACTTCCCATTCACTTCTGGGGGTATGCCTTAGAGACTGCCGCCCATATCCTCAATCTTGTCCCAACTAAGAAGGTTGCTAAAACACCTCATGAGATGTGGACGGGGAAAGTTCCCTCGTTGGCACATATCAAGGTCTGGGGTTGTGAGGCTTTCGTTAGACGAGAGACTCAAGACAAACTCGCAGACAGAAGCGAAAGGTGTTTCTTCCTTGGTTATCCCAAACAGTCATTTGGATATCTATTCTACAGACCGAGCGAGGACGTGGTCTTTGTAGCTAGACGAGCGGTCTTTCGAGAGAGAGAGCTCATATTCAAAGAGGACAGTGGGAGTACCATTGATCTGGAAGAAATTCAAGAGTCATCAGATGACGCAACCTTAGGAGAAACTAGCAACCAACATGAGGAAGAAGTTCCTGTTGGTCCAACAGATGTATCCTTACCTCTTAGGCATTCCGGTAGGGTTAGCATGCCACCCGAGTTTTATGGGTTCCATATAACTTCGGATGGCGACACGTTTGTCAGTGATAGGACACTGATAAATTTGGATGAACCAGCTAACTACCAGGAAGCAGTGGCGGGCCCTGAGTCTGCCAAGTGGAAAGAGGCCATGGATAGCGAGATCAAGTCCATGTATGACAATCAAGTTTGGAACTTAGTTGACAATGTACCGGGTCGAAAGACAGTCGGGTGCAAATGGATCTTCAAGAAGAAGACCGACATGGACGGAAAATTACACACTTTCAAGGCAAGACTGGTTGCGAAGGGCTTTACTCAAACCCCAGGGGTTGACTATGACGAGACCTTCTCACCAGTAGCCAAGATAAAGTCTATTAGGATTATGCTGGCCATAGCTGCATTTCATGACTATGAAATTTGGCAGATGGACGTCAAAACCGCCTTCCTTAATGGAAAGCTGACTGAGGATGTCTACATGAATCAGCCAGAGGGTTTTGTCGATGGAAAGTATCCTAATAAGGTGTGTAAGCTTGAGAGATCAATCTACGGATTGAAGCAAGCTTCTCGCAGCTGGAATCTTTGTTTCCATGAGAAAGTCAAAGAGTTTGGTTTCTCTAGGAGCGAGGATGAGTCCTGCGTATATGTCAAGGCTAGTGGGAGTATAGTCACCTTTATGGTGCTGTATGTCGATGACATACTACTCATGGGAAACGATATTCCAACCTTGCAAGGTGTCAAGGCTTGGCTTGGGAAATGTTTCGCCATGAAGGACCTAGGAGAGGCTGCCTACATTCTCGGGATAAGAATATTGAGAGATAGGAAGAAGAGACTAATTGGACTTAGTCAGGGTACATACTTGGAAAAGGTACTGAAAAGGTTTAGTATGGAAAATTCCAAGAAGGGAGAGCTACCTATCCAAAGTAATGCAAAATTGAGTAAGACTCAAAGTCCGAGTACAGACGAAGAAATAGCTGAAATGAGTCGGGTACCTTACGCTTCGGCTGTAGGATCGATCATGTACGCTATGACGTGTACTCGCCCTGACGTAGCCTTTGCTTTAAGCATGGTCAGTCGGTACCAGGGTAACCCTAGAAGGGCGCATTGGATAGCTGTAAAGAATATACTCAAGTATCTGCGAAGGACAAAGGACATGGTGTTGATCCTTGGAGGCAGTGATACATTGAGAGTTGAAGGATATACGGATGCCAGTTTTCAGACGGATAGAGACAGTGGTCGGTCTCAGTCTGGCTGGGTATTCCTTCTGAACGGAGGAGCAGTAACTTGGAAAAGTTCTAAGCAAGATACGGTGGCTGATTCTACTTGTGAATCAGAGTATATAGCAGCAAGTGAAGCGTCTAAGGAAGCGGCTTGGCTGAAGAACTTCATCGGTGACCTTGGAGTAGTCCCGAGTATTCAGGAGCCCGTGGAACTGTTCTGCGATAACGAAGGTGCGGTCGCCTTAACAAAGGAACCGCGAGACCATGGAAAGTCCAGGCATATCGACAGAAAGTACCACTACATAAGGCATAAGGTAGAAGAAGGTCACCTCGTGGTAAAGAGGGTATCATCGGAAGATAATCCTGCAGATCCCTTGACAAAGGCTCTGAGTAGGATTAAGCACAATCAGCATGCTAGGAGCATTGGATTAAGAGATGATATAAAGTTTATGTAAATTAGATAGGTTTCGAAACTTGTAACAATGTATTGTATTTGACTCTTGTGATTTAATAATAGAGATTTATTAATGAGTAATGGTTTACTACTTTTGTCAATACTTTATCATTGTGTTTCATTTTGCATGTTTTACTTCCTGAATAATTGGATTATTCAAATATCCACAGTCGATTACACTTTTTGGGAGTAAGTGTGAAGTAAGACTGTCATGAATTGGTAATAGATTGTCTAAGGAGTTAGACATTGCAATTGGATTACTGCACCATTCGTAAGTACTTGGAAATGGAGATTTGAGTATTGGATAAACCCGCGCTCAATGGATTGCTTCATGGATTTCATCACGAGCAATGTTGAGACGATAATATCTTTTGATCTTTAAGCTAAGACATATGAGTTATGATTTATTAGACGGTTGTTCATTGATAATATGAAAACGCATCGGTAACTCGGTGTTATAAAACGTATTGTTGTGAGTGATTTGTCTGGTAAAAGACATAAGTATATGAGTCGAAGCTTATTCGTCCCTTGACCCTAACGGGGAACAGATATCTGTAGGCCTCTCGATGAATTTGAAGTTGACTAAAATGGTTGGCCAACCGGGACTAAATTGGTAGTCTGAGAGTCATATGCAAATCGGATATCGAGGAACAGTGAATCAGACCAGGATTGACTTTAATCCATGTCTTGAGTCTGAAAAATATCTTGTTGGACGGAGGATCATCTGATCACTTATCTATGGACATAACTGATTAGATCAGAGTTTGGCAGTGGTTTCTAGGAAGCTAAAAGTGCTGGTTAATTAGAGGTTAAATTGGTAATTATAGTCATAGACTTATCCAAGTGGGAGACTGTTGGATTAGGTGTCTAAGCCATGACTAATAATTAGTATTTGCCTAATTAATAGTAGCACAGTCCATTTGGGTTGCCCTTATGGCTGGAGGTTGTTGGAAAGTTAAGTAGAGAGAAAGGGTTGATTTATTATATAACTAATAAATCAAGATATTGTTTGTTGATATATTATGGAGATAATATATTAATTAGAAATAGTATTGTTTGATTAATAATTAATCAGAAATTAATTGGATTAATTTCTGTGACATTAATTGGATTAATCAGGAGGTCAGGGATTAAAATCGTACGAATTCAATAGTTGAATTGCGGCGCGCGGCGCGCCAATGTAAAGGCTGCGACGCGCGTACATATCCGTACGAATTCAATATTTGAATTGGGACGCGCGGCGCGCCAATGTAAAGGCCGCGGCACGCGTACATATAATCCGGAAAATGGGCTGCGGCTAGGGTTTCTAGCTTTACCCTTTGGTTCCCTATAAATAGGGAACCCTAGACCTCATTATCAGTCGCTCATTCTATGATTTCTCTCTGGAATATCGATCCATAATCTTCTTGGCTTGGGTGTGATCTCATTTGAGGCAGGATACTTTTGCTGCTCAGCTTCCAGAAAATTCTAAAAGGTTGGTTTCTCTAATTTTATTCTTTTAGTTAATTTTCTTACGGCCTTTAGGATTTGTTATATGTTCAATTAGAAGAAAACATAGATCCTTATAGGTTGCATGTGAACTTAGGTTTTTTAGTTCATGGTTGCAGAAAACCTTTCAAAACCAACATAATATAGACTGCAAAGGTCACTGATAGTGACATTTTATACCATTATTACACCTTTCATTCTTATTGTTTTATGCTTATTTTCAACCAAAACTTGGTGTTTTTAACTCTATTTTAGAGTTTATTGATGTGTAGGTCTTACTCGATTGAGAATGATGAAAATCAAGGCGTCTATACCCATTTATATCGTTATCCAAGCAAATATTTCAAGCTGGTAAAAGCCTCCAAGAATTGAGAATAACGTAAAGTTGGCAGCCCCAAATCGCCACCTGGTTCGCCACTTGCTCGCCACTTAAAAGTAGCCATTTTCAGTTTTAAGGGCCACTTGAATTCGCCACCTGAAGTGGCCATCCAAGTGGCGATTTTCTCCTGACGGGTTTTTTAAGCCAAATTAGGGTTCAAAACATTTCACTTTTCTACCAACCAAAGAGGGAGAGCATTGAAGGCGATTTTTAGGGCTTTTCTTGAGAAAGCAAGTCGTTTTTGAAGGTGAGCATTGATTAGGAAGCATTTATTGAAGAGAAGACTTATTCCTCACTTGGATGCAAGAGATCTACACAATTTGAGGGAGTTTTTGTTTATATTTTGGTTTTATAATCATGTGTGAACAAGTTGCTTTCAAGAATATGATTTGGTTTCTTGTTTCTACTATGGGTTAAACTCTCTTTGTTAGGAAGATGATGGATTTTTACATGAAGTTATAGATTTATATCTCTATTTCTTTTGTTGGGGACTTTTATGGGTTGAATCAAGTATCTTATGCTTAATGCTTTGCTTTATTGATCACATTGCAATGATTTGTTGGTTATGATTTTCTTGAAAGAGCGATTATACCTTGCTAATGGATATTTGATCTAGGGTTAGAAATTGGATAGACATATACCAACTAAACCCTAGTTGTGTGTGAAACATTCCTATGCTTAATGAATTTGCTAATTTGTTATGGTAATCGAAAGATATAGCATGCCATTTAGTGAATATCCTTATTACACCTTGATAAAGGGTAGTGAGAAAATTAGGGTTTGTTACTTTCAACCGGTAAATGTTGCTAACTAAAGAAAGAAATATCACATCTATAATGAATTGTTAAATGAAGTCGGATTCCTGACTATCTCTTATTATTTGTTAACAAATTTGTGTGCTTACTTTCATCTTAGTCATTTTACTAAATCTCCTCGTGGTTATTTCTAAAGTCTCGTTTAAGGCATATTTTAGAATTTAGATAATCATCTCTCAATTACCTATCGTTCAATTAGTAGTCCTTTATTTCCTATTGCGGTACTTGATACCCGAAGTTCCTTGGATCGATACTCGTATTTACCATGATATTATTTGATTGATATCGTACACTTGCGGTTGTAAAAGAGGGTATAAAAACCTCCTAGCAGTCACCAAAGTCCCATGTTGGGTTTTATTCTTTACAAATCATGATGTAAGTTTTCGGCGTGCCTTGTCTCTTATGGCCTCTATTTAGTTAGGCTTCTGTCTTGTTAGGCTTCTGTCCATTCATTTCATATACTCTTTTAGACTTGTATTTACAAGACCTCTATTATTCCACTCCGACCACACTTCTATTTGCTTTACCATTTTTATTCATTTATAAAAGACATTTCTTTTAACATTCTCCCGTTTGTGATAAATCTTGTGATCGAACTATACAAAGTTACAACACTTCTATCGGTTCTAATATAGCTCCTTTTTAAGTTCTTTATTTTTTCGAAACAAGAATCATCAATTCATCATGTTGCTCTAATACAATAGTACACTGACTTAAAGAAGCAAGTTTAACATCCCTCTCAATACCTAATTTCCTATTTAAAATTTCTACATGTTATTTTTCTTAAAATCTAATTTCAACTTCATGTATATTAACTCACACTTGTGAGTTTCTTTGACAACTAGAACTTGATTGTATACTTTTAGGGGTCTGTAAAGGCATAAGCAATTAGACCAATATAATATTGAAAAACATGAACAATAAAACATTAGCTTCAATCATAAGTTTTACCTGATCCATTATACTCGAGCTCTATTCATCATCAGTGTTTCCGATGAAACAACAGTCCTTTCTTCCATCAACTTCCTACTCTTCCCCGGATGACCATACATCCACCTCTATAAATAAAGAAACCCATGCTTTATGCATCAAGCTCTTGTCTGTTTCTTGTTCCTTATTTAAGAAACATGCCTTATCTTTCACTTTCTTCAGTATATAGTCACATGTAAAGTGATTCTTACCTTAATAGTTATGACATACCATCTTTCATTAATTTGGTTTCTTCTCAATTACACCTTAACTCTTCTCAATCTATTATCCTTATAGTCGGCGTCATACCTTACACTATATGAACTCTTTAAAGAACTTTGATTAATGAATTTGTAGGGTTTATACTCTAACTTGATTCCATATTTGTTACCATCCATGTATCTATCATAAAAATTATTGTATCTTGGAGCATTATGCCTTATTAATGCCAATACTTCATTGTAGATTTCAATAGGGTTTTGGTTATACCATTGATTTTAAATCGATTTTTTGTCCATAATGATACTAACAGTAATCAAAATTAGCTTGAATTCAAGAAAAATATTGATCGTAAGGGTGTTGTGCAACATATTTCTTTGAAAGTAACTTGAGTTTAAAGAAAGCTAAAGCTAAAGGACAACCAAAATTATGAGCATTTTCGTAATGGTTCCTTCATGAGTATATTTGTTTCCATACAAATCATAAGGTGTAAAAATCCTTGAGTTCCTTGTTTCTTCGAATAATCATTTTAACATTGGCCCAACACTCACTTGATATATTCACAAAATTTATGTTAATTTCATGAAAATGCTTTTTAATTCCATTTTTGAGTAAGATGTTCACAACTAATGTTAACGATTTTTTGCACTCCATAAAGCTTCATCAGATACCATAACAACGTTATCAAAATCATTTAAAGTATCAGTTCACCTGTTATCTTGAATTTTATCAGAAGCCTTAAACTATATCCTTAATGCGTTAGTCTGTTGTGTAATTTTACAGCTAGCGATATAAATGTAAATACCGGGACATATAAGATACAAAAGTTTGTATTTAGCTCTTGCTTCACTATCCAAGTGAATTTTATCAGAATTTAGTTTAAGTTTTTCTTGAGTTTGAAGAACAAGTGGAAGTGTACCTTGTTGAGTATGAGTTTATTGTTAAACTGAAGTACCTTCTAAATCCGTACCATTTCTTATAATACAATCTGGATAAACAGTTGATAGAACTGGAACAATAGTAGTTGGATCCCATAGTCACGAGCGATAGATCTCAATATATCTTTATACAAACCCTCTAGATGGACCTTCATCTGATCCCGCTAAGAATACTCATCAAAATTCAATATTGGTGCCATGTTTTGTCCACAAACATTGTTCACTAAATTGATAGAATAATTGAATTTAATTACTTGGATTATTGTTGGAATCGGCGAACATAATATATAATGATTTGTGTCTAAAAACATATTTTATCTATAAACAAAGCAGGAAAAACCAATAAATTTGAATTGAAGAAAAAAAATGAGCAAATCAGATTATGATTGACTTCGATACCAATTGATAAATCCAAAAACACTCAATGTGATAAATCCAAAAACACTCAATGTCGAGAAATATAGAATTAAGATATGTTAATTCAAGGAAAAGATCAAGAACACAAATATAAACACTCAAACATTTGTCATTGAAATAGATAGAACTACAAAGGCGATTACAAGAGTTGAGGTAATTGTACAGAGTAAAACGAATTTCAAAGATATTTATACAATGCACTGAATCAATTGAGTTACAAAATATTGAATAAGAGAATTCACATGCCCTTTTGGTGCTCCACACTTAAGTCATGTCATTGACATAAATGAACTTGGTTTTGCTAATGTGCACCACTAACGTTAATAGTAGAGGCCTTGTTGGGCTCCATTCTTTATAAAGCATGACGTAGGCCGTTGCAGTTCCTTCGTCAGTTAGGCTTCTTTCCCTTTATGTATTCTTTATTTTAAAGTTCTATTTTACAATGCATGTATTATTTGATGCCTATATCCAGTTACAATTTTGTTTTCTTTACCACTTCTGTTTATTTACAAAAGACACTTCTATTTATCACTATCATTATCACAAACTAGAACTTTAGTTATAACATATAGACCGATCAAAATGATTATTATGTGTGTTATCATAGGATATAATGACTTGCTTATTTAGGTGGTGCTTGTTCATTAATCATGCTAAATTTTATTAACACATTTGGTTGGTTAGACTTGGTGTGTAAGTAGCCAATTGTTATGTATGCTAACATATGATATAATGGCTTGCTTATTTAAATGGTGCTTGTTAATTAATCATACTGAATTTTATTAACATCTTTGATTGGTTATATATACTTAGTATGTAATTAATTAACTTATTCGACCTAATTGTGTGCACTTACAAATTTTGAGTCACGGGGATTGAAAGTTGATGCACCACATTATTTAACTACTTATATTATAAATCGATAACTTTCTTTATCAAATGTCAATTAGTTAGCCCCAGTAAAGCCTCAGACGATATATTTTTTTGAAATAGGGACCTCAGTAACGCAACATAAAGACACATTTTTCTTATTTATATTTAATTGTTATTTCTTATTGATGAAATTTCTTTCTAAAAATAAACCTAAACTAGAAATGAGTTAAATTTCTAAATATAGCGAAATTTACTGAAGTATAATTCTATTAAAGAATAATGAGATAGCTCCTATAGATATCCAAATCTTTATATTGAAAAATTAAAAAAAATGATTTTATTTCGTGAGATAATTGAAAATTCTTATTATATAATAAATTAAATAATTAATGGCTTTTGCCAAAAGAGAAAGACATTTTTTATAATATTCAAAACTCATAGACTTTTGAAGTTTTAAGTTCACACGTTATGTAATGTGGTAACGTTGATGGTGGCTACGAAAAGGAAGATATGTGTGACGTTATTTGCCGGGAAAATGACTTGTTAGAGTAATCAACTAGTTGATTTGTTCATGTTTAGTCAATTTTTTTTCCGTGCTTTATTTGCCATTGAACTATCTATTTTGTTCATGATACATCCTTACGACCTGGAATAGCAGGTTACAGCCTAATTGACATCTATTTTGTTCAAATTTGGTCACTTTCCTTTTTTATTCGTGCTTTATTTGCCATTAAACTATTTATATTGTTCAACCTAAATCCTTATGACCGACAATAATAAATAGTGTTGGTTTAATCACGCAATGTCGTAATACAAGTAGTACGTGGGTTGATTACGTGTATTCTTATCCTTATAACTCATTTTTCCTTTTAAAAAAACACTTTGGGATTTTTATTTTTGGACTCGGTTGTCAGCAAAGTTGTTTATTTTTTTTTTAATCCAAGAAGTTTTTCATAGCATGCTTAATGGCTCGTCTGATTTATCAAATGGTCATTCATATTTTACAATTTATCAATATTCTGTAGCTTGCTATAAGGTGATCAAGTGGTCAGGATACACGTAATCAACCCACGTAATACTTGTATTACGACATTGAGTGATTAAACCGACACTACTTGTTATTGTCGGACATAAGGATTTAGGTTGAACAATATAAATAGTTTAATGACAAATAAAGCACGAATAAAAAAGGAAAGTGACCAAATGTGAACAAAATAGATGTCAATTAGGCTGTAACCTGCTATTCCAGGTCGTAAGGATGTATCATGAACAAAATAGATAGTTTAATGACAAATAAAGCACGAAAAAAAGAAAGTGACTAAACGTGAACAAATTAACTAGTTGGTTACCCTGATAAGTCATTTTCCCATGGGACTAGAAATGGGCTATACTTTTGGCATACTCATAGATTCTGATATCAACTTTTAAAAAGAATATGTAATTATTTTAAAGATAGTGATACTAATGACGTAACACCCATTTTAATATGTGGTGACATTCTACATTATGTACTCGGATTTTGGTATATTATTTCGTTGCAGGTTATTTAAAGCTATAAAATATATGTTTGCATTCACTGACGTTGCTATCTTTTTGAATGTGGGTGTTACGTATTCAACATAAAATACCAAACCTTTTGTGATAGTAACATTAGAAGAATCCAATATCGATCAAGTTGAATTTTTTTTTTTTTTTTATGTTTGTCCCTTTTCATATGGAGTAAATCACTAAATTGGACTTTCCTTCCCAATCCCATATTCATTAAATGCTGTTAGATAAGATACAGAAAGACTTCCATACAACTCCATACTTAGCTTGCACGATAGTATATAAAAATATCGTGATAGATATTTTTCTAATTATTACCTCATCTAAAGATAGTAAATATTTATACATTATTATTATTATTTATTTTTTTAAATGTATTTTTCCTTGAGTTGAGTGATTCTGAAGTTCTGATAATAAAAAGTAATGAAAAGCCATAACTTTCCCTTTTATAATTACTTTATTAGAACCACCGAGAAAATCTACAGAGCTGTTCAGGATCATATATTTGTTGCTATTTCCGATCATTTTATCCAAACTTCTACATAAAAGCCCCATCACCATCACTAAACTCCCCCAAATACGGTCATGAAGCCAGAGATAAAGAGAGATTCGACAGCAACCACCGCACTTCTTCCGAAGTCACAACCACCGGAAAATGAAACCTCCGGATCCTCTTCGATCTACGGCGCCGTATTCAACGTGTCAACCAGCATGGTTGGTGCTGGAATCATGTCGGTTCCAGCTACCCTCAAGGTCCTCGGCATAATCCCAGGGTTCGTTATGATCCTGATAATGGCGTTCGTAGTCGATGTCACGGTGGAGTTCCTGTTGAGGTACACCAATCATACCGGTGAGGCGAGCACCTATGGCGGCGTCATGGCCGAATCGTTTGGGAAATTTGGTTCCATCTCACTTCAAATCTGTGTCATGATCACAAACCTTGGAGCCCTCATAATCTACTTGATTATCATCGGTAAGTGTAGAAATCTCTATTCCTGTGTTTTTCAACCAAATTTGACTAGGAAATTTCTGAAATCACACGATCTAAGTTCAATTAACGAAGAATCGAGTTGCTAATACTTGATCTCCCACCGTAGGAGATGTTCTATCTGGTACGCAATCCGATGGAGTATTACATTCAGGAATTTTACAAGAATGTTTTGGATTTCACTGGTGGAATTCGCGTGCGTATGCGCTCTTATTCGTCGTGATCTTCGTGATGCTTCCACTTCTTTTGCTACCTCGAGTAGGTTGGTATGAATACCGATTCACTTTCGAAGAACTTTGAAATTTAAGGCCAAACTGACCAATTATTACCGTGTTTCAGAATCATTATGCCATGCTTCGGCGGTATCGATCCTCCTAGCGGTCGTTTTTGTCTTTATGATCACCGGAATGGCGATTTATGCCATGTTGGAAGGCCAAACTCAAGAACTTCGACTTATTCCAGATTTTGGCGATGGATTCTCATTCTTCAATCTGTTCACAACCATCCCAGTCCTTGCTACTGCCCTTGCTTGCCACGTTACTAGTAAGAATTCATTTTCCATTATTAAATGCAGAAAATAGTAACTTATTTTCATCTCTCCTTGATTATAACATCTTGTTCACTATTTTTCATTTCTTTTTATAAGATCGTATTTTCATTTGGTTTTTCCATTAATGCATTATATTTAAAAAAAAAACAATGCATATATAGCATTGTACTTTAATATTTTTCTTATTAGAAAGTTTTAAACTATATTTTGTAATTCAGTGACTTGGCATATCTTTTAAAATACTTACTTTATTAGGAAAAATAAAAAATAGGATGCTAGAATAAGCAAATCAATGAAAATACAAATAAAATACTATTTCTTGCGGTTAACCTACAAATAATAAATACATGATGAGATGCATTATTCGATTATACAACACAACCGGAAAAATGCATCCAATCACGTTATAGCTCATCAATTTGAAGATTTCAACGGTCAGATCTACTGTTGGACCATACAATTTGATTCAACAGTACATCTGACCATATGATTAAAATATACATGTTTGTGATTATCTGATAATTTTCATTATTTTAATATATAGTTCATCCGGTACGAGCCGAACTTGAGAAACAATCAGATATGACTTCCGCGGTCCGGATTTCTTTAATCCTAAGCGTAGCAATCTACTTTGCGGTTGGGTTCGTGGGCTACCTTCTTTTTGGTGATTCAATCATGGCCGATATGTTAGTCAACTTTGACCAAACTTCTAATTCGCCAGGTGGCATGATCATCAATGCCATCGTTAGGTTAAGCTATGCGGTACATCTTATGTTAGTTTTTCCCGTGATTTTTTACACGTTACGGGCTAACATGGATGAAATGATTTTCCCACAAAAATCTCTTCTCGCCAATGATACTACAAGATTTGTGTCACTCACATGTGTCTTACTTGCCTTCACTTATTTCGTGGCAATTGCCATCCCGAATATTTGGTACTTCTTTCAGTTCATGGGGTCCACTACAGTTGCTTGTATAGCATTCGTATTCCCCGCCGCAATTGTTCTAAGGTACCACTTACCACTTACTGCTTATTACTTATCACTTATTATCAGTAAACAGGTACGTGTACTGATATCAGGTATCAGGTACCGATAGGTGCTAAGGTACCTGATACCAGATACCTTATGACTTATTATTGGGTACGTGATACCTTTGGAAAAACTAGAATTATTATTATGATTGATCTTCTTTTATATTATTTAATTGAGCTATGTTTCAATTGATAGGGATGTTCATGGGATTTCTTCGAGAAAAGATCAGGTGATGGCGATAATGGTGGTAATATTAGCCGTTGTGACTAGTGTTATTGCCATTTCCACAAATTTGTATAGTTCAATAGGGAATTCTACATGATTTTTTTACATGAGGATTTTAAACTTGTAACATTTTAAGTGTTGTCATCTATAGAACAAAAACAAATGCTCTACCAATTAGCAAACATGCTTTTTAAGGTTTTCGTGCAAACTACATGGATCTTTGCGTAAAGGTGAGAGATGCATTTTGCGTGGACTCTTTACATTTTCATATTTTTAGAATTTATGATGTTTTGGTGTGCGTTGCAAACGGTCCGGTATTATGTGTTCTGTTTTATGTCTAAAATACTTCAAACAATAACAAAATTATAAGTTGGTAAACTAACCAATTTAAACTTTTGCTATATAAAGACAATAATTAAAAAGATAGCATCCAATCCTTCAAACGAATAATCGTTGGAATAAAAGATTGAACCCAAGTCTATGTCAATATTGCCAGATCAACTCCTTGTGTTTTTTTTGTACGTATGTTGAGCATATCTTTCGCATCAAATCTTCTTTCTAAAATAATAATATATTTTAAGATGCGTGTTATAAGATTATTAACTTTTGGGTTAATTACAAAAAAAAAAAAAAAAAAAAAAAAGCCAACATATTTGTTCTTTTGTCCATGTTTTGTTTTTTAAAGCAAACTTTTAAGAGTGAGACACCGTTTTGGTTTGGGTAATTTAGCCTATTTCCATGTTAATTTTCGGTTTCATTCCCTATGTGACATGTTATATTAGCATTTATTATTTCTTTTCACATAAGACCCAATATTTTAGCATTTTTTTCGATTTAAACTTAATAGCATTTTTTCGGTTTAAACCTAATTGTTGTATAAAAATGTTAAATATGCATGCACATTGTAAAACAATTATGATGATTACGATGCTTTTAAACGCAAATTTATATATTGTAAAATTGCATTCCAAATGATGTTTAAGATGTTAAGTTAATCATGTGTGATGTTTAGAATGTTAAGCATGTATATGTTGCATCTCATACATATGGTTCATAAGCAAGATGACTTTAGGTGGTCTAGACACTTTACAAAGTTTTTAGGTTTACTGAGGGCTTTAACAAATTCTTGATAAGTTTTCACTAGTAATGTATTACATGACAGACGAGACATGTTCATGACATGTGTAACATCCTGGATTTTAAGGCTAAATTTGAAAAAATTTAAATAAATAAATAATAACAACAATTATATAAGAATTACTAATTTTGGGATAAACAACACTTTAAACAATGAAGTTATTGGAAATCATGAGCTAGAAATTCATTAATGGATATTTAGAACATTTTTGTTCTCAGGGGTAAAAACGTCATTTTAGAAAAAATATAAATGAGAGAAATGCCCATCTAGGATTTGGATGTCATAAGAGAAGTTCCTTGAGGACAAAACCCTAAAGTCCTATACTTCTAGTTAAATCTAGTTAGTTTGCACCATTTGTGAAGACAATTGAAATTTGAGGGGCTTGGGTGCAATTTCTTGAAAGATACAAGTATTACATGGGGATTCCTCCCTATTTTTCTAGTGGGAACGATTTGGGTGAAGGGGAGGGGAAACCTTTGCAAAATTTTCTACCAGCAATGATTTGATGCTAGTTTTGCAAACACAAATAATTAGATTGAAGTTCTAAGAGATTTAAGGTATAATACTTCCTTTTCTAGCATGAAAACCCACCTTAGGGTTTGTGGATGATGTTGAATCCGAAAATGGATGATTAGGGGAAACAAGTACTATGATCCCAAGTAATTTATTCTTGATCTAACCATCAAATGGTCATTGTCCAACCCATGGATCTAGAAATTGAGATGTTAGGAATCTATGGCGAATCTTGTTTGGATTGAGGATACAATGTCTCTTTGCATGAATAAATCCAATCCTAACTATTTCTCAATGACTCGAACCCTTAGAAATAGCCCAAACCCATTTGTTAACTTGTGGATTGGAATTAGGGATTCCATGGTAGGTTCTTGTTGGAATAGATTTAAAACAATTATGGTATGATTCACTTCTATACGACCATTTGAGACAAGTCCTAGATAAGAAATATAAGTATGTTTGGTGTAATGATTGACTTGATCTTGAGAAATTGTTCATGTCTTAATGTGTAATGAGAATTTGGATCATTAAGCTCTTAATAAAATAAATCATGGACACATGAAGGAACCAATAGAAAAGGAGTAAATTAGCATTAGTATTTGTTATTCCATGTGCATTGAGGTTTGGAATGGAATAAGACCTTAATTGGGATAGATTGGGCCAAAAGTTAAGAAAATTTGGACAAACCTACACGTTTCACGCGATCCACATGAAGAAATGCACTAGGCCCATGCAAATTCGAAAAAAATCGGAATACCATTTCTAGAAATAGAATTATAATAAAACACATTTTTTATAAACTGAAATACCAATATTAGAAAACATATGTTCATAAACCAGTGTGTCTAAAAAGGGAAATTGAGGAAAATCTTACACTAATGTTAGGAGCATAATGGCAATCGTTTAATATGACATGAGATCATTTGGAAACTTTAGCTCATATATTTTGATGGCTATATACTCGTGTTGTTGCCTACATATAAGTCTAAATCACCTTATTTCAGATTCCTGTTTTTATAAGTCCCTTCATATATATTAAGAATGTTAATACCACAACCTATGCCAAACACCCAAATGTTTGACGAAAAAGAGTATGGTTCTATCATATAGAATGGATAATATATACCTGATTTGGTGGACACTCTAGCTTTTTTTTTCTTTTAGCTCATAAATATATTTGGGACAATTCCTCTTCAAGTGACTTCTCCACAATAGAAGCAGTCGATATTCTTATCTAGGTTATCTTTTTATTTTCTTAGGTTGACATACAAGTTGCTTGCTATATTCCCTCAAATGCAACATTTTTTTCTCATGACAAGACCCTCACATTCCACTGCTTTTATCTCATGTAGCTCCAGGTTGGAGTTCTCTCACTTAATCCAAGTGTCCATTGTAAAAATCATGGAACTTTTCTTTTAATTTTTTGATGAAGAATTAGGGCTCAAATCCCAATAATTTTTCTTTAGATTTGGGCTTATGTGGGAAGTCATACAATTAGTATCCTTGTGGTTTTTATTGAACTTATTACATCAATCACAGTTTCGATAATCAGGATCTCTTTCAGGAGGTGGATTAGGAATTTTTTTAACAATAAGATGTAGTTTGTTCTCGCTCCTAAAAATAATTCTCAATTCACGGTACCAATCCATAAAGTTCTCATTATTTAAGTTAGTGTTCTCAAGCTGGAAAACGACATGTATAAAGGCTATGATCCATATCAAGGTCTTATTGACATGTTATGTTGATCATACACACTGCAATAAGTTTGATTGTTATGTAATATTTACATAATTGCACTATCATGTAACTCTTAGATCTTTATATGACTTTGACCAACAATTTGGATACATATTTAAGCTCATATCCTTGCCCCTTGCTTAGTCCTGTGTAGGGAGACGATTAAAGTGTCCAATCTGAAACATGTGAATTTCTCACTTGGGACTGTCCAAGGCAGATAAAAACACCTAGGGGTTGACATGCTTCTAATTTTACGGTGTTTATGGAAAAAATTTTGTTTCATTGTTTATTAACAAAATTTGATGTTAAGATGCATACAATGTATTTGTAAACACATAATTTTAATTTTAAAAACGCTTTCTAAAATATGTGTTTAAAATAAACATTCTAAAACGATTTTTGTTTAAACCAGAACACAATAAAAGCATCAACCACACAGTTCAATATACAGCAAAATAATAAAAATATATTGCCTAAGACTATTTCTAAGAGTTTAATTCTTGGGCCATCAATAATTAACATATAGATGTTTCACGATTTAAAAAAGGGCACAAAAATGATAAAATGAAAAAATTATGTAGCCAAATCATCGTTGCTGCCAAGGGTTTGCTATCCATATGTGTTGCTATGCCACGACTAGTGCCAGGCCATCGTTGCTGGCTGCTGTCGACAACCATAGCTAGTTGGTTCATAATTGGGTAAAAAAAGACTAGCAGGGCGAGTTAGGTAAAAAGCTCATTCTTGGTCTTTATTCACATTTGGCGAAGTATCACCCAATAGCACATTAAGGCTAATGCCAATCTTTGGGACTTGATAAGAAAACTTTTGGGCTAAGTAGTTGGGCATTTGTTATGTTTAACCCATTTGGGTTTGTTGGCCACCAATTTTGCCATTACAAAAAAAGATTACAATGTCTAAAGCTAAATTGACAACCCAAATGGTTACAAATATAATTACACAACATGACTAAAACATAACAAACATTACAAGATACAACCAACAACATGAACACATCTAATTTTTTTTCCGCTTAACAAATACACTAAGCTTAATGATCCCTTTAATGGGATGTTTTATTATAGTATGCATGTAGTTTTATAAGAAAAAAGTTAGTTTGTAAAATATTTGTTTTTGAAAACCACTAAATTGTGAAAACAAAAATTTAACAATTGTTGTACTTTGACTGTTCATCATAACCCTGATGATCCAAGATCAAAAATCAATGTATACCAATTATAAAATGATAAAAGCATCTAAAAGTGGCTCGGATACCACTATTGGGGATTGATCTACAAACACACAAATAAAATTGCAAACAACGGAAGCATTAACATATTAAAATTTATCATCAATCACACATATGGATTGAGATAATGCATTTTGTCAACTTTCATAACCATAGAGACATCAAAGTACATACCCTTGAAGTGTAGGATATCAAAATTTATGTAGATTGTATCTATGACGTATCTACACAAGCAAATCTAGATGGCTGCTAGATCACAACTTGATCAAAAACCCTTTCTTTCTTGCTTTGGTCTTTGCCTATGCTAAACTCAAGTGAGGGAGAGCCGGTGGCTGAATTTTGCTATAAGTAAGGAGAGATTATGTATTTTTAATTGTTGCTTGATCCTTATGAAATACTAATCCCTTCAATATATACTTAACTTGTTGGAAAATGTTTCTCAAGTCTTTTAATGGTCTAGCAACTAAGATAAACTTATAGCCATAATTGGAATTAATTAATATTTTTATTAATTATCAAATAAAACTATTCTATTTAAGAAGTTAAATAATAAAGTTTATTAACTCAACATTTATTATTTAATTCGAATCTTTAAGGAATAAGTGTGTGACTGCATAGTCCCAAACATAGTAGTACAACTTCACATGCTTATAGCTTACACATATTGTTGGATTAGGTGTCTAAGCCATGACTAATAATTAATGTTTATCTAATTAATAGTAGCATAGTCCATTTGGGTTGCCCTCATAGTTGGAGGATTGGCAGAAAGTCCGGTAGAGAGAAAGATTGATTTATTATGTGATTAATAAATCAATAGAAATTAAATAAATAGTTTATTAATATATTTAAGTGATAATATATTAATTAGAAACTATAATAATTAATTAGAAATTTTTCTGGAATTAATTGGAATTAATTTGGCAGTTAAATTGATTAATTAAGGTGCAGGGACTAAAACTGTAATTATTCAATAGTTGAGTAAGTGACAGTTGAGTGAGTGAGAGTGGTGAACGAAATTATATATGGAAACATATATATTTTCGATTTTGATAATGAGGATAAAAGGGTTTGAATTATTAAGATAAAGGCTTATCTTAATTTGAATTCAAAAAGGTTTATCTTTAAGGTTTATCTGATCACCATTTGGAGCCTATAAATAGGGAGGCTCACCCTAACCCTAAAGCCACGATTTTGAAGCTCTCTCTAAAGGTATTTTCGGCCAACAACTCCAAGCTAGGGTGTGACTACATTTGAGGCAAGAGGTTTCTGTTGCTTTGCTTCCAAGATTCACTAAAGGTTGGTTTTTCTTGATCTTTCTTTTAGTTTAATTCTTTTTGGGCCTTTTAGGAATTGTTATATGTTTAACTAGAAGAAAAACTTAGATCTATATAGGTTGCATGTGAACTTAGGAATTTTAGTTCATAGTTGCAGAAAACCTTTCAGTGGTATCAGAGCATTTTGTTGTTTTTCTTGTTAAATTGCTATAACTGCTTTCCTTGTAATTAGGGTTTATAGTCTCTAAACCCTAATTTTGGGCAAATCGACAATTAGGGTTAGGGTTTTGAAAAACCCTAGCCCCTCCCCTCTATTTTGGCGATTTTATGATTAGGGTTTAGAAGGTATTCTATTT
This sequence comes from Cichorium intybus, assembly GCA_023525715.1. NCBI lineage: Eukaryota > Viridiplantae > Streptophyta > Magnoliopsida > Asterales > Asteraceae > Cichorium > Cichorium intybus. The sequence goes on along the minus strand of CM042012.1, from coordinate 47,491,034 downwards.
TTGGTAACTTTAAATTGTTTAAAAGATAAACCTTAAAACCTTTATACTAAAAATCGAAAATTAGGGGATAAGGCTAGGTTTTAATTAATTTGATTAATTTGATAAACCTATCTACATTTGAATTAATTTAATTAATTGGTAATTAAAAGATAATTCAAGGATTTAATTTAATTTAGAATTTAATTGTTTAAATTGGCGAAAATTAAAAGGATAAATCCTAAAATATTTTAAAAGGTTTAAAATATCAAATTTAATTAATTTAATTAATTGGTTAATTAAAAGATAATTAAAATCAATTTTCAAGGTTTAATTTAATTTGAAATTTAATAGTTTAAATCAACAATAAATTAAAAGATAAACCAGAAACAATTTTTTAAAAGTTTTAAAAAATTACATCTTATACATATTATAATTAGAAAGTTATTGTCATATGTATAAGATTAAAATGGTTATTCAAATCATTAGTAGGCCTCATTCACGAAGCTGGTCTATAAAGTGGGTATAAGGAGACTGCCTATAAAATGGCGGTCTAATGGGTGAACACTCTCGCCCACCGCTCGCCTGATCAGTGGAGGGTCGTTAGCCGAACGGGTTTGATAGGACCGCCTAATCTCATTAAAAGTATAATGATATTATTCAAAATACTAGAACCTTTTAAATAAAACCCCAAATCTAGCTACTTTAGGAAAAATGTGAATTGGTGCTAATCCATGAAATTGCACATTGCACTTTATGAAACATTGGTGGAGCGTGTGTGGTTAACCGGCACGGCAATTGGGGTTCATAAAGAGTTGCAATGGGTTTCCCGGGTATTATTATTGTTGATGGAGCGTGTGTGGTTTACCGGCACATCAATTAGAGATGATAATTAACCCGAGAGTACCAAGCTAATTTGCATGGTTATTCACATCCAGTTTGTGATCCTCGGCATCCCAGTCACAAACAGTGGAGCACATCCGAGATTAAACATGCCATTGAAAAGTTTAATGAATCTCAACAGATCTAGGAATTTCATAAGATGAAATTGATAAGTGCTTATCTACCTTAATGACCATTATGTTGTGATTACGGCATCCCTCTTCACACCATAATTGGGGTATTTTGGATCCTATCCTTATTAAATAACATATTGGGTAATTATTTAAAAAGGACCAATTAAGCTAATAAATTCTATTTTCTTTTATAGATGTCAAGTGTCAATTCTCCTCTTTCTCCTCCTTCACCCATTTCTGAAAGCATCAGAATGCACCTGCTAAATATGGAAAGGCTGACTGGCCTCAACTGTAAAGAATGGCTTCGCAATTGGAGACTGGCTCTCGGCATTGCTGGCAAGCTACATCTCACTGAGTATCCGATCCCAGTTCCACCGGGACAAGTCATCATAAAAGGTTCTTATGATGAATCCGAAGAGATTCGTGACCTCATGCTATCAACCATTGACCCCGAGTTCCGCAAGGATTTTGAATCCTTGGGGCCATATGAGTTAATGCAACTGGTTGAGAAAAGGTTCCAGAAACCAGTTGAAGAGGAACGAACCAGGATCTTCAAAAGACTTGCAGAGTGCAAGCTGAAAGCAGGAAGTAGCGTCAATTCGCATGTTCTTCAGATTGAAGCGTACATAGGCAAATTGCATAAAATTGGTTATTCCATGAGTCAGGAAGAGAGTGTTAACATCCTACTCGCTTCGCTGACAAATGAGTACGATCTGTTCATTCAGACGTATAGAAAGGAAGACCAGAAAAAGACCCTCATGGAAATGCGTCCACTATTGACTTTATACGAGTCACTCTTGGACAGGCATAGCTCCAATAGCTCAGCTACTTCTGGATTAAGTCCAGTGAAGAGACGTAACAAGAAACGGTCGAGATCGACTAGACATGTCTCAAACTGGGAATCCGCTAAATCGGATACAGTCACGGGAAGATTGGAAGACGCTCCAACTCTTTTGAAAGCTCAGGTATATCTAAAAACCTCAAAACTCCTGTTCCAATATTTCTTGATACATAATGTGACAGTCGCATTTTGGATTGTATGCAGGGAATCAAGAAGGCACGGGACTCTGTCGCATAGGAGCACATTTGGATTGGATCTCCAGCTCGTGCAGTTTTGAAGTTTAGATAGATATTAAATATTGTTATTAGTCTTTAGATACATTTTTGACATTGTCTATTACATTGTTCAAGGATTTAACTTTTAATAAAATTGTCATATTTTCTTTTAACACATGTTGTCTGAAATTATCCTTGAAATGTTATATGAATGTGTTGAATGTATGATTAGTAATAACTTGAATGTTGATGCATCCAAAGTGTTTGGATTCAAGAATTGTGTCATTTATGATTGTTAGTACAAATGTTATAAGAATCAATTCAACCATAGGTCCAGTTGGACAGGACCTTGGAATCATTTGACTTAGAGTCACTTGATGAATTAATTTCTTAATGTGTCAAGAAATGAATCAACCAAAGGTCCAGTTGGACAGGACTTTGGAATCATCTGACTTGGAGTCAGATGATGATTAAGTTCTTTATAAAGCACATGTGGCAAGGAATGAATCACCCAAAGATCCAGAGGATAGGATTTTCGAATCAGTTGACTTAGAGTCAACTGAAGATTGCAAGTCTTGAACAAAGTCATAAGTTTACATAAAGGACATTGAGATTTAGAGCAACGGACACACCTGTTGTTGTGTATTGCTAGAATCTTGATATAGAACACAATTGTTTGTACTTCACGATATTCATCATTCGGTATGACGAATATGACATTGCTAATCGGGATAAGCAATTAAATTGAAACCTCGAACAGTTCAAGGACTTCAAAGGAAGTACAAGTTCCACAGAACCTGAGCGATAACATAAACTGAGAAAAAGATTTCACAGTTCATTCTCTTCCAAGAATATTAATGGTTATAATGTGTCTTAGGGAAGATAATGGAGCATTGGTCGAAACAGTTTGATCCTCGGTGTATGAGATACATTGCCAATTAGTTTCCAATAAGATGAACACTATACCAGTCAGTCCATATAAACCATACTCCGACCACATCCTAGACTAAGTAGGTCTTGCAAACACTGCCTGAAATGTAAAGCTGGGATTATCCCACTTGTACATAGAAAGTCCAGGGTCTTGTAGTGTTCATCTGAACCTCATGACCAGCTGAACTTGATCAGCATTGTCGTTTCATTAGCTATCCCACTGTAACAAAAGAGCTCTTTTAGAAAGAACTCATGGTCTAAGGAAACAGTGGGAGTTGGGACAGTCCTAAATGAGTTTAGGATTAGCAATGAAAGAACCTTTTAGTCATCACTAGGCTTAGAGCAGAAATCAGATTTCTGCTTTACAACTGACATAATCTCCTCTTAACCAGTAGTATTGATCACCATCATAAGTAGTTGTGATCGGGGTGACATACTGATCAGTGGTAAAACATTGTAGTTGGTACGGATTTGCAATCCGACTACTTGGAAGCATTGGTGAGCCCGGCTGCTGCCAAATAAGAGGACCTTAGGACGAGACACGGTCTGTGTGAAAATTTGATTGATTTTACACCTGGTCTAAAAACCAGTGGGTGTAACTGAATCATCAAAAGAAAGCAACATGGACATATACATACCTTCAGAGCATCTAGTTGAGTGAATCGATACTCAGAGTCAAGCAATTGATTCCGAGTAAAGCACTCTCAATAGAAGATGAAATCCGAAAGGATTCTGCATGGCATAGTGTGAGTTGTTAGTGGAGCATTTGTGGTTTACCGGCACACTAATAGGGACACACATAGAGCATGCCATTACAAAGGTACATGGCCCCGGGTTTCGTCCCACGGGCATCTCACAAGAAAGGATATTCAGATTCTCAAAATATGCCAAAGGATTGGATTTTGAGAAAGGGCTGAAAGATTTCCATTAAAATGTCAAAAAGGTTTGGATTCTCAAAATGTGCCATAAGTCCTGGATTTTGTGAATAGCCTATAACCGTGTCAAAGCCAGTGGGAGTCGCCGTTATCCACTATCCCTACATGTGGGATAAATAATGGTTCTAGGAAACGTCTCTTTTCATTACGAAGTGTAATGACTTGGTGTTAAGAGACGGATCGCTATGAAAGCCTTAATAGAAATACGGCATACTCAGGTGGTTGTAAACGTCTATGAGATAGATCCAGATTCTGCCAAGATGTTCTTGATGAGATTCAAGATGCATAGACTTAGGAAAAGTTTTTCTTGTCATTGCAAAGTGTGATGACTTGGCATGAAAGAAATAAAGAAGGAACAACATACTCATGTAATTCACAGTCATCTATTGGAAAGATGAAGTCGCCAGCATAGACCTAGCCATTGTAAGCATGATCTTGATAAGATTCAAGATGCATGAGAAAAGTCTTTGAAAGGAAAATAGTTTTTCGAAAATCATGACACAAAGGATTATAAATAATCCTTGGATTTCGAAAGGGTTTTGAATAGGATTAAATCGGGTTCCACAAGTTTTGGATCGATCATAAAGTCATGAACATGTCCTGATAACTTAATGCTTAGGGCATAGTAAGTTGGATTCAGGACATTGCCTGGCTGGGAATACTGGATGGATTGGTTGAACTCAAGTGAGAATTCATTAGGAAATGATTAGGGTGAAAGCGATAGTATTAATTTGAAAGATTTTCAAAGTGGTAATTATTAACATCAGGACATGATGTTAAAGGACTTCATGGTTAAAGAGTCTCGTTGGTATTCTGATGGAGCGCGTGTGGTTCAACGGCACATCATAACACCTCGAAATAGTCTTAGGGTGCAGACCCAGAACCATAGGAAGTCACAGTACACAGAATGGAGTTAAAAGAGAAATTGACAGGATAACATATTGAGATGTTATCGGATGAGCATCCGATTGGATCATCTGCAATAAAATGTATAAGTATAAGATACTTTGGATACATAGAAAGAGTGTAAGGTTGATAAAGACATAGATGTAAAATTAGAATTGAAAGTTTAAAAGAAATCTTGAAACCGGTAACAGTTTATGACAAGGTCCGACTTGGTGATTACCTTGTGGAGATCTTTATGTTTCACTTTTACATGTTTTACTTCCCGAATAATTTAATTATTCAGATAGGTCCACAGTCGCTCATACTTTGGGAAGTAAGTATTGAATCAAGACTGTCATGAATTGGTTTGTAGACTGTCTAAGGAGTTAGACATAGCAATAGGATTGCTACAACATTCATGAGTACTTAGAAATAGAGATTTGAGTATTGGATAAACCCACGCTCAACAGATTGCTTCATGGATTATATCACAAGCAATGTTGAGACGATAATATCTTATGATCTTGAAGTGGAGAGATATGAGTTATGATTTACAAGGCAGTTGTTCATTGATAATATGAAAACGCATCGGTAACTCGATGTTATAAAACATGTTGTTGTGAATGATTTGACTTGTAAAAGATATAAGCATATAAGTCAAAGCTTATTCGTTCCTTGACCCTGATGGGAAACAGATATCTGTAGGCCTCTCGATGATTTTGAAGTTGACTAAAGTGCTGGCCAGCCTGGACTAAATTGATGTGTTCAATTAGAAGTCCCAAAGTCATAAGCAAAATCGGAAATCGAGAAACAGAATATCGGACAGAGATTGATCTCAATCCATGTCTCGTGTCTGAAAAATATCTTGTTGGACGAAGGATCATATGATCACTTATCATTGGACAGAACTGACTAGGTCAGAGTTCGGCAGCGGTTTCTAGGAAGCTACAGTTGCTAATTAATTAGAGGTTAAATTGGTAATTTTAGTCATGGACTTATCCAAGTGGGAGACTGTTGGATTAGGTGTCTAAGCCATGACTAATAATTAGTGTTTATCTAATTAATAGTAGCATAGTCCATTTGGGTTGCCCTCATAGTTGGAGGATTGGCAGAAAGTCCGGTAGAGAGAAAGATTGATTTATTATGTGATTAATAAATCAATAGAAATTAAATAAATAGTTTATTAATATATTTAAGTGATAATATATTAATTAGAAACTATAATAATTAATTAGAAATTTTTCTGGAATTAATTGGAATTAATTTGGCAGTTAAATTGATTAATTAAGGTGCAGGGACTAAAACTGTAATTATTCAATAGTTGAGTAAGTGACAGTTGAGTGAGTGAGAGTGGTGAACGAAATTATATATGGAAACATATATATTTTCGATTTTGATAATGAGGATAAAAGGGTTTGAATTATTAAGATAAAGGCTTATCTTAATTTGAATTCAAAAAGGTTTATCTTTAAGGTTTATCTGATCACCATTTGGAGCCTATAAATAGGGAGGCTCACCCTAACCCTAAAGCCACGATTTTGAAGCTCTCTCTAAAGGTATTTTCGGCCAACAACTCCAAGCTAGGGTGTGACTACATTTGAGGCAAGAGGTTTCTGTTGCTTTGCTTCCAAGATTCACTAAAGGTTGGTTTTTCTTGATCTTTCTTTTAGTTTAATTCTTTTTGGGCCTTTTAGGAATTGTTATATGTTTAACTAGAAGAAAAACTTAGATCTATATAGGTTGCATGTGAACTTAGGAATTTTAGTTCATAGTTGCAGAAAACCTTTCACATATTTCCAAACAAATTCTGATTTATCGAAGGTAACATGGTGAGATAGAATGATACTCTTAGATGAGAAGTGGAGGATCTAAGACCTTAGTAGTGGGACAGGTAACCAACGAAGATGCACGAGGTAGATCATAGAGGGAAGAGTGTGTTTAAGAGTGAAGGGTTTGTATATATATATATTGATGAAGACAATCATCCGTTTTGATTTCAAATTTTTGGGAAGCTTTAAGTATGAAAAATGAATATGTATTTCGTAAGTCTCAAAATGAGTATGGAGAGTGGAGTTGTCAAACTAGCTCTATAGTCACTTTAGAATGTTTTGATTTGATATAGAAATTGGGTATTGAAAATGTACAAAAGTGAAGAATTTGGATGACACATCATATTTCCTAGGAAGAGGGTACAACCATAAATAATGAAAAAAATCAAAAAGATCGACATAATATTTCAACCCATTATTACTAGAAGTAGGAAATGTCCACAAGTTAGAATCTATCAAATCAAACGGAGGACTAAAAGTAGTACTAGATTAAAAAAAATGGAAGACGAATGTGTTTGTCAAGTTGACATGTATGTCGAATAACATTTGTTTTAACTTTATAACAAGAACAAAATGAGAAAAAAATCAAATACTGAAGCACTTCATTCCAGTGATAAGTGAGTCTTTGGTGCCATATGGTAGGACTAGAGAAAAGAAGCACAACTGGACTTGACTTTAATGCAGTCACACATGGAAGACTGTGTCAGGTCTTGAAGTCCCTCACAAAAAGCCAAACTCATCAAATTCTATATTACATTGCCCATTACAAATAAATTGGCATACCGATATAAGGTTTTTAATAATGTAGGTCGTAACGAGTACATTGTGAAGGTCAAGGCTGAGGTGTAGAAAGGCAAAATGATATGACTAATGTTGGTGGGGTATGTGCAAACCATCACTAACAAGGATAAAAGATACACTACAATTATTAATAATGAAGCTTACACTACCCGAAGTAGACGTGAGGTGAGAGCTAACATTGGTATCTATGAACCATCCAGAGGAGGTTGGGTCTTGAACTGATATTGTATTGAATGCCTCAGGTAAATTAGTGGCCTAAATTTGCAAATCTGATAAAGGTCACGATTACGGTGTTGTGTCATCTGATGAAGTTAAGAAGACTATTATATGAGGCGAGCAGGGCTGATAACAGTGTTGCAAAACTCGGCCAACTCGGTCGAGTACTTGGCCTTGAAATTGGACTCGGTTCATTACCTTGGCGAGTTTAGCCAACTCGACTAAAAAAATCGGACTCAGTCAACCTCGGTCAACATCCGAGTAACTCGACCCAAATCAGCCCGAAATCGAACAAACTCGGTCCAATTTAAGCCTAAATTAGGACTAAACTAAGCCAAATTTCGGTCCACATTTGGCCCAAAGTCGGACCCAACTCGGTCTAAAGAAAGGCTGATTCTTAAATCTTAATGCTAAAACCAGGATATTAATTTATAGAACTTGGTTGGCTTCCCATTTCTCTCCACTGGCGATGTGGAATACATTGCTTCCCATTTGGCTCAGTTGATTTCAAAGTAGCAACGTGAATATGGGCATCCTGATCATTTGTGGTCACGAGTTCAAGAGTTCCGATTTCAAGAGTTCCAATTGCAGAGTTACGGTTGCAAGGTTCGATTTTAGAGTTCCGATTTCAAAGAGTTCCGATTTCTCAGATAGTTCCGATTTCAGGTTCGATTTCAACGCAATTGATTCTATCACTTCTTGATTCGGTATCCATAACTTCTTGATTCTATCGATTTTAGGGGAGTTTCGATTGCAGATTCTATCCATTTCAACCAACTTCACAAATTCCAATGTTTCAGCAAAAAATCGATTGCAGATTCTATCGATTTTAAAAAACCGATTGTAGATTGATGATATTCACTAAATTTTGATGTTTTATGATATGTATATATGTGTGTGAATTTCCACAACTGAATTTCGATGTTCGATGTTCAAAAACCGATTTCAAAAATCGATTCTACCGGTTTCAGCCAACGCAACTTCAGGGGAGTTTCGAATCCCAAAAATTGATCATATCCAATGAATTTTGAATACCTTATTAGTTGCAGGGGAGTTCCGAATTCCACACCAACCCGGTTGCAGGGGAGTTTTGATGTTCGATTTTATGTATATATGTGTGTGTATGTATTATGTATATGCTTGTGTGTGTGAATTTAACGTAGTTGAAGTTTGCCGGGATGTGAATTCAACATATTCGTGAGATACTAGTTATTTGAAGGTATATGCATGTAAGGTATTCAATGAAATGCTTGAAAGAACTTCCTTGTCTAATACGGCTCTGGATTCATGGAGTTGAAATTTCATGGGATGTAATTTGGTCTTGATTTCATTGAATTTTGTATAAGCTATTTGTATATGTATATGTATGTATGTGTGTGTGTATGTGTATGTGTATGTGTATGTGTATATGTATGTGTGTGTGTGTGTGTCTATATATATATATATATATATATATATATATATATATATATATATATATATATATATATATATATATATATATATATATATATATATATATATATATATATATATATATATATATATATATATATATATATATATATATATATCTTCTATAATAAAAGAAAGCATGAATGCCACATGTCACTTTTTTAGAGTCCAATTTTGCCATGTGTCATCTTCTGGTAAAACTGATTCATATTTTCCCGCCCAAAGAAATATCTTACGTTATCAATTTCCTTATAAGAAATTATATGAAATCCCTTTAATTTAGGCTTCCAAATTTTGAAACAAACTAGAATAAATCAGCTTCATATCACTATTGTTCCATCAAAAACTAAATCCCTATAAATCAGCTTCAAAATTGTCGATTGATGCTCACTGAGGTAAATGAAAATTCAAATCCTTCCTACATTATCGTTGTAATTTGTGCAACCAATTCCCTCTATATATGCAAATTGTTGTTTTTCTTTCTCAGTGTACATCGATAGAAACCCTAATTTATGGCTTCGTTTTCTCGATCACAGGTTTTGATAATGACAATATCCTCCTCATTGGTATGTATATTCTCACCTGGTTTCACATTCCTGCTTAAATTGTATGACCATTCACGTTCAAAGGCATAAAAAATGTCAAATAACGATGGAATAGATTTGCGATGGGCCGGTGATTCAAATAAAAAATCAACAAGGTATGTATGGCAATCTTTATGAATCCTTTTGACCTTTTTAATTTTTCAGTCTTTCGCCTTTATATCCATCTTCCTTTGAGTTTTAATTTAATGGTGGATTTGCAGGTGTTTTTAAAAAGGTAATTTTTTTTTCACCTTCTTTACCTGTGTTTTTAGGGCTGATGTAGTGTGAAACAGGGTATTTCATTATTGAAACTGTGCTAATATTTTTGTTGACTTTGTGCAGCTGGTAATTCCTTTAATCATCCTCCTTAATATCTTTCTTAATTTTTTTTTTTGCCTTTACGATGGTGATCAAGAAATGTACGCTTACATGGTATGGTTTTTTAAAATTCGTATGTTATTATTTTATACGGCTTTAGCTTACATGTTTTACTATCACTGATTTTTGATAGCTTTTGGATAGGAGCATTCACATTAGAAGTGGATTTTGTTTGACAAATCACAACTGAGAAACACGACATTCTAGAATTTTGGGGATTTGGGAGATGGCGATGAGGGGATGATGTATCCAATTCCAATTTCAGTTTATCTTATTGCTTTTACACTTTACGATTTGACTTTTTAGTTCTTTTTTCTATTAATCGCACTTCATTTTGTTTAAGAAATCGGTTGGCATAATGTTTGAATGAATCAATCTTGTGAGTTATGAATGTGTAGCATGCGAAACCTTTAAAAAGAGAGTTCTAACTTAAGTGAGGTGTGTATTCCCAATTAGTGGATGTTCATTTAGCCTTATTATTTCCTTACAAATGTTTATTAGCTCCTTCTGTTGAATGTTTATTAACTGTAAAAGAGTTTACATATTCTTGATTATTTCGTCATCAAACAATAGTGGAATCAGTATAGTCAATGCTTACGGGAGTTGATTCATAAAACATATCATAAAAAACCTAAAGTTCAACACAGAAAGCATATCATCAAAAATCGAACTTTCAATAGATGATCTGGTGTTTTACAAGTTGATCTGGTGTTTTACAAATTGTTAAAAAAATGTTGGTGATCACAATTTAAAAAAACAATTTTTTTAGGAATCCTTTTCAGATGATCTGGTTTACATTGAAGCGCTCATTTATATGACATTTTTCTGGAAAAAATATCGGTTTTAACATTGAACTTAGCAGAAAAGTATATTAATAGCATCATACTTTGAAAATAAAATGTTTTTCTTATTTATATAAAATTTTATTATTTGCCATCCGTGTAACACACGGGTTTGTAACCTAGTATATATATATATATATATATATATATATATATATATATATATATATATATATATATATATATATATATATATATATATATATATATATATATATATATATATATATATATATATATATATATATATATAGTCATGAACAGTACTCATTGTCTAGCCGATTACTCGCTACTTGCTAGTCGCCGACCTGGTAGTGCCTAGCGACATTTGCAACATTGGCTGATACTAATAACTCTACCGAGGTCTATCATGTCGATGGGAGGCCAAATGTAGCTGTTGCTGAATGGCGAACACTAGAAAGCTATTATGTTGTTGTGGGTGGGTCTGTGAGGTGGGATAGGTTCTGCTTTGAATAAACTCCCTTTGTGGCATCATGGTACAGTATGACCAAGGTGGAGGCGATGTTGTAAAAGTCGACCAAATTACTTGAAATCAGTTAAACTCGAAGCAAATCGGTTAAACTCGATCAAAATGTCAAGATTTACTTAAAAAGGAGAAAAAAGTCAAGAACTTCAAGATTAATATGAATATTTTAAATTTTATCTATCATTCTAACCCTAAAACTAAAGTGAAGATACCGGATAATCACACGCTATTTGTTTTCCTCTCTCTAACTCTCATCTTCAAGAATTTCAAGATTAAAATGTTTATTGTTTGAACTAATTTAATATTTGAATATGTGCATTTTTGTTGATAATTGTCTATTTTGTTATGTGCTTGATCACCTTATGATATTTGTCATATAATTTTTTTTCCTAAAAGTAATTTCTTTACAATTTACCTTGAGTACTTCCTGACTAGGCCGAGTACTCACTACTCCCTACTCAACTGACCGTGTACCAAGTAGCAAGTTATATAACAATGATTGTTGGTAATACAATCACCATGAAACCCATGGCTTTGGCTGTCATTTGTCCCAACATGAAACACGTTTGAGAGGAGTCTGTGTTACAATGTGTCGTTGTGATAGAGTGATTAAGAGTGACAAGATTCCTTAACCAAAAGCATTGACCATGCTTGGAGAAACGTTGGTATATGATCACGGTGATGAACTATACTGATGATTTCGTCAAACTGTTTGTTGAGTCCAATAACCATATACTCTACTAGATTCTTTTCCATGACCGGTTTGTCAATACACACCAATAGATCTGAGATGACTTTAATATTTTAATAGTAGTCAGTAATAGAAAGGTCGTAAACGACTATTTTGCGTAAATCACTTTCGAGTTGCATGGCTCAGACATCTTTATTGTCTCGAAAAAGGTTCTTGAGGCTTTTCCAAATGTTGTGAGTGGCGAGTCTCTTTTGGGGGATCATTAGTAGAAGGGACTTGCTGATCGTCCCGTAGATCCAACGTTTGGACAGGGAGTCAAACGGAATAGTGGTGAGATGATCAAGAATGTCAATGTGTCTCATATGGCTCATGTCATGCGTCATAATTCAGTCCATCTAGATCAAGAGTGAGTAGCATGCATGCTTTGATATTAGTAATACCAAAGAGTTTGTTGGAATTGTCTTTAGGGCCGACCATGGTGGAACGGTGCTCGATGATTGCTAGGGTTGAATAGGAGAAAGGCAGAGAAAGAGATAGGGATTGAGATCAGATGAAAATTAGATAAAAATTGGATGGACATTGGACGAAAGTTGAATAAAAACTAAATGGATATTAGATGGAATTTGGATAACTATATATCCAACAAATAAAACGATCCGACCCAATGTCTAAGTGAACTAGTTCGATTTGGTTGGGCACATCCAGTTGGCAAATTTGACGGGAATCTCAGTTATTTTTTAAGCCATAAAAATTATATTTTTATAAGTCTCTATAATCATAATGTGAATCACATGCATATATGTTTATTTTGGTGAATACGTAAGACCACCTTGATTGTGGTCTTTCATGACCATCTGACTGAATAAGCGTCCACATACATTTAATTGTACACCACTCGCCACGTCCAGCACTACCTAACTCTTAATTAGTTAATTGTACTTTCCGGTTTTACCCTCCCATTCACGAAGTTACGATGCCCATTTTCGTAATTTCATTCTACATCAATCATAAACTCAACTCTCTACATATAAGATAAACTACTATGCACGTTCGATACCGGAGATATTTCAGGATGTCGCCGGCCGACTCTGAAAGTGTAGTTCCGCTTCTGCCGGAGCATGATTCACCGTCCGCATCCACAGAGGAGAAGCAACCGTCTGTTTATGGAGCTGTGTTCAATGTTTCAACGAGCATAATAGGTGCTGGAATTATGTCGATTCCGGCGACTCTCAAAGTTTTAGGCGTAATTCCGGCGTTTGTGTTGATCCTGCTCATCGCTTGGTTGGTAGATGTGTCTGTGGAGTTCATGTTGAGGTTTACATACGCGGGGGGTTCCACGACTTATGCAGGACTGATGAAGGAGTCGTTTGGACGGATAGGATCTGTTGCTGTTCAGATTTGTGTGATGATTACAAATCTCGGTTGTTTGATCATTTATCTCATCATCATAGGTAAGCAATAGAATACTAGTACATCTATTTGATTATCGATAAAATTCCAAACTATTTGATTATCGCACAAATTCTAACGTGTTACTTTCATTTAGTTGAAATTAAGACAATCGATTGACTACGTAATTAGTTTTCTCATGTGCATCAGAACAGTTAGCACTAATAATTTGCAATCAGTATATTTTTAGCGTCAAATTTGTAGGAGGAAATCACTGCTCTGATGAAACAACCAACAATGGAAACTAGCTCTGTTATGGTGTTTAGAATTAACTTTTGAATTTCAAAATGCTATGATTAAAATCATTTCCGTAGTGATGATCGGATGAAAAATTGTTACGATGAATCTCTTCATGCTTAGAAGCCTACAAAAGAGCCCGTTTAATGTTAGAGGAAAACCATTGCTACTTTCCCCATGATTAATGGTCGAATGGATTTTTGCATTTTGTATTATCAGGGGATGTGCTCTCAGGAGCTCAATCTGGAGAAGAATCGGTTCACTTAGGTGTGTTACAAGAATGGTTCGGTATTCACTGGTGGAATACACGCAACATCGCCATCCTCTTCATTGTTATCTTCGTTATGCTTCCCTTGGTCTTATTCCGCCGTGTTGGTAAGTATTCAGTAATATCTCACTTCTTCCACCGCCATGATAGCAACCTTAATCTAATCACTCTTTAATTTTCATAACTAATCCAAACTCTAATTACAACAACAGAATTTCTATCGATGAGCTCAGCCGTTGCTGTTCTATTAGCCGTGGTGTTTGTCGGAATATGTTCAGCCATGGCAATCTCTGCAACCGTCAAAGGAGAAACAAAGAGCATCAGACTGTTACCTCAGTTAGACGATCAAACCGCCTTCTTCAACATCTTTACAGCCATCCCTGTCATCGTCACAGCTTTCACTTTCCATTTCAACGGTAAGAATAAAAAACATTCGTCATTCCAAAATAATTATACTAAAGAAAGCCATTGAATGATGTATTTTGTGCAGTACATGCGATTGGTGTGGAGCTAGGCAAACCTGCAGCAATGGATTCTGCAGTTCGAATCTCTCTCGTACTCTGTGCCCTAATTTACTTCTCAATCGGGCTATTTGGGTACATACTATTTGGGGATTCAATTGAAGCCGACATTCTGGTGAATTTTGATCAAGCAACCGGGTCGATGATTGGATCAGTGTTGAATGATGTAGTTCGATTAAGCTATGCGTTCCACTTGATGCTGGTGTTCCCTTTGTTGAACTTCTCTTTGAGATCAAACATCGATGAGTTTCTTTTCCCCGATAAACCTCTTCTTGCTAAAGACAACACGAGATTTCTTTTCCTCACGTTTATTCTATTGGCTGTTGCTTACGTCATCGCCATAGCTATTCCAAACATATGGTTATTCTTTCAGTTCATGGGATCAACAGCGGCTGTCTCCATTGCTTTCATCTTTCCCGGCGCAATTGCTCTCAGGTAAATCCACTATGCACTATTACTTTTATATATGTTTGTGTTTTTATAAGAAACAAATCAAGTTAAATACTAAAGAATTCGGACGGACTATAAATACAGTTTCTGTGACACGTGAAAATAAAACTGAGAATTTTGTAAAACAAAAAATTGTAAAATTTGGAACACAAAATTTTGACACGTTCATACGATCAGCGAAATCGGCTACTAGCTAAAACTGCACTAGTAATATGATTTATCCCACTAAGGTAACACAAATTCAAATATCAATGGATAATGATTTTTCTATGCATAATGTACTCCAAAGTTGAATGTGTCTCAACCTCACAATAAATGTTTTTGGAATTTTAGCTCACAAGAGACACAAGAATTGTTAAGTAGTACTTCTATATATATGGTCATAAGATGGAGACATCCAATGATCCAAAGACACTCTTGGATTTAAAAAGCACGTTGAAAGGCTTTACAATTTAATAAACATGAAAGTGGAATACATTACTTTTCGTGCTTAATTCTTTGTAACGGAGGTCCCCACTAGTCAAACAAAACCCCTTTTGACTGGTCTTCACTTTACTCAATAGTTTTCCCAAAAAAAAAAACAAATAACAACTATGTTTTATTTTTTTTTTAATTTTAAAAAAGACACTAAGTTTTTTAAAAAATTCGATTTTGACACAGTGTTATTTTTTTCAATTAAGTCACTAAGTTTTAATTGTTTTTAAATAAGTTACTATATTTTCAATTTTGTTTCAATATTGACAATTTTGACATGTGTCGGTCTTTGATGATGTGGCGCTGACGTGACATGCTGACATGACACTCGGGTGTCAGAATTAAAAACACAGTGACTTAATTGAAAGATTTTAAAAAGTTAGTGACTTTATTGAAAAAATATAACAGTGTCAAAATCGAATTGTCTTTTTAAAACTTAATGTCTTTTTTGAAAATTTTTCAAAAACTAATTAGAAGCGTTTCAAAATATTTAATTATATTTTAAAATATTCAACCAACACAAATTAATAATTCAAAATTAAAAGTCTGTAACACCCGTATTTCCGACTAGTATTAATTAAGTAAATTTTATGACGTTAATTATATAAGTTATTGATTATTATATTTGAATAGATCGTAAAATGATATCTATTTGAATATTAAATTTGATTCGAAATTGTTTTTTATATATATTTCTATAAGTTAGAATTTATGCTATTTTTCCAATTCTATATTTATTAAAGAAAATGTTAACCAATTTACTTATTTTAAAACAACCGTTTTTATATTTGTATGTATGTTGTGGAGATTACATTTCTATAAATATTTTTATACAATAGGGATATAAGTATGTTATATGATATCTAATTGTTGAAAGTTATACATTTAGGAGGAGATATATATCGCCACCTAATTGTGTGGATAATAATTAGGGACATTTCAAATTAATTCAGATAGGCTGTACAGAAATTAATATGTGTAAGTTTTAAATAAATGACTAAGCATTTGAATTTTGTACGGACCCATCTAAAATTTTGTACGAAACAATCTAAATTTTAGATTGTTTCGTACAAAATTCAAATGGTTAGTCATTCATTTGAATTCTAATTAGCTGTTGGAAAAATTTCAAAAAAGACACTAAGTTTAAAAAAAATTGATTTTGACACTATATTATTTTTTTTTCAATTAAGTCATTAAGTTTTTAAAACTTTCCAATTAAGTCACTATGCCTTCAGTTTTGTTTCAATTTTGACACCTAAGTGCCACGTCAGCATGTCATGTCATCATGCCACGTCAGTTGAGAACCGGGTTAACCGGTCAAATGGTTAATATTGAAACAAAATTGAAAACATAGTGACTTAATTGAAAAAAATGAAAATTTAGCGACTTAATTGAAAGAAAAAATAACAATGTGTCAAAATCGATTTTTTTTAAAACTTAGGGTGCGTTTGGTTGCGGAAAAGTGTTTTCTGTTTTCCATTTTCATTTTCAGAAAAATGGAGTGGAGTTTTCGTTTTCATTTTTAGTAGAAAACGGGTTTGGTTAATCTAATTGAGTTTTCGTTTTCCGTTTTAGAAAATTAGAAAACGCGTTTAGATATGTATTTTCTGTAAGTTTTCATTTTCTGTTTTTTACTTCAAAATAATACAAAATAACACATATTTATAAACCTACCCCACTACCACACCCCCACCCCAATCCCCACCCTACCCCTATCCCACCCCCACCCACCCCTACGTACCTCCATCCACCACCACCCACCCCTACCCTACCCGAGTGGGATAAGGTAGGGGTGGGTGGAGGTTGGTAGGGGGTGGGTGGGGGTGGGTGGAAGCTGGGTAGGTGGAGGTGGGTAGGGTAAGGGTAAGGCTGAGTAGGGGTGGGTGGTGTGTGGGGTAGGGGTTGGGGTGGGGTAGGGGTGGGGTGGGTAGGTGGAGGGTGGGTGGGGTGGGTGGTTTGGGGTGGAGGTGGGTAGGGTGGAGGTGGGTGGGTGGGGGTGGGTGGTGTGTGGGGTAGGGGTTGGGGCGGGGTAGGGTGGGGTGGGGATGGGTGGGGGTGGGTGGAGGTTGGTAGGGGTGGGTGGGGGTGGGTGGTGTGTGGGGTGGGGGTTGGGGTGGGGTAGGGGTGGGTAGGTGGAGGTGGGTGGAGGTGGGTAGGTGTGGGTGGGGGTGGGTGGTGTGTGGGGTAGGGGTTGGGGTGGGGTGGGTAGGGTGGAAGTGGGTGGGGGTGGGTGGAGGTGGGGTAGGGTAAGGGTAGGGGTGGGTAGGGTAAAGGGTAGGATGGGTGGTGTGTGGGGTAGGGGTTTGGGGTGGGGTAGGGTGAGTTGGGTAGGTGGAGGGTGGGTAGGGGTGGGTAGGGGTAGGGTAGTGTTGGGTGGGGTAGGGATGGGGTAGGGTAGGGTGGGTGGTGGGTGGTGGGAGTGGGGTGGTGGGTGGGTGGAGTTGGGGTGGGGTGGGGTTGGGTGGTGGGTGGGGGTGGGGGTGGGGTTGGGTGGGTGAGATGGGTAGAATATGTGTGGAGGTATTGTATTTTTGGAAAAATTTAAAAATAGAAAAATTTGGAAAACAATAATTTTGAGTTTTCTAAGTTATATGTAATTTTGGAAAACGAAAAATTTTCATTTTCTAGGAAAATTTTAGAAAATTTGATTAACCAAACGCGTTTTCCAACTTTTCATTTTTCTTGGAAAGCAGAAATTTTTCTATAACCAAACGCACCCTTAGTGTTTTTTTTTTTTAAATTTACCATAGTTTTTTTTTTTTTAATGAAAGTGATCTAATTTTATCAATTTTTTTATATGGGTCGCATTTGAGTAGGCCTATAACGGGTTAAGTTATCAACTTATCATAGTAGAAAACGTTGTTAAAATTATTTAATAAAATATTATGGACTAAGCTTTGACACTATATATACCATTAAAGCTATTACACTTTGGCAGTTTTTTCTAATATAACAACCTTAACATGCTAAAATGGCCGATAATAACAGTTTTTGATTTTTATTGATTATTTTGATCGACAGTGAAAAAAAAACGATAATAGTTTTGTGCCCTTATGGCCTTATCACCGAGATAAGATAGGATAAAGATAAACACACATTTCACGTTTAGTGTAGAGGTAGTATGGCCCGGTCAATGGTCCAGTTAAAGCCCGTGATCCGGTCAAAGGCAGTTAATGACAAGTCCGAATAGACCCAATCTGGGCCCTGGGTTTTAAAATGTCGGATTGATTAACGAGTTAGACTGGAGTCACTGGACCCAAGTTGGCGTGTTTGGTGCGTTTAGTCCAATATTTATTAACTTATATATTATTAAGGTTATAAATAAAATAATTCCATAAATGCATCGTTTCATTAACAATTTTAACTTCAAACTTAATAAACTATTGAAAAAAATATATCGTATCATTACCATTGTAAAACTTGTAATAATGGTATATGTGATTGTGTAAATATTTTCGTATATGTCGTTTTACGAACATTCTTAACAAAAAAAATGTATCGCTTTGTTAACATTATTAAACACATATTTCGTAAATGATTTAAAAACAACAGAATTTATTACTAAGAAAGAATATTGGAGTTAGTTACTAATTGTGGTAAGTTTTCAAAACGTGACAGAGATGTTCATGGTATATCTTCAAGAAAGGACAAGATAATTGGAGCAACGATGATAATTCTAGCTGTTATTACAAGCACAATTGCAATTTCTTCCAACCTCTACAGCTTAGGAAACTAATCATGAATATTTGTAATAGTTTACTTTCTTCATTCTTTTTTCTATTTTCTTCTAGCATGGAAATCAAGATTCTAGTGTCATATATTGCATAATATTAATCAAGTATTTGAAAAAGTAATACATTAGATTTTATATTCTACCATCGGACAACAATATTTGGTATATGATACTATATTTAATCTTGGATAAATTTATGCTCGTGTGGGTATACATTAGAGATAGGATGGTCATGGTCTTAAGGATCGGGCCCAAAAAGTCTGATCCAGTCAACTGCGTGGTCATTTCGGATGTACAATATGTAGGACCGATTAAGGAGTGGTGGCCTGGATCGGTTCAATATTTTGACCTAACTTTATAAAGAGAGTTTGCGTATTAGAAGTATAATGCCTATAAATATAGTCATGTAGGTGTGGTGCACCAAAGAACGTTAACAACTTCTGTGTACATTGTGGTCGTTTTTATGTTAACATTTTGTTGTGTAAAGTGAATATCTATCTAAATGAGAGCACGCTGTTTGATAGACTTTTGAATGGTTACGAGGAATGATAAAAATGATTATTTTAACATTTTGAACTATGTTGTGCTAAATGAAATGATATTGTTTGATAAAATATCTGAATCAACTTGCTGAATAATTATAAAAATTAAAAATAATCATATAAATATTAGAAACCAACATACTAAAATTTTGCAATCACGCATTTCACCAATTTCCAACAAAACTTTACATAAATAATATAAATTTACTACCAACCACACATTTTAGCAATATTTTGTTCTAAACCATCAAAATTAACATGATTTATACAAGTGAAGTTCTAATTATTTGTAACAAACGACCAAACTTGTTGGGGCTTCACACCCAACAAATGAATATGATGTAAATAATAATGATAAAGCTTTGTCCAATTTGTATTAACTATGTAGCATAAGGTAGGGTCGATCCACATGGATAATGGTATAAATTTATGTCTCTTTACACAAGACATAGCGAATTAACAAAAACAGGGGGTGTTTATAAAGCTGAAAATGTAAACTAAAAACATGCAATTCAAAGTAATAAATTCACTATTAACTAAGGTCTGATTCTATTTTGACACAAGTAATAATGCGATTCAATAGAGAAGTGATGTCA
This sequence comes from Cichorium intybus, assembly GCA_023525715.1. Taxonomy (NCBI): domain Eukaryota; kingdom Viridiplantae; phylum Streptophyta; class Magnoliopsida; order Asterales; family Asteraceae; genus Cichorium; species Cichorium intybus. Next base: position 47,470,683 of record CM042012.1, on the reverse strand, counting down.
TGTCAAGTTCTATTTAAGTTGGTACTTGGAAACACTAACAGACTCGTGCACTTCTCGTTCACCAAGTTATTCAACCAAAACAAGCTCTTTGAATTAAACTTAACATTTCAAAATAAAATCTAAACAATATCTTAGATTAAATTTGAAAGATTGCATTAAGTTTTATGTGAACGTTCTCAACAACGCCCAATACTTTTCACAAGCTCGAAAGCGTAAAAACATGTGATTTAGGTTTACACCAAAGTTAACATTGACCACAAAATTAGTTCAATGTTTGTTACTTAGAATCAATTCAAAAAAAATTAAAAAATTTTAAGAGTTGAATAAAAAGAATGAAGCAAACCCGAATTTCATGTGGCTGTCATGAACCGAATCAAGAATCAAACATAGAAGCAAGCACAAAACCAAAATCACTAGATAGAAACATGAACAAAACATCAAATCATATGATTAAAACACAAATTACGAGTGTCTAATAGATGCAAATGAAAATGGGTTTAACCACATATGGCTAAAACGGAATCCAAGATGAAAAGCAAGAAATAAATGTTCAAACCCGACTTACAAAACGATAAAATCCAATGTTTTCAATATTTTCAAGTGTTCCCTTGCAAAAGCATTCAATAGAAACGGCTTCTAGAGAGTTTAGACATGTGTAGATTTGTCAAATGAATTAAATAAGTGATTACGAGCAATGAATATTCAGTTTATAGCCTGTTTTTCTGGTATTTGTTGTATATTGAGACAAAAGAAGCAAAACATAATACGATTAATCTCAATCAGATCATTTGAAAACAAGAGTCATTATCATCAATTTATAGCTTTATTTCTGCTGTTTTGAACATGATGTGAACTAACCAATTCAAATTCATTTATTTTGTATAACACAATCCTAGCAGCGAGATTTGGTTTGAATTTATTATACCAAAATTGAAGTTTCGAAACATAATATATAAGAGTTTTCATAGTCTTTAAGTGATTTCTACCATTTTGATCACAATCTGAACTAGATAAAAGGCTATTGTAACAGAATCAAAATAAAGTACAATGTTATAATCACAAAATAAATGAAATCTTGTTGCTATTTATTGCATTTTGAATTAATGACTAATGAGAATTTAGAAGGAATTACCTTGAAAACTTAGGGAACTTCATCTTTGTCACGTACTAAGAGAGATAGGCATCACCAAAAAGTAATTAGAATAACATGTTCATTCAACACATGTTTAAGAATCCTGCATACAAGATCAAAGCATCGACTTATCCTTGTATTTTTGCCATACAGAAAAGAAAAAATCATGTTCAAGAAGTTGTATGGTATAAGGATAAAAGTAACAAAAGATAGATAGATGTTGAGATAAGTTGAGTACCTTCCATAATGACTTTCAAGTTGGACTCTAAAGACAGACATGATCATGACAAAATCTGAAACAAACAAATCAGAAAGAAAGTGTAACGAGGACAGGTTGTAATATAAATTGGGCTAATAACATAATATGACAAACTAACTTTCATTTGAGATATCATTTAACATACAAAAGACGTGGATTATGCCATGGAGTTTATTGATCCAATAATGGACAACTTGATGTATATCAAGGAATTTTTGTTGGTTCCGAAATTCGAATATATGGATAAGTAAAAACACAGAATAATAAGAACATAAAGTATTCAATAAATAAAAACTTATTTTATTCATCAACGTTTAAGCATAAATGATTAACAAAAAATATATGAAACATACCCAATTATGAATATACACACTCTCTAAATCTATTTTAAAACTTACATAGGAATCTTAAAAAATAATCTCTCTAAAATCATCAATTACCAACCTTCAACATACGTATGTTGTTGATTAATATAGTCAATATGAATATTAAAAAACTCCTAGATACCAGGAGAATCTTCTATAATTATCGTTAGATATTCAAATCAATTGAGTTCCTTAAATTGTAGGCAGGGGCGAGCGTCGTTTTGGGACCGACCCGACCAGGACCTAACCCGAGCTAGACTAAGACCAAGGGAAAACATTCAATGGAACCGAGGACCGACCAAACTATGGGACTTGGTCTTGGGTTCGGGTACGAGTTTGCTAGGGTTTGGTCGGGTTTTATCCGAGCAGGACCAAGTGTAAAAATTTCAAAGGCTTACATTATAATCTTAATGTCTTTTAAACTTTCGGTCGGTTCCATACCCGAGAACCCGACACTACTGAAGGACCAAGACCAAGAAGGACCAAGACCGAGAAGGACCAAGACCGAATTAAGCCACATATACGGACCAAGTACCGACCAAGTAACATGGCCAGTTCCTTATCTCGGGTCCGGTTCCTCGGTTCTTGGGCTTGGGCTTGGGCTCGGTTCCGAGGACCATTTGCACATCCCTAATTGTAGGAATTGATAACTTTAAAAATAAACGTATATGTTATCTTCCAAATATAAATCCATAGAATAATATTAGATTTGGATAAAAAATTTAATCAACTTTAGATACAGAATCTTCAGCTTGGATTATATTAGCTTCAAAGGACAACAACTGCCATTTGATCAGCTCCGGATATAAACAACTTCAGCTTTAGTAGTGTCAGCTTCAACTTCTGTTAAAATATTATCTGCTCCAATCTGAGCAGCTTGAGCAGCAACTCTAACAGGCAGCTCAGAATGAGCAGCTTTAATCTCCGATAGCTCCAATAATTATAGTATAAAATGAATAGCTGCCTAAAAACTCAACTTGTCTAAGTATAATATTCATAGTTATTTAGACAAGACTAGCTGTCAACAATGAGCAGACTAAACATAACTTTCTAATACGATTTTGCATCATCAAATCTATACAATATATTCTTAATAATCTGTCCCTATTTGATGATGTCAAAACTAAACTATTACTTCTAAAAAATGAAGAAAGTTATGCACCATAAAGAACATACGTAGATAAATATATTTGCTCCCCCTCATATGTACAATCTCTCTAAGGTCCACTCTGCCTCAAATGAATATCTTTCTAAGTTCTGCTCCCCCTCAGATATACTTCTTTTCATCAACATAATAAACAATTTTCATTCCAATAGACATAACCATCTTCTTCAATGTCTTTACAACCATCCATGTCATCGTCACATCATTTACTTTCCATTTCAATGGTAAGAGCAAAAAATATTATCGTGCCAACAAAATTATACTAAAAAATCCAATGAATGATGTATTTTATGCAGTACATTCGATTGGTGTGGAGGTAAGCAAACCTACAACAGTGGATTTTGTAGTTCGAATCTCTCTCGTACTCTATGTCGTAATTTACTTCTCAATCGGGCTATTTGGGTACATCCTGTTTTGGGATTCAATTGAGGCCGACATTCTAGTGAATTTTGATCGAATAACTGGGTCGCTGATTGGACAAGTGTTGAACGATGCGATTCGATTAAGCTATACATTCCAATTGATATTGGTGTTCCCTTTGTTCAACTTCTCTTTGAGATCAATCATCGATGAGTTTCTTTTCTGGGATAAGTCACGTATTTCTAAATACAATAATAAATTTCTTTTCCTCACGTTTATTCTGCTGGTTGTAGCTTACGTCATTGCCTTAACCATTCAAAATATATGGTTATTATTTTAATTAGTAGAATCAGCAACAGTTGTCTCTATTGCCTTCATTTTTCCCGATGCACTTTATCTCGGGTAAATGCACTATGCACCATTACTTTTTTATTATGGGAATATTGACTGATATTCTCGTTTATTGAAATCGTGAAATACAAAAGGTATATATACAAATATACATGGGACGTATACTACAAACATACATGGGATAAAGAGGCTAAGACTATGTTTAGCGAAAAAACTGAAAAGCTATGTGGTAGCTGCTGAAAAGCTAGCTGATAAGTGATAAGCTAGTTGGTAGTTGATAAACTAGCTAATAAAAATGGCGTTCGATAAAAACTAGCTAATAAGCTAGTTGGGAAATTAAAATGCCATGGAAGGGAATGTATATAAATGAGTTTTTTTTATAATTATTGATGGTAAATTTGGGGAAATCAAAATAACTCAATAAGCTCGTTGACGTGCTAGTGTAAGTAGCTTTCTAAAAAGCTAGTTTATAAGCTACTTTTTGGTTTGTCAAACATGACAACCTAAAAAACTCGAACAATATAAGCTACTAGACATGTTCAACCAAATGAGACATTTTCTAGCTTTAGAGCTAATCTCCAGTGTAAAATCGCCAAACTTCCTGGCGTACGTTCCTTCTTATATAAGGTAGTCCTTCGTAGTTTGATGGGAAGGACTGTGGGTCTAGATGCTGCACCCAAGGAGCTGATGCAGCTTGTATATAGGATCTTCGATGGAGCCAACGTCACTTATCGATAGATTATATGTGAGTATTTCACCCACTGGTTTATGGAGACTGATAATAGCGTAGGGTTGTTCTGCATTCGATATTGAGCAAACCTCAATCTTCATGCCTACGAGTATCACAAGCTCCTAGTTCCATTCGAGAGGGAGCAGAATCTGAAGTACCACACGATTCAGATTCTGAAAGGAATGAACATATCTTCGTTCCTTTTTGTCAGCCAAATCCCAGAAGCCATGTTAAACTATATTCTAGTCGGTAATGCCATCGTTCAGGATTACGGGAAAACCATGACAACTCCCATGCCTCTTTAAAACATTGCTTTTGAAACCATTCAGTCTTCCCCTTCCAAGGTCTTGAAGAAAAGGAAGGAACCCCCTATGTCAAAGAAGACTTCCCAGGCTGAACCAACCAAGGCTCCTAGGTCGAAGTGTTCCAAACGCTCAAAGCATACGTCTCGACCTGATCTAGAAAAAGAAGAAGATCGATCAGATCCCCTCCAATCCTACCTAAGGTACTAGTGGTCGAGGGGGAGACTGAAAAGGAAGCTGAGCTAGAACAAGAAATTCCTTCAAGAGAGGTTCCAACTGGTGAACAAACTGATGAAACTCCAGGCCACGATACACTACATGTTGAAGAGCCTCCAGTCAAGGAACCCTTTATCGAAGAAGCCCTAGTTCGCGAGCCTGAACCAGAGGGTGAGGAACACCACAAAGATGAATTCCTTCGTTCCTCCCCTATTCATGAAGACCCTCATGAGCAGGATACTGAGTTCTTCTTCGACACAGGTGAAAATTTTTCCTTCACCTCGATAACATTTGATAAGCCCAGCCTTTGAATGATCAGCCAATATTTGATGGTCTTAACTACGATGATATTGTGGTCATCAAAGATGAAGAGGAAGTCAAGAAATTGTACTGAATCATCACCAAGAGAGAGTTCAAGATAATAAATCAGAAGCTCGATCAGCTTTTAAATCGTCCGGAGCATACCTGCGATTTGAATACTAAATTTGAGTTTAAAAAGTTGAATGAAGGATGGTGGGAGCGCTTCCGGTAAAGTAGGAAGAGCATAAACTAGCCTTTGCCACCATAAAGTCTGTCATGGCTGCATTTTTGGTCGGATCCCAAAAGCTTCATGAGAAAATGCGCCTACATTTGCTCGAGTACTTAAACAGATGTCTATGAAGATCGAAGCTATATCCACCACCAATGACACCTTACATAAGAGTTTCAAGAAGCTGGTTCTCGAACTCGAAAAAGAGCAGAATTTCATCAAGAAATCCTTTGACTTGTCCTTGGTTGAAGCACGTGAAGGTGAACAAGTTCTGACGGTTGCTCTTCACCAAGCATGGGATCATATCAAGTCGATGGACTCTGTTATAAAATTTTATGACTTAGAAGAGGAGCACTAGAAGATAACCAAATTTGGAAAGGGGTTGATCAAATCCTCAATCGAATGAATTGACTTACGAATCGAAACTATTATAGACAAAATTTCTGCCAAAGATTCGAAGAAAGGTAAGCTCGAAGCTGATGCAATCCTTGGTAGGCTATCTAAGGAAGATGCCGAGAAGGAAGCTAGGGCCAAAGCCCATGCTGATTGGCTTTCCGGATTCGGTGATCATCAAGGCCATATCATATCCAATCCAGAATTAAAGGCCAGATTTGACCAGCTTAAAGCTTTCGAATTTGGGAGCAGAGAATCATTCCCAATCGCACCAAGGGAAAGCTATTATGTCGAGAATACCTCAAGTTCTCAACTTGATATGTCTATTTCTTCCACGGCTTTCAGATATAGGATGTTATTCTTGATGACTAAAACTGATTTTGACACGTCGTCGACCGCTTACCAAGACGTCATGTTTGATATCATATGAAGCTGGGTCAACCCAAAGATGCTATGTGGAGTTTGTTAAAGATCCAAGTGTTGGATTACTTCTCGAAGAACGTTACCTTCACAAATTCCCTTTACTAGAACAAGTTCACGGTGGTTCGTGATTCGATGTCCAACAAACCTTTACCAATGCTGACTTTCCACTGATGAACCCACACAAATTGGTGGTATAAAGATGTTGAAGACCCAGAAGGACAACAGCTACTTCCTTGTCCTCTAAGCCTGAAGCCACTCCCAATATCGAACTTCTTCCAAATGCTCAAATCCATATGGATGGTGAAATCCTTTCTGAACCTCATGGGTGTTATATTTCTCATAAGACACAGAGGTGGTCAATTGGTTTGATACGCGCTTTGGCTTGACGAGAAGAACCTGCATAGCACCCAAGTCCTTCAAGTTGTTCTTTGAGTTGCTGATAGATGTTCAAGGAACACCGATGAAGACCTGAAGAAGCACTTTCTTAAAGAAATAAAAAGTGGCTTGCAGTGAGACAATCAATGTTGGAGCTCTTTCTGGATCTGTTTTTGCAGATGGTTCCAAGGGTCTCATCATATGAAGAGATTGAAGCGTCTCTCGACACAAAAGGGGAGATGGTTGAATCGAAGACTTAAGATTGTGTCAAAGACTTAAGTTTTTGTCAAATACCAAGGCATTTAGGATGCGCTTCGAGTATGTTTTGTCGAAAGAATTTTTACTAGTCGAAGTCGAAGCTTTTCGACTCTGCTCCTTCGACTATATCTACGTGGTTCAGTAGGGTTTCTGCATCATGATGTGCACACATTGCTGATTCTCAGGCCTGACTGTACTATCCCTACAACACGATCTGCCAGACCGTTATACATGCTTACCCTAACAGTGAAATACGTGGAATAATCTTATTGATCCTCAGATCCACTATCACGTCTCGTAATTATGTCGATCATCGTTGTAAATACGCTTAGACGCCTTGGATAATTGAGGTATAAATTAGGGTTTCATTGTCCGTGTTGTCAATCCATGTAATACTTGAGCTGTACCCTAATTTGATTAATGAATATCATGAATATTTAGTACTTTTGATCCTTATTTACATTTTGCGTTGACATGTTGTTAGGGATAGATTCGAACAATTATATGCTTTGTGTTTGAATTAAGGTTGTTTTAGTTGTTAGCATTCCTTTTAGATCCTTTAATAAAGATGATGATGATGATGATGATGATAATAATAAACTAACCGACAAAGTCGGCCTTAGGATCGTTTCAAGTTAATAACGTCATTTTGGGTTCAAGATCGTTTGTTACAATAATTTAACATTATCCAAAATATACACACTATGTGTAGGAGTAGTGTATTGTTTATGTGTGTGTGTGTATGTCTGTGTATGTGTATGTGTGTGAGAATGAGTATAGGTATGTTTGTATGTCTATATACGTTTGAGTATGAGTATGTCTATGTGTAAGTGTATGAGTATGGGGTATGTGTAAGAATATTATTATATGTATGTATATGTGTATATGTATGTCTATTTATGTGTGTATGTGTATGATTAGGAGTACGTGTACGAGTATGTGCATGCATATGAATCAAAGTAAGTATGTGTATGTGTATGGGTATACGTATAAGTATGTGTATATATATGAGTATAAGTATGAGTATGTGAGTGTGTATGATTATGCGTATGTATATGAGTATGTGCATGCGTAAGAGTACGAGTATGAGTATGCATATGCATATGATTATGTGAATGTATATGAGTATAAGTATGTGTTGTTGGAAATCAAGGTTCATGTAATTAGTTTCAAAAAACAAGAGTTTGCAACGGAAGCATAAAATCATGAACACAAATTCCATTTTCAAGAGGATCATGCTACATGCATGTAGAGATAATATGAAGAACAAACATAGATTAAGTTCAAGATCATAACCTTTGTTCTTGGGTTTGGTTTGGATGATTTTGATAGCTAGGAATCAAATTAGAATCCCTCTATAGTTGATCCACCACAAGCTTGAACACCCTTGAATGCTAGTTCCACAACTTGCAAGTTAGAACTCCTTTTCTTGTGAAACAAAAATCTAATTTTTGCTAACTATCAAGAGAGCTTTTAGAGAGTTTCTTTGGCTGATTTTTGAAGCAAGAATGATCACCATAACACCCTCAAAATCGTCCACTATATCACCCACAAAGAGAAAAGAAAAGCACATGCAACTAGCTTAAAAGAAAGTCCCATTTGATTTCTATAATCAAAAGCTAGAAGACACAAAGCATCTTCCACCTCCTTTTAAGTTCTTAATGCATTCTTTTCCTTTCAATATGGCTGATTTTATGATGACAAAAGAAGTGCTATTGGGTTGTTATTATTTATAAAACTTAGATAATAAAAGCTTATAAATAATACATCTTCTTATTTCTTAAATGGGATAACATTTAACCCATAATCATATACATAAATAAACCATCTAGATATACAATCTTAATTGTATAATTATATATATATATATATATATATATATATATATATATATATATATATATATATATATATATATATATATATAACAATATATATATATATATATATATATATATTATTTAATTTACCAATTAAATTAAATAAAAGGCTTACTTATAAATCAATTAAATCGTTTAACAATTTAAACAATTTAATTGTTACACTTAATTAATTCATCACATATGAATTACTAATCAACCTTTAATTTTGTAGTTATTATTATTTACCTCAAATAATAATAACCTACAAGATTAAATTGCAAGTTTAGTATCATTTGATGTTAAATCAAATTTAACGTTCTAAATGATCAATTTGTGTCAAACTTGTTGTTGGTGTGACCCTATAGGATCATGTATTATTAGTAATATCATTTTATGATCATCCTTGGGCATATAGAACTAACAATCTCCCACTTGCACAAGGTTGCATCATAGAATGATATCGACAGTGGTAAACGTCTAGCAACATTTCACTGCCCCCAATAACACATGACATTGTGCCATTCAACAACATTCAATTCTTCAGAAAACACGAGGCTCTAATTGATGTATAAGGTTATCTATCAATTATCCCTTTGTCACAGACATCTTGTTGAACATGAGACATGGATCTTAATCATTCTCATTTTATGTTCAACTTTCAATCAGGCGCCTTAGATGTCTAACTCTCAACACATAAGAGGAACAAATCCCGTCTTGACTACATACGCCCCTCATATAGTTAGTACTATGCATGAGTATGGCCTTTATGGTTGTCTGTATTTCAAGAACAACAGTAAACCATATCAAAGCATAGTACACTCTACACTTGAGTCCCAAATATGTATCTCAGGTCAAAGGATACAATGATAATACCTTTATTCAAGAATCACTTATGATGATGATCCATGGAGTGATCTTGAAACGGGTCAAATCCAATACTTGTTCACTGACAAGTACCTATGAATTTGGTTGCAACCTTTTGCTACTTTTACCCATAAAAGTCAACCAATCCAATTCATATTAGTCTTACTTCGTAATTGCTCCCACAACTATGATCGACTATGGACGTTTAGAATAACTAAATTATTCAAGGATTAAACATGCTAATAAAACACAATAATTATGAATGAAACATCACGTCACATATATTACATAATTCTTGTCGTTTACATAAGTTCATATTCATAAAACATTAAACACAAATCAAATCCATTCATTAGAAAAACGGAGTCCTATACCCTTAGCATGACTTTCATGCTTAGTTTGGGGTAAAGGTTTCGTGAATGGGTCTGCCAAATTTTGATCTGTATGAAGCTTGTAAATACTTATTTCACCATTCTTAACTTCATGTCTAATGTAGTTATACCTTCGGTGAATGTGTTTGGTTTTTTGATGCAATCTAGGTTCCTTTGCTTGAGCTATAGCACCTAGATTGTCACAGAAGATTTCTATAGGGTCCCGAATGGAAGGAACAACCCCTAGATCTTCTATGAACTTTCTCATCCAGACAGCTTCTTGAGCAGCTTCTGAAGCAGCAACATATTCTGATTCTGTAGTGGATTGTGTAATCACTTCTTGTTTGGAACTCTTCCAAGACACGACTCCTCCATTTAAAATAAAGGCATACCCAGATTGAGATTTCGAATCATCCCTATCTGTTTGGAAGCTTGCGTCAGTGTAACCCTTTACCTTTAAGCTTTCTTCCAAACCGCCGTAAACTAAGAACATATCTTTAGTTCTTCTCAAGTACTTAAGAATGTTCTTTACAGCAGTCCAATGGGCTTCACCTGGGTTCTGTTGATACCTACTAGTCATACTTAAGGCACATGAGATGTCGGGCCTAGTGCATAACATGGCATACATGATGGACCCAATTGCCGAAGCATATGGGACATGTTTCATCCTTTCAAGTTCAGTCCTAGTGTTTGGGCACTGAGACTTGCTTAGGATGGTGCCATGCGGCATTGGCAAGAATCCTCTTTTGGAGTCTTGCATCTTGAACCTTTTCAAGATTTTATCAATATATACACTTTGGCTAAGACCAATAAGTCTCTTAGATCTATCTCTATATATCTTTATGCCTAATACATAAGCAGCTTCCCCTAGATCCTTCATTGAGAAACAACTCTCAAGGAACGCTTTGACACCTTTTAAGGTTGGGATGTCATTTCCAAATAAAAGTATGTCATCTACATACAATACTAGGATTATGACAATGCTCCCACTAGCTTTCTTGTAAACACAGGAGTCATCCTCATTTTTGATGAATCCAAAACTCGTAATCTTTTCATCAAAACGGATGTTCCATGTTCGAGACGCTTGCTTTAATCCATAGATAGATCTTTTAAGCTTGCACACTTTGTTTGGATGCTTGGGATCGACAAAACCTTCAGGTTGATCCATATAGACATCTTCCAATAAGTGTCCATTAAGGAAAGCGGTCTTGACATCCATTTGCCATATCTCATAATCATAGTACGCGGCTATGGCAAAAAGTATCCTAATCGACTTGATCATTGCCACTGGAGAAAAGGTCTCATCATAGTCAATACCATGAGTCTGTGAGTATCCTTTAGCGACAAGTCTAGCCTTAAAAGTGTGAACATTTCCATCCACGTCGATTTTCTTCTTGAAAACCCATTTGTTCCCAACAGTCTTACAATTGGTGGGAAGATTAACCAAGTTCCAAACTTGATTATCGTGCATGGATTGCATCTCAGTGTTCATGGCCTCAAGCCATTTATCAGATTCAGGATCTGATATTGCACTCTGATAGTTGACGGGTTCATCAAAATCTATCGTATAACATTCCTCTTCCATCAAAAGGTAACCATACCTTTCTGGTTCAATTCGAACCCTACCAGATTTGCGAACACCTTGTGTTACAACTTGTTCCTGATCAACTGTTTGTTCAGGTTCAACAATTTCTTGTTGAATGCTAGATTCAACTTCTTGTGTATCAGGTTGTGGTTCCTGAAGTTCCTCAAGTTCCACAAACCTCCCACTAGCCTCTTCCGTCAGAAACTTGTTTTCTAGGAATTCAGCTTTTCGAGAAATAAATATCTTATTCTCGATGGGATTGTAGAAATAGTATCCAAGACAATCTTTCGGATACCCTACAAAGATACATTTAGTTGAACGGGGTTCTAATTTGTTTGAAGCTTCTTGTCTAACATAAGCTTCACAACCCCATACCTTGAGATAGGATAAAGATGGAACCCTTCCATGCCATATCTCATAAGGTGTTTTATCTACCTTCTTAGTAGGTGCCATGTTTAGGAGACGAGTAGCTGTTTGTAAAGTATAACCCCAAAATGATAAAGGTAAAGTACTTCTACTCATCATGGATCGAACCATATCCAATAGTGTTCGATTCCGCCTCTCAGACACACCATTATGTTGTGGTGTTCCAGGTGGAGTAAGTTGTGAAACAATTCCACAAGTCTTAAGATGATCCATAAAGTTTGTACTTAAGTACTCACCTCCTCTATCAGAACGAAGAACTTTAATTGTTTTGTTGAGTTGATTTTCCACTTCACTTTGAAACGTTTTGAACATTTCAAACGCCTCATGTTTATGTTTAATTAAATAAACATATCCAAAACGACTAAAGTCGTCAGTGAAGGTGATGAAATATCTTTCACCATATCTAGTCATTGGCTTGAAAGGACCACATACATCCGTATGTATGATTCCTAACAAGTCCTTTGCTCTCTCATTGGTTCCGGAGAAAGGAGCTTTAGTCATCTTGCCATGTAAACAAGATTCACATATATCAAATGAGTCATTCTCATTTGCCTTCAAAAGTCCACTCTTTTGAAGTTGGGATATGCGATTCTTGTTTATATGCCCAAGACGACAATGCCATAGATAAGTTTGACTCAAATCAAATTTGGGTTTCTTGGTGAAAGTGTGGTATAAAGAGCCATGGTTAGTCTTTTCATCAAGGTTTACTTCATAAATTCCATTTAAAGGCCTAGCCTCAAAATAGAATACATTATTTTTGTAAACGCAAATATCATCATTATTAAAGGAAAGATCAAATCCACATTGTCTTAATTTAGCAACCGAAATAATATTCTTAGTCAAGCTAGGAACATAATAAACATTCAACAATGTCATACACAAGCCATTAGGTAGTAATAAATTAAAACTTCCAATTGAATCCACCGCAACCCTTGCATTGTTTCCAACCCGAAGTACTACCTCATTTGCCTTCAGTCGCCTACTCCTTTTGAACCCCTGCAACATATTACATATGTGAGTTCCACAACCAGTATCAAATACCCATGTGTTAGGAGATAAATTATAAAGTTCTAGGTCTATCACATAGATACCTGAAGTGCCTTCACCGGCCTTTTTCTTCTTCAACTCCGCAAGATACGTAGGGCAATTTCTCTTCCAATGCCCAGCTTTGCCACATTCAAAGCATGTGTCTTCTTTGTCAACCTTTGCCTTCTTCTTGGGCGGATGGGATGGTTGGACAACTTTCTTGCCCTTACCTTTGAAAGATTTTGCTTTCCCTTTGCCCTTGGAGTTGGTGGGGTGTTCGGGTCTAGTTCTCTTTGTGCCACCTTCCTTGATCATGAGAACTTGAGTGGTTTTCTTAGGCAGAGTCTTTTCCGCGGTAATTAGCATCCCATGTAATTCTGGGATAGTCTTGTTTAAACCATTCATGTTATAATTCATGACAAAAGGATCAAAGGACTTTGTCAAGGAGTTAAGGATCATATCCGTTGCTAGCTCTTCGGGCATCACAACTCCAAGACGTGCCAAATGATCAATGTGACTCTTCATTTTGAGCACATAAGAGCTTACCGACTGCCCATCCTCCATCTTGCAAGCATGGAAAGCCCGAACAGTTTCGAACCTTTCCGTTCTTGCAAGTTGTTGGAACATTTCCTTTAGTTGATTAATCATGTCATAGGCTGAATGATTCTCCAAATCCTTCTGAAGGTCGGGAATCATGGTTGCCAGCATGAGGCATGATGCATCGATGGAATCATCCATCTTTTTAAGCCATGCATCGTGTGCGGGCTTAGGAATGGCAGGGGGCTCTTCTAGAAGTGGTTCATTGAGAACATATTCTTTCTTTTCTTGTTTGAGAACAATTCTCACACTACGGTACCAATCCAAGAAGTTGGTATGGTTAAGTTTTTCTCCTTCAAGGAGAGACCGTAGTGAGGTTTTGTTAGGAGCCGAGTGTGTGTTGTTTGGTGCCATCTACAAAATTTTAACAAGGTTATATTTAGTAAATTATGATATTAAGTCCTTAATAATTAATACCCTTTCTTGTTTCATAAACTTTAATTAATTAAGGTCTAGAATCCAAGTTGCATTACGAATAAGTTGTTAGGTATCCTTTATCCCGCCTATTCGAATCAACAAGGTAGGTAACGGTTTACCAATTATATCCAAATATAATTTCTAGATTTATGGGATCCCATTATAACATTTATAAGTTTGGCATGTTTGATCCCATCTATGCCTTGGATTTCTAATGCTTAGGTGACCTTTATCACAAGAGATTTCCAAACGAATCATCCTACTTAAACGGACGTGTAGTTTTGTCAACTATTGATGGTTAGGTGTCCTTTATCCCATCAATATTTCAAAATTACTTCTTGTATCACAAGAAGACTCCAAGTGGTTAGGTATCCTTTATCCCACAAGGAAATACAAGTGATACATGAGTGTCTTTAAGAGGGACGGCATTGATTCGTATTTCATAAGGGATTTGAATGTTTTACAATTCTAATTTTGAAAAACATATGGTATCATGTAGATTGCATGCATCCAATGAACATGGTGCCATTAAATCTTATTTTGTTAATTGGTTCCTTAATCATAAAATCTCCATTTTATTGATTCTTTGTTTGTGGTCAAGATTACAATTAATATCCAATATTAAGTTTCAGTTTGATCACATATATTAGAACCAATTTATAATCCTAAATAATTACCATTATTACTTAGGGTTGGAGTTTGTAAGAGTTCATAAAATCTCCATTTTATTTCTTGTTTCAATCATTTTCAAAACTTGACTTAGTAGGTTTTATAACAAAACCCATTTTAATAAAACCAATTTTATCACATCTTATGTTTTAAATGTCAACTTTTGAAAATACAAACTCCTTGATGATTATGTTTAATTATCTAGGTTGTCTAGCATGCAAAATCTTATTTTCATCCACAACATAACATAATAAAACATTCAATCATCACAAGCATACATGGGTGCATAAACACAAGCCAACTAGTTTGATATTTCATGTGAGCCATACATGAAATATCAAGTCCAAACCTAGGGACAAAAAGGTGACAAAAACTTAACCAAATGATCTTCGATTTGGCTACAATTTTGCCAAGCTTCTTATATCACCAAATGACACTTGAAACACCATTTCTTTACATCATGGAGTGAGTTATGAATTTTCTTTGGCCCCCATGAAACTTGCGAAATTCAGGGCAGCAGGAAGAAGATTTTTTGTGATTTTTGTTGCATTTTTCAATTCATTCTTGGCCTTATTGATGCTAATAATTGTTGAAACTTAATGTATATACTAGATATCAAAATTACCAACAAGTATATCACCAAATAACCAAGATATGAATTTTTAAAACACTTCCAAAACAATTTTGAAATCTGGACAGCAGCTCTTCAGAAAGTGCTGCTGTTGGGTGCAATCTTCTCTTGGTCTTTTACTTCCTTCTCTTGTTACATTTAGTGAAATAAATAAAATACAACTATTCTAATATTTACAAAATGAATATTAAGTAGGAAATAACTAATTATTATTACAAACCATTTGAATAAATGAATAGATTACAACCATATCGAATACAAACACAAAACATGCATCATATGGTCCTTGGCTTGTTTATGCACCATTTTATCACATAAAATCATAAGAAAATAAACACTTTGTTTTTCTAAGGCAACATCTATGTAACCAAATGCATGCATACATAAAATATAGTTGGTTACATAAAATCATAGATTATATATTTGCATGTTGCCAAAGAAGCCATGCATGAAACTTTCATTCATGAAGATGAACATTCATGGCTTCCAAAAACCAAGTTTATCCAAATAAACTTATTATCTAAACATGCAATATAGGCATGGCTCTGATACCAATTGTTGGAAATCAAGGTTTATGTAATTAATTTCAAAAAACAAGAGTTTGCAACGGAAGCATAAAATCATGAACACAAATTCCATTTTCAAGAGGATCATGCTACATGCATGTAGAGATAATATGAAGAACAAACATAGATTAAGTTCAAGATCATAACCTTTGTTCTTGGGTTTGGTTTGGATGATTTTGATAGCTAGGAATCAAATTAGAATCCCTCTATAATTGATCCACCACAAGCTTGAACACCCTTGAATGCTAGTTCCACAACTTGCAAGTTAGAACTCCTTTTCTTGTGAAACAAAAATCTAATTTTTGCTAACTATCAAGAGAGCTTTTAGAGAGTTTCTTTGGCTGATTTTTGAAGCAAGAATGATCACCATAACACCCTCAAAATCGTCCACTATAGCACCCACAAAGAGAAAAGAAAAGCACATGCAACTAGCTTAAAAGAAAGTCCCATTTGATTTCTATAATCAAAAGCTAGAAGACACAAAGCATCTTCCACCTCCTTTTAAGTTCTTAATGCATTCTTTTCCTTTAAATATGGCTGATTTTATGATGACAAAAGAAGTGCTAGTGGGTTGTTATTATTTATAAAACTTAGATAATAAAAGCTTATAAATAATACATCTTCTTATTTCTTAAATGGGATAACATTTAACCCATAATCATATACATAAATAAACCATCTAGATATACAATCTTAATTGTATAATTATATATATATATATATATATATATATATATATATATATATATATATATATATATATATATATATATATATATATATATATATATATATATATATAACAATATATATATATATATATATTATTTAATTTACCAATTAAATTAAATAAAAGGCTTTCTTATAAATCAATTAAATCGTTTAACAATTTAAACAATTTAATTGTTACACTTAATTAATTCATCACATATGAATTACTAATCAACCTTTAATTTTGTAGTTATTATTATTTACCTCAAATAATAATAACCTACAAGATTAAATTGCAAGTTTAGTATCATTTGATGTTAAATCAAATTTAACGTTCTAAATGATCAATTTATGTCAAACTTGTTGTTGGTGTGTGTAACACCCGTCTTTTAAAACAAAAACACCCCTGAAAAATTTTTCATTTTAAACAAAGGTTTCAATACATAAAACCATAACAAAGGGGTATATTTTAGTAAAAACGGGTACAAGCGTATCAAGGAGAGTATAAAATACCGTAGTCTCCTTTGAAGACGGGCTACTACTGACAGCATCTAAGAGTCCTACTTCACGAGTCACGGACTCCATCTATTCCCCTATCAGGATCATGCTAACCTGCAGGGACATTTAACAAACGGTATGAGCTACAAAGCTCAGTGAGTAATCATTTCTGCAAATAACATGTATCAAATATATTCATATATCTGTTCAGATATCGAATCCAAACTCATAGCCTTACTGGCTGACCATATATCTCTTAGAATTTCACATCCTAATTTTGTAGCCTTACAGGCTACTTCATGACAACCTGCAATTATCAAACCACATCAGTTATTTGCACAGATAATCATATCTATCGTTTCTGTCCCATGTTTCTTAGTCACAATGGACTGCATCATATGTCATGGCTATCTAAGCCGCACCCTGTGTCATAGCTATGTAAGCTGCACCAAAACAATATCAATATATAAATCATAGCCCGTAGGCCGCATCAGCTGGGTTTAATACCCGATATCATAGCCAAAAGGCCGCACCGGTTGGATATATAATCCAGAAATCATAGCCATATAGGCCGCACCCATTGGATATAAAAATCCAGAAATCATTTGTGGCTCACGGCTCCGTTCTTGTCATTTCATTGACTCACGGCTTATCCGGTATTGCCTTTTCACCCTAACTTTAGATCATCATTTTCGTCCCCCAAACCTGTTTCAACCTGTAACAGTCCAATCAACACATATCATATGTGATGTCAGTGAGATTACTCACCTGGATACTAGCTGCGTTTCAATTTCGGTTGTTTCTTGCCTTTGCGTGCACCACAACCATTTTGTCCCATACCTATTTATCCATTTATATACCAAATGATAATAGGTTAATAATCATCTACATTGACTCTAATACACTAGAGTTCAATACAATATCGTTATAAATAATGTCTAGTTAATAAACTTTCCGTTTACTAACTTTATATGAATTTTACTATTCACCGAGGCATTCGGATCGGTCTACAGTGCCCCCGAGGGGTCGAAAACTCAATACAAAAATTTTCCCAAACTTTTCAGACCATAACGAGCCTATGGTCCAAATTTGAGCTAAAACGGACAAGCCAAACAAAAGTTAGCATTTTGGACTCCCTGCCTTGGAGGCGCATCGCGCCCAAGGGTAAGGCGCGTCGCGCCCAGACCTTCGAGTCGCGAGCGACCACGTGGTCAAGTCGCGAGCGCTGGGCAGAGGTGCAGAAACTCCGATTTTCAAGCTATAAAATCCCATTTTCTCATATTAAGCCCTTAATACATGACTTAATCGATTGGGGTTTGTTCTAGGACCAAAACCTTATACTTTAACAAGGTTTTCAACCATCCAAAACAACCAAATCAATCAAAATGAAGAATTAGGGTTCTTAGTTCCAAAACCCCAAAACTTCAATTTCATCAAAAATAACAACCTACTTCCATTTTCTTGATTTAAGCTCTTACTAGCATGACTTAATGGAAGTATCTAACCATTTAAACACATAATCATAACTGAAATTTACAAATTTCAGTTTCTATAAAACCCATTTAGAACTTCTTCAAGAACTAGACAAAAAGGGCAATCTACTTACCTCAATTGCTTGGAAATCACCCATTCCAACAATTGTTCCTAGTTCTTGCTTCAATTTCATGATCTCCTGCAGAAATCGTATCTCCAAACCTTCTCCCGTTGCTGCACAATGTTCAGTCAAAGAGAGAGTCAACTCTCTTCTATTTATACTTCAAATTTTTACATTTTTGGTCCTTAAGTTCATTTTCTTGAACTTTGGCCACAAAATCAAGTTTTATTACAATAAAACTTTCATTTCTTACATTTTTGCCACAACCAACAATATTTTTCATATTTGGTCTTTCACATGGTCAAATGACCAAAATACCCTTTTACGGTAAAACGACCAAAAATCAGTTTTTATAACATTTTAAGTCCAAAACTCAAAATATTATTTCAAACCAAATACTTTTCTGTCCAAAAGACCAATTTACCCTTCCAAGGTAAAATGACCATTTTACCCTTTTTATTATAATTATAAAAAGAGTATCTTGGCGTTACAAATTCTCCCCTCCTTCAAAATATTTCGTCCCCGAAATCATACTATCAAGCGAGGGTATTTCTTTCTCGTTATAATTCCAGTTTCTCATATCAAATGGAAACCTTTATGGTATTGCTTAAGCACTTAACCATACTAGTCTTCTTATCTCGTGGTTATATCACCACTCGCATATCACTCCTCCGGTTGTCCCGGACACCTTAATCACTTATCTTCCTCATTTCAACATGAGGGATTCGTTAGAATTTATCAATCTATGTTCTCAGAACCATGAGACCCATAGAAAACTTTATAAATATCTTGAAGTTCATCGAGAAACTTCAATCAATACATCACAATTCTTACTTTTTGGGATACCTGGAAAGGTCCAATATACAAGGACTCAACTTTCCTTTTTGTCCCACCTCAATTTCTAGTCTTTCTGTAGGATCTTTTGATTACCCCGCCATTCCTCATCTGGAATTTCAACGGTTTTACTCTATGGTTCATGTACTACCGTTGCTGCTTCTCAGCCATTTTCCAAATTTTCTCGTATTTATCAAGTCTTCTTTTTAGCTTGTACCACCGTCTGAGATCTAGCCAACGGCTGTTCCACATCTTCAATCCTATAAATCGAAGGATAACACGGTATTCTATACTATGCTTTATACGAGTCCTCTAAACGCTAGTACTAAAACTATTATTATCTACGGGTTCCACCAAAGATAGGTGATCTTCTCATCTTCCACTAGGGTCTGCTATGCAATTTTCAAGCATATCTTCTAGAGTCTGCATCATTTTCTCGCCTCGTCTATCATTTCTGAAATTCCTTTACAGTACTTACTAGTACTTTTGAACTATCAATTCCAGGAATTAATGCTAAATTCATCAAATAATTCTAATATTTCGATCCGATAAAATCGACACCGGTAGCGCACGCCGACAAATTTCTTTTTCTATGTAGTTTTTCACTACTTTTCAACCTTAATGTCTTCCCTAGTCGGTATAAATTTGCACTGGTCTCATCAATCAATCTGCAATTCACCCATATGGTGTCATACCCATACGGTACTTGCAAAGACTTTACTACAAAGTCTATGGTATTTTTCGTCCCATTTCTTCTTTAGGACCTACAACGGTTAAATTTTCCGTATGTTTCTAATGATTTGACTGTAGTTACCCACAAGTCAAACACTTTTCACATGCCTTTCAATGTCTTCTTTTAGCCCCGGCCACCAATACATAGGTTTTATCGCCCTATTCAATCTGGTATTGCTCCGGGTATACTGCATATCTAATACAAAATACATCTTTTCAAGATGATTTTTCATGTTTCACTTGACTTTGAAACTCACATACACAACCACCAAGGGTTTTCAATCGCCGTGTTTCTAATTAGCTTCTTTCAATAGCTAATCATTCATTCATTTTTCACTATTTCAGACTTGCACACATCTTTCTGTGCTACCCGAATCAACTCAGGTAATCAATTTGCCACATTCATACATGTGGATGTAACCTCTAAAGGTTACTCTTTCTAATTCAAGGCATCTGTAATCACATACGCCTTTCTGAGATGGTACAAGATTTCATACCCGAAATCTCTAAGTAACCCATCTATCTTTGCTATTATATATATAGCTTCTTTTTGATCAATTAAGTCTTTCAAACTTTTATGATCCTTATACACGGTAAGCCCTACACCATATAGATAGTGTCTCAAAAGCTTAATACCAAAATCATAGTTGCTATTGCAACATCATGCATCCAAAATCAACTTTGGATGCATTTCTATAAAACAATTTATCTTCTCCACTTAGCAAAATTGCTAACACCGGAGTTTCACACAAGGTTTGTTCCAAACCTTTACAAGATATCTGTGGTCTTTCTACCACTCAAACTTTTTCACTTTTCTTGGTCAACTTTAGTCAGCTAACCAGCAATCAAGGAGCAGTTTTCTACAACTCTCCTATAGTAACCCGCCAAATCCAAGGAACTACAATGTCAGTCAGATTCCTCAGGCGGTTCCAGTTTTATCACGGTATCATTCTTTCCACTGGTTCTACTTTATCATCTCTGGCATTGTTAACATGCCCAAAGAATATGTAACTTCTTTTAGCCAAATTTTCATACTTGGAGAATTTAACATATCACTTAACTCAGTGTAGTAACTCCAGTATCTGGTACAATGTACCTCATATTCAATCTGGTTTCGAGAATATCATATTCTCAGTAGTCAATGTACATACACATTAACTTATCTTTCTTCTTTTCAAATAGATAGGGCTCCACACGATGACACATTCGGCCATATGAGATCCCAATTCAAAAACAATTTCTTCCAATTGTTTTACCACTCTGCCATCTCTGCAGAGGCCAATCAACACAGAGCCTAAATAACAGGAACGGCTCCCAAGACCAGCTTAATCATAAGCTCTTCTCGCCAATCTGGCAGAAATCCTGGAAGTTCTTTTCAAAAGAAACATCCGAGTATTTATTTAAAGTAGTACACTACTATCACCGCTTTATTTAGCTGGACCCATACTACGTATGCCAACTACAACAATCATTCCTTTACTAACTCTTTTATGAGTTTAAGCAAAGGAAATAACCGGTATTCTCAATAACGGTCATTCACCATGGATTTTCATCCGCTCATTTCTGTTTCAAGAACCATAATGTTCTTATTTCTACAATTCATGTTAGCATAATTCATTGCCAACCAATTCATAAGCACAACTGCTTCAAATTCACTGGTAGTCATCGGCTTCAGATTCATAGGGAAGAGGGTCCCATAAATCCTAGGCAGACTACTTTCCAGGTGTTCAATATCTAGAACATATTTGCTATTTACTATAGCTACTTCCAAAATTTCATCCATAATCGTTGATGAAATATCCAATCACGACATCAGTGTCACCGATCCAAAGCATAGCTTCATGGATCAAATATAACATACACGGAGTTATATTCAAAACATTTACATCGGAGATCATATCTGTCTCCTCACGAGTTTCTTCCATAATCTGCTGGAAAGATCAAGGCACCACTGGTCCTTTTTAACCATCCATTTCTTCTTTCTTTCCTGGGTTCACCACCCGTCACTCCACATTTAGCATGTGAGTATGTCATAAGGAAGTGATCTATAGTTCCTCGCTGGAACCACTTCCGTCCCATACAACAAGCTCGAGCAATCTGCTCCTATCATCTGCAATTTCAGTGTGTCAACGGCAGAGTCTCAACTCTACAATTTTCCTTAGTGCCTTCCTGCACTGATCACAATACATAACTGCTCGGTTTTGGTCCCTTCCTTTTAAGGTTGGACCGGTCTGTGGCAACTTCTTCTGAGAAGTCCACTAATATCTCTGCTTTTCTTGTAGTCTGAACTACTGTTCTTTCACCTTGAATATCAACCAAGGTAAGCAACCGATTTTTTTCTTTATCTGACCACAGCAACTACTGTTGCTTATCATGTGGATTTTCTGCTACTTGTCTCTTTGCCCCTCGTTCGATGGAGCCTTGGGAAAGGGCTGGTTCGCCTCTCAAAGCTGCACGCCCTAAATTCCTCAAAATACGATTCGCTGCTCATACTTCTTATACGTTAGAAGTCAGCAATAGTTAGGTTATATATGTATAATAACAACTATATACACCTAACGATACATCGTGTCTACTGTCTCAAGGTTTAAGTCCAGGAATCTACTCTATAGACACCTAGTTCACTTAAACCACGGCTCTGATACCAACTTGTAACACCCGGCTTTTAAAACAAAAACACCCCTGAAAAATTTTTCATTTTAAACAAAGGTTTCAATACATAAAACCATAACAAAGGGGTATATTTTAGTAAAAACGGGTACAAGCGTATCAAGGAGAGTATAAAATACCGTAGTCTCCTTTGAAGCCGGGCTACTACTGACAGCATCTAAGAGTCCTACTTCACGAGTCACGGACTCCATCTATTCCCCTATCAGGATCATGCTAACCTGCAGGGACATTTAACAAACGGTATGAGCTACAAAGCTCAGTGAATCATTTCTGCAAATAACATGTATCAAATATATTCGTATATCTGTTCAGATATCGAATCCAAACTCATAGCCTTACTGGCTGACCATATATCTCTTAGAATTTCACATCCTAATTTTGTAGCCTTACAGGCTACTTCATGACAACCTGCAATTATCAAACCACATCAGTTATTTGCACAGATAATCATATCTATCGTTTCTGTCCCATGTTTCTTAGTCACAATGGACTGCATCATATGTCATGGCTATCTAAGCCGCACCCTGTGTCATAGCTATGTAAGCTGCACCAAAACAATATCAATATATAAATCATAGCCCGTAGGCCGCATCAGCTGGGTTTAATACCCGATATCATAGCCAAAAGGCCGCACCATGTACCTGTAACAAAATCATAGCCCGAAGGCCGCATCGGAGACATAGCCCGAAGGCCGCACCGGAGTCATAGCCCGAAGGCCACATCGGAGACATAGCCCGAAGGCCGCACCGGAGTCATGGCCAACAAGGCCTCATCGGAGACATAGCCCGAAGGCCGCACCGGAGTCATGGCCAACAAGGCCTCATCGGAGACATAGCCCGAAGGCCGCACCGGAGTCATTGCCCGAAAGCTGCATCGGAGACATAGCCCGAAGGCCGCACCGGAGTCATCGCCCGAAGGCCACATCGGAGACATAGCCCGAAGGCCGCACCGGTTGGATATACAATCCAGAAATCATAGCCATATAGGCCGCACCCATTGGATATAAAAATCCAGAAATCATTGTGGCTCACGGCTCCGTTCTTGTCATTTCATTGACTCACGGCTTATCCGGTATTGCCTTTTCACCCTAACTTTAGATCATCATTTTCGTCCCCCAAACCTGTTTCAACCTGTAACAGTCCAATCAACACATATCATATGTGATGTCAGTGAGATTACTCACCTGGATACTAGCTGCGTTTCAATTTCGGTTGTTTCTTGCCTTTGCGTGCACCACAACCATTTTGTCCCATACCTATTTATCCATTTATATACCAAATGATAATAGGTTAATAATCATCTACATTGACTCTAATACACTAGAGTTCAATACAATATCGTTATAAATAATGTCTAGTTAATAAACTTTCCGTTTACTAACTTTATATGAATTTTACTATTCACCGAGGCATTCGGATCGGTCTACAGTGCCCCCGAGGGGTCGAAAACTCAATACAAAAATTTTCCCAAACTTTTCAGACCATAACGAGCCTATGGTCCAAATTTGAGCTAAAACGGACAAGCCAAACAAAAGTTAGCATTTTGGACTCCCTGCCTTGGAGGCGCATCGCGCCCAAGGGTAAGGCGCGTCGCGCCCAGACCTTCGAGTCGCGAGCGACCACGTGGTCAAGTCGCGAGCGCTGGGCAGAGGTGCAGAAACTCCGATTTTCAAGCTATAAAATCCCATTTTCTCATATTAAGCCCTTAATACATGACTTAATCGATTGGGGTTTGTTCTAGGACCAAAACCTTATACTTTAACAAGGTTTTCAACCATCCAAAACAACCAAATCAATCAAAATGAAGAATTAGGGTTCTTAGTTCCAAAACCCCAAAACTTCAATTTCATCAAAAATAACAACCTACTTCCATTTTCTTGATTTAAGCTCTTACTAGCATGACTTAATGGAAGTATCTAACCATTTAAACACATAATCATAACTGAAATTTACAAATTTCAGTTTCTATAAAACCCATTTAGAACTTCTTCAAGAACTAGACAAAAAGGGCAATCTACTTACCTCAATTGCTTGGAAATCACCCATTCCAACAATTGTTCCTAGTTCTTGCTTCAATTTCATGATCTCCTGCAGAAATCGTATCTCCAAACCTTCTCCCGTTGCTGCACAATGTTCAGTCAAAGAGAGAGTCAACTCTCTTCTATTTATACTTCAAATTTTTACATTTTTGGTCCTTAAGTTCATTTTCTTGAACTTTGGCCACAAAATCAAGTTTTATTACAATAAAACTTTCATTTCTTACATTTTTGCCACAACCAACAATATTTTTCATATTTGGTCTTTCACATGGTCAAATGACCAAAATACCCTTTTACGGTAAAACGACCAAAAATCAGTTTTTATAACATTTTAAGTCCAAAACTCAAAATATTATTTCAAACCAAATACTTTTCTGTCCAAAAGACCAATTTACCCTTCCAAGGTAAAATGACCATTTTACCCTTTTTATTATAATTATAAAAAGAGTATCTTGGCGTTACAGTGTGACCCTATAGGATCATGTATTATTAGTAATATCATTTTATGATCATCCTTGGGCATATATAACTAACATGTGTATGTGTATGTGTATGATTATATGTATGTGTATGTATATGAGCATGAGTGTATATATATATATATATATATATATATATATATATATATATATATATATATATATATATATATATGTGTGTGTGTGTGTATGTATAATGATAAGAATAATAATTAATGATGATGATAACTATAGAAATAATAACACTAATAATAATAATAATGGAAATGATAATAATAAAAAAATAAATAATAATAATAATAATAATGTATGTGTGTGTGATGTAATGATAAGAATAATAATTAATGATGATGATGATGTCTATATGTTGGTGTATTAAAACCACATACATTTATACAACTTATAAAGATAAAGCCACATTTATACAACTTATAAAGATAAAGCTTGAAATGAGTAACAATTTCGGATAATGTATACGTTTGTGAATATGTCGATATTACGTATAAATTGATAAATATAAACATATTAATGTATTATAAAGTTGTGTAAAAAGTGAAGCTAAAAAAATTACATTTGGCCTTCGAAAAATTTAAAAATAATTTTGAAGGCGTCGTTATTCCGTTGGTAGTTACTGGCGGAATAACATGTTTTTTTTCGTGATACATTTTTTGGAGGTCAACGATTTTTTGGCTTCATTTCTTACACATCATTGCTATACATTAATATATATTATATTCACTATTCCATACATAATATGTACATATGCACAACGTGTACACCATCCAAACTCATTACTTAGTTAAAACTTTATCCTGTTAAGGTGTACAAATGTATGTGGTTTAAATAAACCACCACATAGATACACACATACCCATATTATCATTATCATTATCATCATCATCATCATTTCTAGTATTATTGTTATTGTTATTGTTATTGTTATTGTTATCATTACACACACACACACACACACACACATATATATATATATATATATATATATATATATATATATATATATATATATATATATATATATATATATATATATATATATATATATATATATATATAGACACACACACATACATGCATCTACACATACACCCACTCATACTCATACACACACATACATACACACACACACACACACTCATACTCATACAAAATAACATACTCATACTCATACATATTAGCATAGTTACACTCACACTCATACTATACACACATATACTCATACACATATGCATATACATACTCATAGTCACACACACACACACACACACTCATAGTCATAATCATACACACTCATTCTTATACTCATACCCATTAGCATACTTATACTTATGCACATATTCTTACTTATAGACACAGACACGTACTCACACGTACACATACCCACACTCTCATACACATACAAATTAGCATACTCATACATGCATATACACACACACACACTCACTCACTGACACTCACACTCATACTCACACTCATACATGCATATACTCATACTCACACAAACATTCATACTCATGCACATAAATACTTATACACAACACATATACATATGCATGAGTATTAATTTTATTATTGCGAAAATATGAAACGAAAAAGATTAGGTTAAAGTATATTTCTAAACAAAAAATGATGTTATAACTTATACGTGAAACACCATTAATTTGACATTTGAAATAACAAAGTTATGTATACGCGTATGTGTATTAATTTCAGTATTGCGAATTATGAAACAAAAAAATGATGTAAAAGTATCTTCCAAAATGAAATAAATAACGTTAAACGTGAAACAACATTTTCGAAATAACAAAATTGTGTATATGTATGTGTATTAATTAATAAAAATAATAATAATAGTGGCAATAAATATAATAATGAAAAGAATAATACGAATAATAATAATAATAATAACAATAATAATAATTATGAGAAGAATAATAATGATCATAGGACTAATAATAATAATAATAACAAGGCAAAATGACACTGTAGTCCATCGAACTTTCAGCTTCTAGTTTAAAAGGTCCCTCTTTTTTTTTTTTGCCTTCTAGGGGATTGAACTTCATTTTAACCCGCTAATATGATCACTTGACCCATTGTAACAGGTTATCATGCCACATAAGCAAGATTTATGCCTTGTCACATGCATGTCATAAGCCACGTCATATGCCACGTCATCGAGCTCATCGTTTGGTGAACTAGACCCAACTTCAAGCTCTGATTCTCTATCAGATTGGTTAGAAGATTCAATATCAACCTTCCATCTTTCTTAAACGACCCATATGGATCCACCAATTTAAATGACGATGGATGGTGGGTACCCGTTCAAGAACTTGAACAACAACTCATCAGTGGGCCCACCAACAGTAGTTCCAGCTCGTGTGTGTGTCTGATTTGTCCTAGAAATGGAAAGCGCGGGAGGAATTGAAGCCTACAGTGCAAGTTAAGAAGCCGGCAAACAAAAGGGGGCAAAAGGAAATTGATGAAGGATGGGTGTAAGCAACCGGAGATGCTAAATACAGTTTGGCGGCTTAAGGTCTGCAAGCCCTAACCCACCAACTTCCACCTGCTAACAACCGCCCTGTTAAAATGGTGGTGCCGCCCTTCTGATCCTAAATATATACAGAAATTTGTTCACAATTTGAATATACAGAAGTCGGAGACGAAACGATAAAAAGGGAGAAAACTACAACAAAATTATAACAGAAATGATGTTGGAGAAAAAAAATAGAAGTGCTATTTCATGACTTGATTTCCTGCGATTTAGTTTCCAATGAATTAATTAGTAGAAATTAAAGATCAAAAACTGGAAGTGCTATTGCGTGACTCGATTTTCTCGAAGTGCTGAACTTTACCTTAATAATCGTCATCATAGGACTCCAGTCTAGTTCTTCCTGCCGACTCCGATCTAGTTCATCGGCAGAGATGATCGCCGACCTCAGTGTCAACAACCGAAACAAAAACCGCTCTCAGAGGAGAAAAGCTTCGTAAATACGAATCAAATTACACAATTTTCTTTACATTGATGTTTGAGGAATTACAAATTAAGAAGGGGGAAAAGGGTGAAAAAAGATTGTCGAAGCATGTGGCTCGCGTAATGTAACACCCCAATTTTCACACAATTTTTTTTTTTACAAACTTTATTCCAACATTTGAGAACAAACCATGTATTTTCATTACAAACGGGGTATCACGAATTTGTTTCACAACCACGGTTCAAACCTGTTTATTATACATTCTTCACAATAATACATGTAATAGTCCCACACTCGACTCTTCTAACGCCCCTTCCCGTTTACCTGAGTACATAGCATTTAAAACAAATACGTGAGACATAATGTCTCGTGAGCATTATGGGTTTAGACCCAAAACAGTTTACCAATTATATCATTATTCCTTAAATTTCCAATTTTACATTTCCTGTGAGCGCACCCACATGTATTCCTTATTTCGTGATGGTATATTCCTACGAGCGCACCCGTAGGTTTTATACGAGACGCACCCGTATAACTGCTTCCCCAATAGCATGAAACGGATTCATCTATCAAGGTAAGACAACTACTTCGCGATGGGAGGTACCATCCCAGTAGTGTCTTTTTGCCACCCCTACCGCAGCAGGTCGTGGTCTTTATCCGGATACTAAGCAACTCATCATCATGGGCCAATCACATTACTAGTTCACTGTATTTCTGATTTTCTTTCTTTCCACATTATAACCATATTTTTCATAAAATACTTTTAAGTCATAAAACTCATTTGACTCCAAAACATTTTAAAGAAAACTCATTTTGCTATGTACCAGAAAATCCACATAACACTCACCTCGAGTCACCTAGGAAATCAGTTAGCTTCGTGGACTCCTTTATCTTTTGCTTGATCAATTCGATTAGAACCACCACCTATTTTTTTACAAGATTTACGTTTATATTCAATTCATATATATAACAACTAACTTACAGCACAAGAGTGTCATACGATGCTACTACGGGTTATAATAAATGTATAATCATTAATAAATCCGTTTAACGCTTTTCTTCCAAAATACGCGTATTTTGCTACAGTACCCCGAGGGGTCGTATTTCAGTTCCGACTCTTTTCCATGAAATCTTAAGCCATATTAGACTTGTGTTTCAAATTTGGAGTTCATTGGACAAGTCTAGCTTAAATTTCAAAATTAAGTTTTGACAGGAATAGTACTTTTGGCCTCTGCCGCTACAGTAACTTTTCCGCAAGGTCAAATTACGGATTTGACCATTCCCAACATGTTCTTATACCATTTTAGGGTTATGGCTAAAATTTCAGGTCAATCGGACATGTCTAGCTATGGTTTCTAGCGTTTGAGTTATTTGAAAATTTTAACATTTTTGGTCCCTGTCTGGCCCTTGACTGAAGGCGCACTGCGCCAGGTATGGGGCGCACTGCGCCTGGGCGCACCCCGCCCTGGTCCTGGGCGCACTGCGCCTGGGCAGGCTCCTGATCAGTCGCGATTTGGCACTGTAGCATGCAGTTTTGAGGCTTTAAGCTCTTATTCTAAGTCTTAATCACCTGGGGTTTGTTCTAGGACTAAAACCCTTGACTAATAACAGGTTTTTAGCCATTAAAACACTTCAATAACTCAATTACAGAAATTGAAGTTCTTGGCTAAACTTGAAAATTCTCAAGAATAGCATTCTACTTTCATGTTTTTGAGTTAAGTTCTTAACTAATGGCTTATTGGAAGCATTAGTTACTTAACCCACATGATTTATAACTGCAATTGCAGTTTCAATTCCATCCAAAAACCCAAATGAAGAACACACCCCAAAAACTAGGTTAAAACAAAGGAATTCTTACCTTGTTTACTTTGGAATCACCAATTCCAAGGTTTGAATTCAATTCTTTGAACTTGATTTGCAGCTCTTCGTGATCGTTCGTAGCCTTCTCCAGAACTCTAGAAGCTGCTCTAACTTTCCAGTGAATGAGAACTTATCATTTTTTTTCCTTATTTTATATTTATTACACTTACATTTTAGTCCCTTGGTTTCTAGCTTTTCTACAAAAATGGTCCTAAGACCATAACTTTGCAACCAAAGTTCCATTAACTCTTTACTTAACATTGTTTTGACATTTTTGGTCAGTTCTATGTCAAATGACCAATTTGCCCTTTTTGGTCGTATTTCACTATTCACGCGGTAAAAACTCCAAATTTCACATAAACTTTATTTCTTATGTTATTATTTCACAAATACATATTATTTTACATATTAATCTCATAACGTGTCAAAAGACCGTTTTACCCTTTTACAACTTTTCGCCCTTTTCACCCGATTATTTTACATATTTTATTACAAGTTTTCACGGGTTCTTACAACCTCTCCCCCTTAAGAGGATTCCGTCCTCGGAATCTTCTCATAGTTCGTAAAATTGGGATATCTTCTTTTCATGTCTTCCAAAGTTTCCCAAGTCAAATCTGAACCCGATGTGTGCTTCCATTTGACTAAAACTAAATCAATTTCCTTGTTTCTCAACTTTTTGGTTCTCACTTCCAATATTGCTTCTGGTTCTTCTATCAGCTTATTCGGGGCCTCCACTGTTAAATCTTTTAATGGAATGACAAGTTCACTTTCTCCAAAGTACTTTTTCAAATAACACACATGGAACGTATCATGAATACCACTCAGTTCACGTGGTAACTTTAGCTTGAAAGCTTGTTCACCAATTCTTTTTAAGATCTTAAATGGTCCAATGTATCTTGGACTTAGTTTACCTCTCTTTCCGAATCTTACCACACCTTTCCATGGTGACACTTTAAGCATTACCAGATCACCTTCTTTTAAGTCGTAAGGTCTCTTCTTCAAGTCCGCATAACTCTTCTGTCTATCTTGAGCAGCTTTCATATTGGCTTGAATTATTTTGATCTTTTCGTTTGTTACCCTCACGATTTCTGGCCCAGTCATTTTGGTCTCCCCCGCTTCCAACCAACATAAAGGGGTTCTACACTTTCTGCCATATAAAGCTTCGAATGGTGGCATTCCAATACTGGAATGATAACTATTGTTATAAGAAAACTCCACCAATGGCAAGTGCTCGTCCCAATTTCCACCAAAATCTAAAGCACACGATCGTAGCATATCTTCTACGGTTTGAATGGTTCGTTCACTTTGCCCGTCTGTCTGGGGATGATAAGCTGTACTCATTTTAATTTTTGTCCCCATTCGTTCTTGTAGTGCCTCCCACAATTTTGAAGTAAATCGTGGGTCTCTATCAGACACGATTGATAAGGGAGCTCCATGAAGTCTTATAACTTCATCCTTGTATATCTTTGCCAATGTCTCCAATTGTGTGTTTTCTTTAATTGCCAAAAACATTGCACTCTTGGTTAAACGGTCAACAATGACCCATATACCATTATGACCTCTTCTAGTTCTTGGCAATCCAAATATGAAATCCATGGTTATGTCTTCCCATTTTCCCGCTGGAATTTGCAGAGGTTGAGTATTTCCATACGGGGCTTGGTGTTCCGCCTTCACCTGTGCACAGGTTGCACATTTAGAAATATACTTGACTATTCTTTTCCTCATTCCTGGCCACCAATACTGTTCTTTGAGATCCCGATAAGTTTTCGTACTTCCAGGATGAATGGAATACTTTGACTTATGAGATTCTTCTAGAATCAACTTTCGGATTCCACCTGCTTTTGGTACCCATATGCGGTTTCTGACTGTCTTTAGTCCTTGAGTATTTTCCCCAAACACCAAATCTTTCCCTAACTTTTCCTTCTTTAAGTCACCTTTTTCCAACACTTGTTTCTGCGCGTCTTTGATGCTTTCTATATGGCTTGATTTCAATTCGATCCTCATTAACCTCTCTTGACTTTTCTTTTCATGAAACTTCCTGCTTAAGGCATCTGCTACCACATTCGCTTTCCCAGGATGGTAAGCGATTTCACAGTCATAATCATTTATTAGCTCCAGCCACCTACTTTGCCTCATATTAAGATCTTTCTGTGAAAATACGTATTGCAAACTTTTATGATCCGTGTACAAGGTGCACTTTGTTCCGTACAAGTAATGCCTCCAGATTTTTAATGCAAACACAATTGCTGCCAATTCCAAATCGTGCGTTGCATACCGAGTTTCGGGTTCTTTTAATTGTCGAGAAGCGTACGCTATCACCTTTCCCCGCTGCATTAGTACACAACCCAATCCTCTATTAGAGGCATCACTATATACCACGAAATCTTCCGTTCCCTCTGGTAGGGTAAGAACCGGCGCATTGCATAACTTTTCTTTCAGTGTCTCAAATGCTTTCTCTTGTTCCGCCCCCCATTCAAATTTTACCCCTTTCCTTGTTAGCTTCGTAAGAGGTACTACAATTCGTGAAAAATCTTGGATGAACCGTCGGTAGTACCCGGCGAGTCCAAGAAAACTTCTCACTTCCGTCGGAGTCTTGGGAATTTCCCATTTCATCACTGCCTCCACCTTTGCTGGATCTACTTTAATGCCTTGGATGGAGACAACGTGTCCAAGGAATTGCACTTCCCTTAGCCAAAATTCGCACTTCGAAAATTTTGCATATAACTTTTCTTTCTTTAGAACTTCCAACACCGTTCTCAGATGATTCTTGTGGTCTTCTGCATTCTTCGAATATATAAGGATGTCATCAATAAAGACGATAACAAACTTATCAAGGAACGGCTTGCACACCCTATTCATCAAATCCATGAAGATTGCCGGGGCATTCGTCAGACCAAAAGGCATGACCAGAAATTCATAATGCCCGTAGCGAGTGCGAAAAGCAGTCTTCTCAATATCTTCATCTCTTACCCGCACCTGGTGATAACCCGACCGGAGATCAATCTTCGAGAAATAGTCAGCGCCTTGCAACTGATCAAACAGATCGTCTATCCGTGGTAGCGGGTAACGATTCTTGATGGTAATTTTATTGAGCTCGCGGTAGTCAATGCACATTCGCATCGTGCCATCCTTCTTTTTGACGAACAGTACCGGTGCATCCCAAGGCGATACACTGGGGCGTATGAAGCCTTTATCAAGCAATTTCTGTAATTGGGACATCAACTCCCGCATTTCGGTCGGGGCTAAGCGATATGGAGCACGGGCGATAGGAGAAGCTCCGGGTATAAGATCAATCCGAAATTCAACTTGTCTCTCTGGTGGCAACCCGGGTAAGTCATCTGGAAACACCTCAGGGTATTCTTTCACCACATCAATGTCATGTACTGTTTTCTTCACTTTATCTTCCACCATTACATACGCCACATAGGATAAGCATCCCTTCACCAAACATCTCCTGACTTTCGCTGCGCTGATCAAATTAGACATCCTCTTGGGTTTTTCACCGTACACATACACTTTGCTGCCACCTGGAATCTTCACCGACACTACCTTCTTCCCACATGCGATTTTTGCATCATTGGCTCCAAGCCAATCCATACCAATGACAACATCAAAAGTCTTTACTCCAATCGGAAGAAGGTTCAACGAAAATTTCTGATCATCTATGCTGAGTTCGCAGCCACGGTACACATGGTTTATCTCCACCTTCTTACCACTCGCCAATTCGACCTCACACACATGTTCTAATGGTTCTAGCGGTATATTGAATTTTTGACCAAACTCATGGGACACAAACGAACACGTAGCACCGGAATCAAATAGTACGTAAGCAGGCATCTGGTTAATTAATAAGGTACCTGAGACCACGTCTTGTGTCTCTTTTGCTTCTTCCCGGGTGAGTTGGAAGGCGCGAGTCTTCACCTTTTGAGGCTCCGTCTTTTTCTGCGCAGTTGATACCATTGTCTCGACACCCTTCTTTGGACAGTTGAAACTATAGTGCCCATTTTCATGACATGAGAAACACTCGACTTCACTGAGCTTCGGATAAGTACATTCCCTAGCCTTGTGACCCGTTCTCCCACAGTTAAAGCAGGCTGTGCTTCCCGTCTTGCATTCACCCCTATGCTCTTTCCCACACTTATCACACGTCTTCCGACTACCCTGTTTGCTTGACATCACCACCGACTTCCCCTTCTTATTCCAGCTACTACTCCCGCCACTGAACTTACGTTTATCCCCAGAAATTTGCCTTTCCACTGTTCTTCGTTTCCACACATCTTCGACATTTCTTGCTGCCTCAAATGCTGCATCCATGGTTACCGCCCGTTTTACTTCCAGTTCATACTCCCAAGGTAGGCCTTTCACATAACGGTTGATTCGTGCCCGCTCCGTAGTGTAAATGTTTCCCACGAACGGTAGCATATCGTTGAACTTTTTAGTATACTCGGCAACAGTTAAACTACCCTTCTTTAGAGTAAGGAATTCATCTTCAAGTTTTTCTATGTCCCGAAGGGGACAATATTTATTTTTCAGGCGGGTGGTTAATTCGGTCCACGACCACTTATAAATTACATCCTTTCCAACCAGTTCGTATAGGGTGTTCCACCAGACCAGCGCATCGTCTTTCAACATTCGTGAGGCGTAGTAGACTTTATCTTTCTCATGACACTTGCTGACCTCCAGGACTTTCTCTGTCTCCCGTATCCACCGCATCGTGACTTTAGGCTCGTAGCTACCATAGTATTCAGTTGGTTTACATGCCAGGAAAGTTTTGAAAGAACATCTCTTCTTGTCTTTTGTCCCCACACTGTCTGTTGGATTAGGTGTCTAAGCCATGACTAATAATTAGTATTTATCTAATTAATAGAAGCAAAGTCCATTTGGGTTGCCCTCATAGTTGGAGGATTGGCAGAAAGTCCGGTAGAGAGAAAGGTTGATTTATTATGTGATTAATAAATCAATAGAAATTAAATAAATAGTTTATTAATATATTTAAGTGTTAATATATTAATTAGAAACTATAATAATTAATTAGAAATTTTTCTGGAATTAATTGGAATTAATTTGGCAGTTAAATTGATTAATTAAAGGTGCAGGGACTAAAACTGTAATTATTCGATAGTTGAGTAAGTGGCAGTGTTAGTGACCATGTGGTGGTCGAAAATATATATATAGATATGTATATTTTCGAAATATATATATATATATATATATATATTATAGATAAATGGTGTTTGAATGATTAAAATAATAGTTTATCTTAATTCGAATTCAAAAAGGCTTATCTGTAACGATTATCTGATCACCACATGGAGGCTATAAATAGGGAGGCTCACCCTAACCCTAAAGCCACGATTTTTACCCTCTTTCTCTCTAGAATTTCAGCCAAGATACCTTCTGCTGGGTGTGACTGCATTTGAGGCAAGAGATCTCTGTTGCTTTGCTTCCAAGATTCACTAAAGGTTAGTTTTTCTTGATCTTTCTTTTTAGTTTATTATTTCTGGCCTACTAGGAATTGTTATATGTTTAATTAGAAGAAAAACTTAGATCTATATAGGTTGCATGTGAACTTAGGAATTTTAGTTCATAGTTGCAGAAAACCTTTCAGTGGTATCAGAGCATTTTGGTTGTTTTTCTTGTTAAATTGCTATAACTGTGTTCCTTGTAATTAGGGTTTATTGTTCCTAAACCCTAATTAGTGCAAATCGACATCTAGGGTTAGGGTTTTGAAAACCCTAGTCCCTCCCTTTTGATTTTGGCGATTTTGTGAATTAGGGTTAGAAGGTATTCTATTTTTGGTAACTTTAAATTGTTTAAAAGATAAACCTTAAAACCTTTAATCCTAAAAATCGAAATTTAAGGGATTAAGATAGGTTTTAATTAATTTGATTAATTTGATAAAATCTATCTACATTTGAATTAATTTAATTAATTGGTAATTAAAAGATAATTCAAGGATTTAATTTAATTTAGAATTTAATTGTTTTAAATTGGCGAAATTAAATGGATAAAATCCTAAAAATATTTTAAGAGGTTTAAAATATCAAATTTAATTAATTTAATTAATTGGTTAATTAAAAGATAATTAAAATCGATTTTATGGTTTAATTTAATTTGAAATTTAATAGTTTAAATAGACAATAAATTAAAAGATAAACCAGAAACATATTTTTAAAAGGTTTAAAAATTACATCTTATATATATTATAATTAGGGAGTTATTATTATATGTATAAGATTAAAATGGTTAGTCAAATCATTAGTAGGCCTCATTCACGAAGCTGGTCTATAAAGTGGGTATAAGGAGACTGCCTATAAAATGGCGGTCTAATGGGTGAACACTCTCACCCACCGCTCGCCTGATCAGTGGAGGGTCGTTAGCCGAACGGGTTTGATAGGACCGCCTAATCTCATTAAAAGTATAATGTTATTATTCAAAGTACTAGAACCTTTTATATAAAACCCAAATCTAGCTACTTTAGGAAAAATGTGAATTGGTGCTAACCCATGAAATTGCACATTGCACTTTATGAAACATTGGTGGAGCGTGTGTGGTTTACCGGCACGCCAATTGGGGTTCATAAAGAGTTGCAATGGGTTTCTCGGGTGTTGTCATTATTGATGGAGCGTGTGTGGTTTACCGGCACGTCAATTTGAGATGGCAACTGACCCCGAGAGTACCAAGCTTATTTGCATGGTTATTCACTCCCGGTTTGTGATCCTCGGTATCCCAGTCACAAACAGTGGGGCACATCCGAGATTAAAACATGCTATTGAACAGTTCAATAAATCTCAATGAATCTAGGAATTCCATTTTAATAAGATTATCTTTCCGCGGTGGAATTGGCTGAATCGTCATTCGCCTACCTTATAAAATTTACAATATTGATTACGGCATCCCTCTTCGAGATTGTAAATTGTTATTGTAGGATCCTAGCCTTATAATTGTTATTGGGTCATTATAAGGATTATTATATACGTCTAATTAAAACTATCTTCTTTTATAGATGTCTTCTGCCGAACAATCCGCTCCCCACTCTAACTCAAATGTTACCTCAATCTTGTCATTATGCTCCAAAGTCACGTTGGACGGTACCAACTATAATGACTGGATCCGTAACATCAAGATGGCTCTGAGGTTTGAACATAAAGAGTATGTTCTAGAAACCGAGCTGGTTGAAATTGACCATGATAATGCTACTCCCGAAGAAATCACTCAATACGCAAAACATACTGATGATGCAACCAAAGTGGCTTGCATCATGATAGCTACAATGAACCCAGAGTTGCAAAGAATATATGAAGACTACTGGCCCTATGAAATGCACAAAGAGCTGGCGGAAAGGTTCCGCAAGCAGGAGCGCATTGAGAGGCGCGAGGTAGTCAAAGCTTTCACTAATGCAAAGCCTAGAGATGGAGAGTCCATTTGCAACCACGTGCAGAGAATGCAAGGGTACGTGGAAAGGCTCCGGAAGCTTGAGATGCCGGTTCACGAGGATTTGGCTGTAGACATAGTGCTGAATTCTCTGCCTAGTTCATATGACCAGTTCACACTGGCGTATCATCTGAACAACTCCCAGGCCACTCTGGCCGAACTGCATCGCATGCTCCGCACCGCCGAGGACGAAATGAAGGGTAAGAGTATACCCGCTGCTAATCAAGCCGTCCTGGCAATTGCTGGTGGAAAAGGGAAGAAGAGAAAGGGCCCTCCTAAACAAAATTGGAGGGAAAAGGTGCATGTTGGATCGTCCAGCAGCGGCTCCAAACCCAAGACTTCTGGCATTCCTCATAATGCCAATCCCAAGGAGGCAGAGTGCTTCTATTGCAAGGAACGGGGCCATTGGAAGAGAAGCTGCCCTACATACCTGCAAGACTTGAAGGATGGCAAAGTCAAGCCAACTTCAGCAGGTATTTACACTATCTTTAAAAACTCACCATCTTCCAATTCTTGGGTCCTTGATACAGGATGTGGTTTTCACATTTGTTCTGATTTGCAGGGCCTAAGGGAAAGCAGGGAGGTGGAGCACGGTAGACTCAACCAGATCATGGGGAATAGGAGATCGTCGCCTGTGACCAAGATCGGGACTTATAGTTTAGTGCTCAGTAGTGGTGTTTGTTTAGAACTTATTAATTGTTGCTATTCGCCAGAAATGGCAAGGAATATTATTTCATTTCATGCATTGTTTAGACAAGGATTATAGTTCTCGTTTGATAATAGTAATGGTTCCATTTCTGTTTTTCAAAATGGTATTTCTGTATTTACTGCTTTACCTTGTGATGGTGTGTATGAAACTGTGCAATGTGTAGACAATTTAGGTCATAGTGTAAACTTTATTGATTCTTCTAGTGGTGTAGAAAAGGCGTGCTTGTGGCACTGTCGTCTTGGGCACATTAACAAGAAACGCATCGCCCAACTCCAAAAGGATGGAGTGTTGGAATCATTCGACCTCAAATCGGATGATGTATGCGAGTCTTGTATTTTGGGCAAGATGACTAAATCACCATTCAAAGGGTCCTTTGAAAGAGGTGAAGGTCTTTTGGAAATCATACACACAGATGTGTGTGGTCCCTTTAGATCTACCACAAAAGACGGCACGCGGTTCTACGTGACCTTCACTGACGATTTTAGTAGATACGGGTATATCTACTTAATCAAACACAAGTCAGACACCTTTGAAAAGTTCAAAGAGTTCAAAAATGAAGTTGAGAATCAATTGGGCAGGAAGATAAAGATGCTCAGGTCCGACAGAGGCGGAGAGTATCTCAGTATCGAGTTCCTAGACTATTTAAAGGAATGTGGAATAGTTTCACAGTTATCGCCTCCTCGAACACCACAGTTGAACGGTGTTGCCGAGAGACGTAACCGAACCTTGTTAGACATGGTCCGTTCCATGATGAGTCGAGCTTCACTTCCCATTCACTTCTGGGGGTATGCCTTAGAGACTGCCGCCCATATCCTTAATCTTGCCCCTACTAAGAAGGTTGCTAAGACACCTCATGAGATGTGGACGGGGAAAGTTCCCTCGTTAGCACATATCAAAGTCTGGGGTTGTGAGGCTTTCGTTAGACGAGAGACTCACGATAAACTCGCAGAGAGAAGCGAGAAATGTTTTTTCATTGGATATCCCAAACAGTCATTTGGATACCTGTTCTACAGACCAAGCGAGGACGTGGTCTTTGTAGCGAGACGGGGATTCTTTCGAGAGAGAGAACTCATATTCAAAGAGGACAGTGGGAGTACCATTGACCTTGAAGAAATTCAAGAGTTACCCGACAATGCAACCTTAGGAGAAACTAGCAACCAACAAGAGGAAGAAGTTCCTGTTGGTCCGACTGATATATCCTTACCTCTTAGGCGTTCCAGTAGAGTTAGCATGCCACCCGAGTTTTATGGATTCCATATAACTACGGATGGAGATACGTTTGTCAGTGATAGGACACTGATAAATTTGGATGAACCTGCTAACTACCGGGAAGCGGTGGCGGGCCCTGAGTCTGCCAAGTGGAAAGAGGCAATGGACAGCGAGATCAAGTCCATGTATGACAATCAAGTTTGGAACTTGGTTGACAATGTACCGGGTCGAAAGACAGTCGGGTGCAAATGGATCTTCAAGAAGAAGACCGACATGGACGGAAAGGTACACACTTTCAAAGCAAGACTGGTTGCGAAGGGCTTTACTCAAACCCCAGGGATTGACTATGATGAGACCTTCTCACCAGTGGCTAAGATAAAGTCAATTAGGATTATGCTGGCCATAGCTGCATTTCATGATTATGAAATTTGGCAGATGGACGTCAAAACCGCTTTCCTTAATGGAAAGTTGACTGAGGATGTTTACATGAATCAGCCAGAGGGTTTTGTTGATGCAAAGTATCCTGACAAAGTGTGTAAGCTTGAGAAATCCATCTATGGATTAAAACAAGCTTCTCGCAGCTGGAATCTTTGTTTCCACGAGAAAGTCAAAGAATTTGGTTTCTCTAGGAGCGAGGATGAGTCTTGCGTATATGTCAAAGCTAGTGGGAGTATAGTCACCTTCCTGGTGCTGTATGTAGATGACATACTGCTCATGGGAAACGACGTCCCGACTTTGCAAGATGTCAAGTCTTGGCTCGGGAAGTGTTTTGCCATGAAAGACCTAGGAGAGGCAGCCTATATTCTCGGGATAAGAATATTAAGAGATAGGAAGAAAAGACTAATTGGACTTAGTCAGAGTACATACTTGGACAAGGTACTGAAAAGATTTAGTATGGAAAATTCCAAGAAGGGAGAGCTACCAATGCAAAGTAATGCTAAGCTGAGTAAGACTCAGAGTCCAAGTACAGACGAGGAAATTGCGGACATGAGTCGGGTACCTTATGCTTCGGCTGTGGGGTCGATCATGTATGCCATGACGTGTACTCGTCCCGACGTGGCCTTTGCCTTGAGCATGGTCAGTCGATACCAGGGGAACCCTGGTAGGGCACATTGGACAGCGGTCAAAAACATACTCAAGTATCTGCGCAAGACGAAGAACTTTGTCTTAGTCCTTGGTGGCAGTGATACCTTGAGAGTTGACGGGTATACTGATGCCAGCTTTCAAACAGATAGAGACAATGGTCGGTCTCAGTCAGGCTGGGTATTCCTGTTGAACGGGGGAGCAGTGACCTGGAAAAGTTCCAAGCAAGAGACGGTGGCTGATTCAACGTGCGAATCAGAGTACATCGCAGCGAGTGAAGCGGCAAAAGAAGCGGCTTGGCTGAAGAACTTCATCGGTGACCTTGGAGTAGTCCCGAGTATTCAGGAGCCTGTGGAACTTTTCTGCGATAATGAAGGAGCGGTTGCTTTGACGAAGGAACCGAGAGATCATGGAAAGTCCAGACACATCGACAGAAAGTACCACTACATAAGACACAAGGTAGAAGAAGGTCACCTCGTAGTGAAGAGGGTATCATCAGAAGATAATCCTGCAGATCCATTGACAAAGGCTCTGAGTAGGATTAAGCACTATCAGCATGCACGACGCATAGGATTAACAGATGATATTAGTTTTTTGTAATTAGATAGGATTTTGAAACTTATTACAATATAAATGTAATTGACTTTGGTGAATTAATAATATAGTTTTGTTGATGAGTATTTGATACTGCCTTTTGTCGATTGTTTATTATTGTGTTTCATTTTGCATGTTTACTTCCTAAATAATATTGTATTATTTAAATATCCACAGTCGCTCATGCTTCTTAGGGAGTAAGTATGAATGAAGACTGTCATGAATTGTTTTGTAGATTGTCTAATGAGTTAGACATAGCAATAAGATTGCTACAATATTCATGAGTACTTAGAAAATAGGGATTTGAGTATTGGATAAACCCACGCTCAACTGATTGCTTCATGGATTTCATCATAAGCAATGTTGAGACGATAACATCTTTTGATCTTTAAGTAGAGACATATAAGTTATGTTTTACCAAGCGGTTGTTCATTGACAATGCGAAAACGCATCGGTAACACGGTGTTATAAAACGTGTTGTTGTGAATGATTTGACTAGTAAAAGACATAAGTATATGAGTCAAAACTTATTCGTCCCTTAACCCTGTCGGGAAAACAGATATCTGTAGGCCTCTCGATGATTTTGAAGTTGACTGAAGGGTTGGCCAACCAGGACTAAATTGACATGGTCAATTGGTAGTCTTAAAGTCATATGCAAATCAGAAATCGGGAAACAGAGAATCAGACAAGGATTGATCTTAATCCATGTCCTGAGTCTGAAAAATATCTTGTTGGACGGAGGATCATCTGATCACTTATCATTGGACAGAACTGACTAGGTCAGAGTTCGACATCAGTTTCTAGGAAGCTACAGTTGCTAATTAATTAGAGGGTAAATTGGTAATTTTAGTCATAGACTTATCCAAGTGGGAGACTGTTGGATTAGGTGTCTAAGCCATGACTAATAATTAGTATTTATCTAATTAATAGAAGCAAAGTCCATTTGGGTTGCCCTCATAGTTGGAGGATTGGCAGAAAGTCCGGTAGAGAGAAAGGTTGATTTATTATGTGATTAATAAATCAATAGAAATTAAATAAATAGTTTATTAATATATTTAAGTGTTAATATATTAATTAGAAACTATAATAATTAATTAGAAATTTTTCTGGAATTAATTGGAATTAATTTGGCAGTTAAATTGATTAATTAAAGGTGCAGGGACTAAAACTGTAATTATTCGATAGTTGAGTAAGTGGCAGTGTTAGTGACCATGTGGTGGTCGAAAATATATATATAGATATGTATATTTTCGAAATATATATATATATATTATAGATAAATGGTGTTTGAATGATTAAAATAATAGTTTATCTTAATTCGAATTCAAAAAGGCTTATCTGTAACGATTATCTGATCACCACATGGAGGCTATAAATAGGGAGGCTCACCCTAACCCTAAAGCCACGATTTTTACCCTCTTTCTCTCTAGAATTTCGGCCAAGATACCTTCTGCTGGGTGTGACTGCATTTGAGGCAAGAGATCTCTGTTGCTTTGCTTCCAAGATTCACTAAAGGTTAGTTTTTCTTGATCTTTCTTTTTAGTTTATTATTTCTGGCCTACTAGGAATTGTTATATGTTTAATTAGAAGAAAAACTTAGATCTATATAGGTTGCATGTGAACTTAGGAATTTTAGTTCATAGTTGCAGAAAACCTTTCACTGTCTTCCTCTGTAACCGAATCGCCATTAGTGGGTCTCCAAGAAGCATCATCTGCTGAAGGATTAGGATGTGGGTCCCCCAGCCGTGTATTCAACATTTGACGCATATCTTCCCTCATCTCCGTCTTTAGATTACTAATAAGATTTTGTATAGCCTCCAAAGTCACAAGTGGAGGTTGCGGTATTGGATTTGGGTTAGGACCCATGTTAACCGCATCATCAACAGGGTTATCTTCATGGGACGGGGTATGACTTGCTGCCCGTCCTTCACTCGAAAGACTACGATCACCGCTCGCCATTACTATATAAAATAATAAAATTCACGTTTGTTATTCCGCATAATATATTTATCAATATATATATTCGAAAGCTATAGCATGTGATCTTCCTATGGAACCTGTGTCCACAAGTATCTCTCTACTAATTTCCGCAGCCAAGTTCCTCAGGCTCC
Source organism: Cichorium intybus (assembly GCA_023525715.1). NCBI lineage: Eukaryota > Viridiplantae > Streptophyta > Magnoliopsida > Asterales > Asteraceae > Cichorium > Cichorium intybus. The sequence goes on along the minus strand of CM042012.1, from coordinate 47,427,265 downwards.
CTCGTGACTTCACCATTTCCAAGGCATATCCTGTGGTTACGATAATACGGGCCCAATATTATTTTAACCACCTATATACCTTGGCTCTGATGTTATCACAAGATCCCCTGGTTCATCAGTTTCCGTGGATTCCAACATTATAAATTTACGATTCTACCCCGTTAGTTAGTACCTAGTACTACTACTTTAATTACTATTAATCCACCAGTTTAAGCCTAGGATGGTTACCCAACCTAATTCGCTTAAACCATGGCTCTGATACCAAATTGTAACACCCCAATTTTCACACAAATTTTTTTTTTTACAAACTTTATTACAACATTTGAGAACAAACCATGTATTTTCATTACAAACGGGGTATCACGAATTTGTTTCACAACCACGGTTCAAACCTGTTTATTATACATTCTTCACAATAATACATGTAATAGTCCCACACTCGACTCTTCTAACGCCCCTTCCCGTTTACCTGAGTACATAGCATTTAAAACAAATACGTGAGACATAATGTCTCGTGAGCATTATGGGTTTAGACCCAAAACAGTTTACCAATTATATCATTATTCCTTAAATTTCCAATTTTACATTTCCTGTGAGCGCACCCACAGGTATTCCTTATTTCGTGATGGTATATTTCTACGAGCGCACCCGTAGGTTTTATACGAGACGCACCCGTATAACTGCTTCCCCAATAGCATGAAACGGATTCATCTATCAAGGTAAGACAACTACTTCGCGACGGGAGGTACCATCCCAGTAGTGTCTTTTTGCCACCCCTACCGCAGCAGGTCGTGGTCTTTATCCGGATACTAAGCAACTCATCATCATGGGCCAATCACATTACTAGTTCACTGTATTTCTGATTTTCATTCTTTCCACATTATAACCATATTTTTCATAAAATACTTTTAAGTCATAAAACTCCTTTGACTCCAAAACATTTTAAAGAAAACTCATTTTGCTATGTACCAGAAAATCCACATAACACTCACCTCGAGTCACCTAGGAAATCAATTAGCTTCGTGGACTCCTTTATCTTTCGCTTGATCAATTCGATTAGAACCACCACCTATTTTTTTTACAAGATTTACGTTTATATTCAATTCATATATATAACAACTAACTTACAGCACAAGAGTGTCATACGATGCTACTACGGGTTATGATAAATGTATAATCATTAATAAATTCGTTTAACGCTTTTCTTCCAAAATACGCGTATTTTGCTACAGTACCCCCGAGAGGTCGTATTTCAGTTCCGACTCTTTTCCATGAAATCTTAAGCCATATTAGACTTGTGTTTCAAATTTGGAGTTCATTGGACAAGTCTAGCTTAAATTTCAAAATTAAGTTTTGACAGGAATAGTACTTTTGGCCTCTGCCGCTACAGTAACTTTTCCGCAAGGTCAAATTACGGATTTGACCATTCCCAACATGTTCTTATACCATTTTAGGGTTATGGCTAAAATTTCAGGTCAATCGGACATGTCTAGCTATGGTTTCTAGCGTTTGAGTTATTTGAAAATTTTAACATTTTTGGTCCCTGTCTGGCCCTTGACTGAAGGCGCACTGCGCCAGGTATGGGGCGCACTGCGCCTGGGCGCACTGCGCCTGGCGCCTGGGCAGGCTCCTGATCAGTCGCGATTTGGCACTGTAGCATGCAGTTTTGAGGCTTTAAGCTCTTATTCTAAGTCTTAATCACCTGGGGTTTGTTCTAGGACTAAAACCCTTGACTAATAACAGGTTTTTAGCCATTAAAAACACTTCAATAACTCAATTACAGAAATTGATGTTCTTGGCTAAACTTGAAAATTCTCAAGAATAGCATTCTACTTTCATGTTTTTGAGTTAAGTTCTTAACTAATGGCTTATTGGAAGCATTAGTTACTTAACCCACATGATTTATAACTACAATTGCAGTTTCAATTCCATCCAAAAACCCAAATGAAGAACACACCCCAAAAACTAGGTTAAAACAAAGGAATTCTTACCTTGTTTACTTTGGAATCACCAATTCCAAGGTTTGAATTCAATTCTTTGAACTTGATTTGCAGCTCTTCGTGATCGTTCGTAGCCTTCTCCAGAACTCTAGAAGCTGCTCTAACTTTCCAGTGAATGAAAACTTATCATTTTTTTTCCTTATTTTATATTTATTACACTTACATTTTAGTCCCTTGGTTTCTAGCTTTTCTACAAAAATGGTCCTAAGACCATAACTTTACAACCAAAGTTCCATTAACTCTTTACTTAACATTGTTTTGACATTTTTGGTCATTTCTATGTCAAATGACCAATTTGCCCTTTTTGGTCGTATTTCACTATTCACGCGGTAAAAACTCCAAATTTCACATAAACTTTATTTCTTATGTTATTATTTCACAAATACATATTATTTTACATATTAATCTCATAACGTGTCAATAGACCGTTTTACCCTTTTACAACTTTTCGCCCTTTTCACCCGATTATTTTACATATTTTATTACAAGTTTTCACGGGTTCTTACACGTAAGTTCTCTCTGCTTCACTTCATGTTTTTAAAATAACAAGACCACGAAACAAAAATTGAAAGGGATATAGATAGGTTTTTGACGTGGCTTTTTCGATGACAAGGTGGTGCCTCCTTGGAATTTAACGTGGCAAAAAAAAAAAAGGTGATTAGGCAAAGGGGTAACCGGATTACCCATTCAATTTCGATTTAGGGACTATTCAAACCAATGAAACATAAGTTCATTCTCCTAAAAAGCAAAAAAATAGTTCGGGGACCTTTTAGACCAGAGTTGTATACATTATTAGGCTACAGTGTCATTTTGCCTAATAACAATGACAATAATAATGTATTTAATAACCATAATTAGTTTTATATGATAAAAGAAGGAAAAGGGGAAGAAAACAAAATAGACGATGCCCATAGTCGATGTGGTTCCCCCCCCCCCCCCCCCCCACACACACACACTTGAGATCCTATTCGAACATTGACTCCTACTTTTTCAGTATTTATGATTTTCGATACATATTTCCTATAGTAGATTACTATCGCATTTTAGATTTATATAGCCTCCCTACTCATTACTAATGCCTTTTGATATTTGTTTTTTTCTATTTTTTGTAATAATAATGTTAATAATAATAATAATAATAATTTGACTTATATTTTATTATTATTATTATTATTATTGCACGGGTATGTGTACGTATAAAACACGAGGTTGAGTCCGTGTATATACACATACACACATACGTACTACACACATTCATGTGTGTATACAGATACACGTAGATACACACACACATATATATATATATATATATATATATATATATATATATATATATATATATATATATATATATATATATATATATATATATATATATATAATTTGTAATAATAATAATAATATATGAAATCATAATAAACATAACAACAAAAGTTTATTTTATATTCTAAATGCGTTGGTTATCACCGATGGGCGATGGCGTTTACTTGTGTTGCTAAACGTCACAATATTAGAGTTTTTTTATATCATTGTTGCGTCGGTAATCTGTCAGTGATTATCGACCTATATTTTGTGCCGGAAATATCCGAATGTAAATACGCGTTTTTCTTGCACCGAGTATAAACCTTACTTGCAGAGATTTTGCGAAATCCAGATGTAGAAGTCTTTGTGCAATTAAAACGTTTTAGACGTCCTAGCTAGACATCTGAGACGAATGCCCGTGTACGAATGGCCAACCAAATTAACCAAACTAGTTAATGAAGTCTAATCCAGATGCACTTGTCGTTTAATTAGTGAAATATTTCAGGTCTCCGACCGGTGCGAACAGAATTAAACCTTTTTTGGACTGGTCGTAACAGATTTTTGACAATAAAGATGACGGGTCCATTTGGGCTGGAATGGTACTCTGCATATCTTTGGGTGTACTTCACATTAATTCAAGAGGTAGCATTTGGAATTAAATTATGAAGTCGAAGGCAATAACATAAAAGATGTTTAACATTATTTTTCACTTATATGCATATAATCTTTCTTTAAACCAGGTTTTAAGGCAATAACATAAAAGATGTTTAACATTATTTTTCACTTATATATGCATATAATCTTTCTTTAAACCAGGTTTTAAATTATTCAAATGTTATTTAATTGTAAATGGAAGGGTGACAATTTAGATGAAGCATCCTTTTGCACACATTAAACTTAACTTGTTTTTGAGCAGACCTAAATGTACCTAGTACATTTGACGAAGAAGAATATTACTTAAGGCTGATTAATTTTATCCCAAAATACTTCGCTCCAATAGATATTTCTCAAAGGCTAGTTAGCTAGCTATTTCCTTTGATTTGAAATCGTTGCTAATGAATAAACAGAAGCCAAGAATTTAGAAGAAGAAGAAGAAGAGATTAGAGAAAATATGAATTATTTAGTATTCTTGATCATTGCTTTCCTTCCAATCTTCAATTGCTTGTAAGACTGCTTGTTTCACCATATGAGTGTCGATGGTCTCTCCATTTACTTCGCTCTGCAAGAAGAATTCGTGTTCAGTTTGATGTTGAATGATATATTAATATTTTCAATTTTCTAGAAAGAGACGCGCTAGGAGGAAATATTTCTGATATATTCATGGACGTCTGTTATGTAAGATTCAAACTTCGAAGGAAATAATTGCCATAATGTTGATGATTGATCGATCACCTATGGCCATTTATGGATCCAAAAACTTTGCAAAGAAACACCAAACATGGCAAAGTTGTGATGTACCAATGAATTCATGGTGCTGAATAATCGTTTGGTGAGAGTGGGGACCATTAGGGACGATTTTTAGGTTGCAAAAGGTCTTGAAGAGACAGTATTAATATGTATATGTAAATTCAAGATCATGCATGAATATTGAGAAACTTTGCATGCATTAATCCTCTAAGAACCATTCAATTTGTTTAAATACTCAGGTTTTCTAAGATAACTTAAAAGTTTGGAGTTTATAAATACTATTTAGTTGGTGACTAGGAATATGTCATCCCGGAATTAAAAGTGGTTCGGGTATTAAAAATTAATCCTCTAAAACCTAATTCTTTAATTTGTAAATTAAGAAACATTAAAGAAGAGGTATAGTAAGTTGTCGAATTTAATTGTTGCCTCATTAAATCCTAATCTTATTTTCTGGTTTCTTTTACTAAAAGGAACACTACTGGATTGTACTTTGTCAATAATAAACACCGTTAGTTGTATGTATATAAACAGATCGTTGAACCACACATAAAACGTATTCTTCGTAATCGAAATTATTTTTTTAATTATCCATGCTAACCAAAATTACCTCAACTCCAAGTGCTTCAAGTTGAAAGATGCCTGTACAAGAAACTCTAGCTTCCAACACATTAAGACTCAATTCTTCAAACACTTTCAACACAAAAACGAGTAGACCTGGGCAGCTTCTTTCTGAATACACATTTACTTGTATACCCTTTTCCAACATTTCTACCTTAACCTGCGTGACACCCGGTTTTAGTTTAACGAAAAAGGGTATATATAATTGCTAAAAAGTCGTTTCTAGGTACACATACCATAGGCCATGAGTTCTGGTAGCTTGAGCTTCGAGCTATGTCATGATTCAGTATTTCTATTTTCTGTTTAAGCTCTTCTATGTACTTGGATGCATCAATTAAGATAGATGAGTCTTTCTTCTGCAACAAGTTTTGTAACGAAATTTTGGTGATTATAATATATAAAAATATCGAAATAGGGTTTGTACTTGAATCATTTCAAAAGATGCATGGTTATTCATGTTTTCAAGATTAATCAACAATCGTATCGACAAACTAAACTAAAACAAAAGTTGTGTATTCAAATGATCGAACAAAAAGAAGATATCTTTTTGACAGAACTAAAACGTCATCCATTGATACAAACAAGTGACGGGGGTTTTAAGTTATCTTATGAGGCCTGAACATCGTTTGAGCAAATTTAGCTGAATGAAAAGTAAGATTCAGAGAACAAAGAAATGGGGATTACTGCATGAGACTTTGTAACAGATCGAAGGAGTTGCAGCTTTTCATGCATTCCAGCTTTGTTATTCTCCCTTGACACCATTCTTGAGTTGTTTTTTAAATTGTTTTCTTCTTGCTTTGTAGCATCAATCTCAAGCTTTTTAAAGAGGGGACTTGAGCACTCAAATCAAAATGATCATTTTGTTTGCTACTTACATATGACTGTCTTATATTCTCTCTGGAGTAAATACCAAAAAACTCCCTGAAAAAGATCTAAAATTTGGTTGGAAACACTGTATAATTCCAACACTACCCTTTTCTGTACTCTTACTTTCCAAGAATAAATGGAAAAGGGATCAAGATATACATTTTTTATTTTCAAATTAATCAGGAAAATCATTAATGTTATGAATTGAATCTTTTAAGTCGAATAAGATGTTTTTGGTAGTTCATTAATCAAGAGAGACATGTAGTCCGTCGAATTCATAGTGCTGCAATACTCATTACTCAAATAATTCCGGTGGTTGTTTTGTAGTAATTACTTCTCGCTAGTCTTAACATCTGTTCAATAAAAGAGGATAAATAGATGCTAAAGATGTTTGGCTTTGGGTTTATATCGAGAGTAAAATTTACGACTTTCAAGTACAACAGCATATTTAATTAAGAAGGAAAAAAAAACCTGAAGTCCCATAATGCAGATGAATCTACTATCGAAATTTAAACAAAAAAAGCCTTTTCGTTGACAGGATCGTCATTAATCTGTTTGCTGCATGTTTATATATCTAGGTTAATAATATAAAAGTTATTATTAATTTTAATTAGTACGGCACAATAGCAGTGAGGGTATACTTGTCAAATTACGAATATATGAAATATGTTATAAGAAGAGGGCATGACGAAGAATAATGGGGAAGAATTATGAACTCGTGATCATTGTTTGGAACTGAAGGGTGAAAGTGTATTATATATAGTATGCATGCATATATGAACTCGTGATCCTTGTTTGGAATTGAAGAGTGAAAAGAGTATTATATATATATATATATATATATATATATATATATATATATATATATATATATATATATATATATATATAGGAATAGGTTCAAATGAGAACCACTAAAAGGTTAAGAACCGTGAGAACCGATATTCACACATTAAGAATTATGTTTTTTTTCGTTTTTTTGTTTTTTTACACTTGTTTATTATGTGAAAATACATCAAACTTAATAAATTTCCTTATTTTTTAATACGTTTTACAATATTCACAATATAATAAAATTTCTAGTTATTAAACTGTGAATACTATAACGTAAGTTTTTTATTAAACTATGAATTAGTGGTTCTCAACCTTTTAGTGGTTCTCGTTTGAACCCTTCCCTATATATATATATATATATATATATATATATATATATATATATATATATATATATATATATATATATATATATATATATATATATATATATATATATATATATATATATATATATATATATATATATATATATATATATATATATATATATATATATATATATATATATATATATATAGGGTTGGGTTCAATAAGGGACTAAAATTATCCATGGTACCAAGGGACTAATCTCGATCGTCGGAATCAAAAGCATCAACGGCCAAAAAATAGGTTGTAAATTTCTTACATCGACGCACATGTAGAGGATTATAATAAAAACCCCACATGTGAATCTACAAATAGACATCCATATTGATATATAAAAATCATCAACCACTAATTCACAGTTTAATAAAAAATTTACATTATAGTATTTACAGTTTAATAACTAGAAATTTTTTTATATTGTTAATATTATAAAACGTATTAAAAATAAGGAAATTTATTAAGTTTGATGTATTTTCACATAATAAACAAGTGTGAAAAAACAAAAAAAACGAAAAAAACATAATTTTTAATGTGTGAATATCGGTTCTCACGGTTCTTAACATTTTAGTGGTTCTCATTTGAACCTATTCCTATATATATATATATATATATATATATATATATATATATATATATATATATATATATATATATATATATATATATATATATATATATATATATATATATATATATATATATATATATATATATATATATATATATATATATATAGGGTTGGGTTCAACAAAGGACTAAATTAATCCATGGTACCAAGGGATTATTTACCATCGTTGGATCAAAAAAATGAAGGATCCAGATCTTGGTTGTAAAAACTGCAAATAAACAAAGCTGTAGCCAATTCTAACAAAAACGGAAGTAAGGGGGTCATTTTCGTAAATTCCAAAACAAATCCTCTTTAACGGAGATAACGTCGTAAAGTAAGGGGGTCAGTTACTTCTTTTACTTTTACAATTTTCACCGCGATCTTCATCTCCTTAAACCGACGTCGATCTTCATCTACTTCAAACCGACGCCGGCGACAAACGACACCGGCAACAAATTCATGTGAAGTACCTTTAGTTTATTCACGATGACTAACGAAGGTAACATTATTTGTGTCGATTTTAACAATTCTACATCGAATTTCTCGTATTTCACCCGAAAATTTTGTCGAAACCCCAGGGTTCCGATTTTCCTTAATAATCGTGATTACATTAATCGATTTTCCTTAATAATAGCGACTACATTAATCGATTTTTGTTATGAATCTACATTAACATTCTTTCAATGATATGATTACCTGAATAGATCTTGAATTCATGAACTATTTATACGATAACGAACCTAGGGTTTTGTGAAAAATTAATGTGAAACTCTATGAATCTGCATTAATGTTCAGATTCACTGATACGATCTCATTAATCAAATATATGATCTCATTAATGTCCATTTATACGATTACATGAAACAATTATTTAATTATCTGACTCTATTTTTTTGAAAAGCATTCATTAATATTCATTCAATGATAATTAATTTTTAATGAATTTTATTAACTGAATCATAAAAACAAAAACATACATAAAACTAATTGTGATTGTGAATCATCAAAACCAAAACATACATAAAAAATAAGACCTAGGTTTCTGAATAACTAATTTTAATTGAATTCTATTAACTGATTACTTTAAATTGGAATGTTATATATGATGTTATAGCTTTTCTATTATCTTGAAGATACATTTTGGTTGCTTGTTGATCATAGTTTCAAACATATATACAACTTTAAAAAACTAATTGTGATTGTTTACTTTAATAATTGGATCGATAGTGGAAAGAATTGTGGTAGTTTTGATTAATAGATTCACAAAACTCACTAAATAAAAGTTCACATCGATTATTTATGTCTAAATTTCATTTGATACTTTATATTTGGGAACACTTATAATGTGAATATATTATTTACATGTTTTTCTTATTGGAATATATACAGGAAAAGGAAAAATACAGAATGAACAAAAAGGTTAGTTATGTGTTCATTATAATTTTAAGTGTTCATTTTTTATTTAACACCTATTGTTTACTAATGTATTAATAATTTCATATCATGCAGGTGATACTTCAAGACCTTCTACACCACTAACTATAAAATCAATATTGAGTAAATTTAAAGATATTCCTAAAGGAACACCAAACATCTATACGAAGAATGTTCAAGAAGAACCAAATCCAGGTTGCTTAACAAATTTAATTCTGTAAATATTGATTCAAAACTAAAAATTTTATTTCAATTACTTAACTGTAAATATATCATTGACATTCTATATTTAATATAAACAGGACAAACAAAAACAATTCCATCAAGCACAACAATAGGAACACCACCCAGTCCAATCACTATTAAAACCACTCCAAAAAAGGCAACAAAAGGTTTGTATAAACATCTTAATGATTTTTCATTCAAAGACTTATAGATTCTATATATTGAAAATTATTATTCATTCACAGAAACATCACACCCTGAGCCTCCCATAGACATCCAAACCACACCAAGTCTACCAACTAAAGGTTTGTACATTGTTTCATTAATTTGTGTAACAAATTTACTTGTGAATTACTATTCTTTCAAATAATTATTTTTAAAAGAAAGTTCACATTTTTCATTGTTAGAATGATTTTTATTCTGAGTTTGAATGTTAATGCATTCAACATTCACAAAGTGAATTCTTGTTATTAAAGGTTTGTACATTCTTACATTAATTTGTGTAACAAATTTACATGTGAATTACTATTCTTTCACATAATTATTATTAAAATAATGTTGACATTTTTTATTGTTAGAGTTATTTTTCTTCTGAGTTTGAATGTTAATGCATTCAAGATTCACAAAGTGAATTCTTGTTGTTAAAGGTTTGTACATTCTTACATTAATTTGTGTAACAAATTTACATGTGAATTACTATTCTTTCACATAATTATTATTAAAATAATGTTGACATTTTTTATTGTTAGAATTATTTTTCTTTTGAGTTTGAATGTTAATGCATTCAAGATTCACAAAGTGAATTCTTGTTGTTAAAGGTTTGTACATTCACATGTTTCATTAATTTGTGTAACAAATTTAGTTGTTAATTACTATTCTTTCACATAATTATTATTAAAAGAATATTCACATTTTTTTTTGTTAAAATGATTTTTCTTCTGAGTTTGAATGTTAATGCATTCAACATTCACAAAGTGAATTATTGTTATTAAAGGTTTGTACATTGTTTCATTAATTTGTGTAACAAATTAAGTAAATATTTTAATTCACAAACTCAAACGATTATGAATATGTTTCTTATTTTGAATTCTCATAGAAATCTACATGTAAACTTTACAGGTGACAGACAAAGTCCACGAATAAAGGACATATTTTCTTCACAACAACCAACACCAATACAAACTGACAGCAGTCTTCCGAAGAAAACAAGAAAGAAGATAATAGGTTCGATTATATTTTAAATAGATTTTAATAAAATTATTTATTATTACTATATATTAATTTCTAACAATTTTTCAATAATTTTCACAAGCTAAAGGAAAGAGGAAATAAACATCAAAAACAGAAAAAAGGAAAAGACTGCAACAAAGAAGAGAAGAGTACAAAAAAAGAAAAAGTTCCAATAGATCCAAACAAGCCAACTTCTTTAAGAACAAGGATCAACATGAACATATTCTACAATGTTATCAATCATTGAAAAAAGACCAAAGAAAAGCAGTCAGAGAAATGGGATTTGGATCATTGTTACAAATTTCAATAAATAGATTACCGGGAAAACTTTCACGATATGTTGTGAATCATTTCAAACCAGAAGACATGAAGATTAACATACCAGAAGGTTCAATAAAGATCACAAAAGATTTGGTCGACAAGTTAATGGGAATTCCGATGGGCACGAAAAGTTTATATGAGATTGAACACTGTGATCATTCTCTAAAAGAATTCATTGAATGGAAGGAACAATACGGAAAAAAGCCAATGAGACCAACTGACATTGAAGCAAGAGTAAGAAGATCAAACGACTCGGGAATGCTTTTCAGAATTAACTTTCTTATATTGTTTGCAAATTCATTTTGTGAAATTCATAAACTTGGAACATGCAAGTTGACAATATTACCACATTTATTTAAGGAAGACATCAAAGACATATATTGGTGTGGCCATGTACTTAACTGTCTGAGAATATGCAAGCATTAATGGGATGAAACTGATCGAGGGGACTACTTCTGTGGACCACTTACTGTTTTACTGGTAATATTTTTTATAGTATATATATATATATATATATATATATATATATATATATATATATATATATATATATATATATATATATATATATATATAATGTTATTTTTATTCAACAAAACTAATTATATATTATTCACATTGCAGCTTGCTTACTTGGAATTTATGACAAGTTTAAAGAAAGAGAAAATTGAAAGAAAATGTCTTCCTGTTAACTATTAGGATGCAAAAAAGATGAAAAGAAAAGAAGATGAAGGAATCTTAAAAAGATCTTCTGGTGATGCTGATATTGAAGATCATTTTTCAAAATTAGAAGAAAAAACAACGGATGAAGATGAATGCATGACAGTTGAGGTATAACATATCTACATTCACAATGTGAATTTTAACTTACAAAACTTTATATATAAGTTAATCTGTGAATCTGTTAATGAGGTTTTGTTTTAAATTTTTAAATTTAAGTTATATATTACTTTTTGCAAATTTCACAGTTAATGTAAATACCTACTATAATAATTCACATTGTGAATTATATACTTTTTGTTTATTTCACTTTGTGGAATATGTAATAAGATAATTCTAATTGTGAATTTACATTTTTCTTTTTGCAGGAATTGCTTTCTAATATATAAAAAAATATAAAAAATTAGTGGATGATAAAATGAAACTTGGAAATTTTATAAGTTCTTCACTTACAAAATTCCCAGAAAACAATGAAATCATAAAGTTGAAAAAATTGTTTGAAGAACAATTTGTTGGTGAATCAACAAAGCATTTTGATGAACCTGAAGCTGGTGATGAGACAGAAAACAGAGAAGGGTTGAACATGCACGAGAATGTAGAAAAACAAGGTGGACATGAAGCTGGTGATGAAACAGAAAACAGGGAAGGGGTGAACATGAACAAGAATACAGAAAAAGAAGGTGGATATGAAGGTGCTGATGAAACTGAAAACATAGAAGGGTTGAATGTGTAAGAAGTTGGACATGAAAGTGAAAAGTCTCTTGAAAATGAAGAAGACTGTCTGAATGAACCAATAACCCCAGCAAGCAAAAAAAGTGAAGTTTCAAATATATTGCTTGGCACACCAGGAGATATCTTTACAGATCCAAAGGTTCTTGATTTTGTTGATTCTCTAGAATGTTTTATAGATGATATTGAACTAGAAAATTCAAACACCATTTGTAAACAAAATCTAAATACATCACATGCACCTAGTTTTTCTCTTGGATTAACTCAAGAGTTTCAGGAAACAAATGAGCGTTTTCGAGGAGAAAAGGGAAAGAAGATGGTAAATGAAGAAGACAATGAAAATTCAAAAGAAATAGAAGAAGATGAAGACATTCTCACAACTGAAAATGAAGAACATACGGAAAAAGTCTCAAAACGAGTCATAAAACCATCAGTATACTTGTGTTCTCCTTATTGTAACAAGAATGTTTCAATGTACTCTTTCCCAGAGGTTGATGAATTGAAAGTATCAAATAGAGTATTTGTTAGGACTGGACATTTCAGGTAAGAATTTATTTTATCTTTTATGTTCAAAATTAATTATTTTTCAAACACCAACATTTATTCTTTTTTATGGTTAAATTAGTGAAAAGATATTTGAAACAGAAAAAGGTACTGTTGTGCTTAGAGGAATGATTGAGACATTACAAGCAGGGTTATGGGTACATGTAAATGTGATTGATGCATGGTCTGCAGTGCTTAATTATGAAGAAAAAAATCAGAGATATTTCTTTGACACAACAATATTGGTAAGTTTCTAGTACAATTACAATATATATAAAAAAACAATGACTGTTAGTTTAAATTCACTTTGTGAATCTTTATACTCTTATGTATATACAAATGTGAATCTGGACACATTGTGTTTAAATACACTTTGTGAATCTTTTCTCTCTTATGTATATTCAAATGTGAATTTTCTTATACAACATTCACAAAACTTATCAAATAACATTTTAATTAAAATTTGTCAATTAATATATTGTTATACTCTATGCAGAGACCAAGCTTATATGATTTAAGAAAACATTTTGTTGAAAGTTGTAACAAATTTGAGGAAGATATCAAAGATGCAATGAAAGGAGAAGAAAAGTTCATGACATTTGAAGAAATTGATCTGGTAATTCATCTTCACATTTAATAAAAAAATGATTTTAAATATATTATAAAAAATTAAAAAATTTATCTTCTTATTCATAACAGGTATTTTTTCCTGTTCATTCTCCAAATCATTATTATCTCATTTGCATAAACCTGAAAGAACCAATAGTTGATGTACTCGACAACAAGTTATCAAATGCAAAAATGAAGAACAGTTACCATGGTGCACCAAAAGAACTTGTAAGTACTGTAAATACGTGAATTCTAATTAAATAATATTATTAAACCAATAATATATGCTAATTTTATTATTTTGCAGTCATTGATGTTTTCTAGGTATTTGATGAGTGTGAATCACAAATCAGCAATTAAACTTCAAGATGTTGAACCAGAAAGAGTGAAGATGAGTTAGCGTACAAGGAAGAATGATGTAGATTGTGGTGTTTTTTGCATGCGCCACATGGAGACGTATATGGGGGATCAGAACTGGAATTGTGAGTTTCACAAGGAATCAGAATATCAAATTACTCAACTAAACAACTTGCGTATCAAATACCTGACAAAAATCCTCTTGTGTGACTCAAACATTCACAGGAAAAAGATTATAACTCAGTCACAAACATTTGCCAAAAAGTCAGATAAACAGATACAATCACTATTAGCAAAAGGTTGGGACAAAAGAGATGAAAGGATTTAGTGTTTTTAAGAATGTATGAAACTAAAAACTTTGTCTTTGTTTTGCACCAAGTATGAAACTCTGATGGTGTCATAATATGTTATCGGGAATGTTTTGGAATGTTTAGCTTGTTAATGGATGAAAAAAACTAATGGATGTTAGTAGTAATATCTTAAATTATGTATTAATTTTCTTGTTGTCTGATTTGGATTATTTCTCATTCCATTATGTGAATGTAGATTTGCTTTAGGTAAAATGGTGGAAAATATTCTTATTGTTGCAAATTGTCCTTGAAAAAATTTCAAATCAAATTCACAATTTATTTTCACATAACATTTTATCGCATTTCAACCGACAAATTTGTCAACTATAACAACCAAAACAATATAGTAGAATATCAGTTACTAAAATTACTTAATTGATACTTGTATTAAGCATTTAAAATTTTTTGTTATGAATCTACACTTTAGTCAAAACAGTAGGGTTTTGCTTATAAAATTCACGTTAAGTATTTATGATTAAAACTTGTTTGATACTTTATATATGATAATATTTATAAGGCCAATATTTTCTCAAATAATAAAAGCTACATCATGTTAAACAAGATATAAGATAACAGACATTGACTTAAAGCATAATAGCTTATATAATAAAAAATATAACAAAACAATCAAATGGAAATTTTATTGTAAATGCATTCAAAGTTTATCAAATGAAAACTAGATCTTATCAAAATACTTACAATATATGGAAAAAAAATTGACTAGTATATAAAAACTACTTTAATATGCAAGTCCTAGCGTTAGGATTCGGTTTTTGACATATAGTGCACAGCCTCAAACGCTTCTTTGCTGCATCAATTGCCTTCTCTTTATTGTTTTTGAGTCTTTTTTCAGTACCGCAACCCTTGTTTTTAATTCCAACTGGATTGTGAATTTCAATCACCTCAGTTACTGATGCACCAAGTATAAAATCTAAACTATCTTCTTTATTACATGATGCATTTGATGAATGATATGAATCTACCTCACTCTTCAGCTCTAGAAGTTTGATTATAAAGTTCTTCAACTCATCTGGATCATTCGAAAGTTTATTAAGACATGAAAAAAGTATAGCAAATGCCTCTTGGACCAATTTACCACCATTCTCTGCATAAGAATATGTCTTCTTCAAAAGTTCAGAACTTATTATATCTTTTTGCCATCGCATCATTATGTACTTTGAAGGAATCTTGTCAACCTCTTTGTTATTTAACACATAAAAAATATGCCGACATAATATTCCTTGTTGGACATACAACATGTAGCTACAATTCATGGTATCATCCTTTTTATTAACTTCTACCTGCAAAATGAAGAGTATAATATTCCAAATTCACATGTGAATCCACCAAAAAGATCATAATTCAATTAATAAACAAAAATGATAACCAAAATTAACATGAAACTTAACCAAAAAAATGTTAATTAATAAACAAATTCAATGTGAATTTTGTTTGTTAATTACCAAATTCACATATGAATTTGATTAATAAGCAATTCACATTTTAATTTGTATCTACAAATGCTGCATAAATTCACATGTGAATTGAAAATGTTAATTAGTTTCTACTATAAGGAAAAGTACAACATACCTTGTAAGAAACATTATGATAAAGATCAGGAAGACTCTTTCTATAAATTGCATCCGGTTCTTCATCATCATCGCCTTTTTTATAGTTTCCTTTTTCCAAAATGCCTTCTTTTTATCTTTAATAGTATAAATTTCAAGTTCATCTTCCATAAGAACAGACTCTTGAATGCAAGACCATATGGAATTGTATATCTGTTTTTGAACAATCAAGAAAATAGCATGGGTATAAACTTCAGATGCATGGCTTTCGATAGGAAGAGGTGTCCGAAACTTAGGAATGGTATTTGCAGACTGATAATCAAGGGTTGACTGATTATGTCTTTGCTTTTCCATTGAACTTTCAAATGACACCATGAAGTTTAGTAAATTTGCTTCTGAATGAAAAAATTTCGAAAACGCATAATTCTGGCACTCAGATCTTGAAGTGGTTCGCATCAAACCAGAAAGTGCAAAATCCCTGAAATATGATGGAATCCATGACCTTCTCATATCAAACATAAGAGATAACCATTTGTTGTTTTGAAGCTCAAAATCTTCAATCATTGAGGACCAAGAATTATCAAATTCTTCTGGATAAGTAAGAGAATTCCATATAACTTTGTGAAAAGACTTCTTGAAGTCTGGATGGTTAAAAATATTTGAAGGAACCTACAAAAATAAATATATAAATTATATATCCACCATGTGAATATAAAAACAAACATAATTATTAAATAAAGAATATACCTTTCAGAAAGCTTCTTATTAATGTGCCACATGCACAGTCTATGCCTAGACTCAGTTAAAACAATATTTACTGCATTTTTCATAGCTGCATCTTGATCAGTTACAATCATCCTAGGTTGCTTTTCAAATGCTTTGAGAAAAGATTGCAACAACCATACTTATGAATCAGTTGACTCACTATCTAGTAAACCAGCACCAAAATTCACACACCGCCTGTGATTATCAATTCCAGTAAAAAGAACGAAGACCATGCGATACCTGAAACATATAAATTAAAGTTTCAATGTTTACAAATATAAATTAAGGTTGCTTATATTAACATGTGTGAATTAGTTAATAACCAAATTCACATGTGAACTTTCAAATATTATGCTCTTCATTTAAGATAAAAATTAACATGTGAATTGCTTAATAACCAAATTCAAATGTGAATTAGTTAAATAATGTTTTAATATAATAAAATGAATATCTTACTTGTTTGTACGAAATGTCGCATCAAAAGATACAATATCACCAAATTCTTTGTAATTGCGTTTTGATATTTCAACAGCCCAAAAAGACATGAAAGACGACCATCTTCAATCTTGTGTTCAAACGAGAAGTTTGGAACATAAAGTCTCTTACTTTCCATTTTGTTAACAACCATTTGTGCATCCTTCTCTCCAACAAGACAATTCAAATCCCTTCTATAATTCTTGAAATCGGTTGCAGTACCACCTTTAACATTATAGCCACCCTTAATATTACTCAACAAGCTGTAAGCTCTGGTTGCACCTATGTTAGCCGTACCAAGTTTGTGAATGAATGATTGCCCAACGAAATCCAGTTGCCTATTATTTCGTAACAGATGTCTATTATCTTTAGAAACAAGCTTGTGATTGTGTTCTTCAACAAAAACATATAACCAAAACTTTGAAGTAGAAGGAACATATTTGAATTTCACATTTGCTGGGCATCCAACTTTTTTTAAGGCAGTTCTCCTTTTCCGTTTCTTCTGATTTTCATCAACAGAGTCAAAGTTACTAGATTCACCAAATCCTTATCTACTAAAAATAACATATCTTTGGCTAATTGATCTATCATCAAACTGCCTCTGTGTTGAAAGACTAACATCAAATCCACCTTCTTCAGCATACCATTTGTAAAAATTAATACCATCCTCCAAAGAGTCAAACATAAGATCTACTTTTGGTTTCATGTCTTCTGAAACCTCAGGAATAAAATATTCAACATCTTCCACAGGAGATAAAGGTTTGTTGATGGATTGTTGAGTATCATAACTTTTGCCTAGATTATGAAAAAAAAATTAATAACACAAGTAACTTATGAAATTTATCTATGCATCAACATCTTCCAAAGTATAAGAATAACTTACTAGATTCACCATCAACATCAATATGAGAATCATTACTAAAATCCAATTCAAAAGAATCCAATGATGCTGGTGGAATGTGAACTATAACATAAAAACACTTGTTTAAGTAAAATACTCCTTAATAAAAAACACTTGATGATGGAAAACATTTGATTATGAAAAAATTTAAACCTAAAACAGAACTTACTAGATATATCATGAACATCATTATCATCAATCTCTAAATTCGAAGTATTCTTTGTTAATGGTGGTAGATGAACTGTAACATAGAAACATGTGTTTAAGTAAAACAATTCTTATTCAAAAACAACTGATTATACAATATCGAAACCTAAAAAGATAACTTACTAGATGAAGATTGAACATTATTATCATCATCCTCTGAATTCGAAGAATCCATAATACGAACTGTATATCCAAAACAAAAGCCTTCAATTCAATATATATATAGAGAAAAGAATAGTGATATGATAATTACAAAAAAGGATAGATT
>CM042012.1:47278560-47403560 GCA_023525715.1 Cichorium intybus | reverse complement strand
ACGCAAATGAAAACCGAAAAAAGTGACGGAAAACCCAAAGAACCAGTTGAAGACTGTTCGCACCACATATCAATTCGAAACAGACCACCTTGTTGACACCATTTGGAACCAGTTGGTGAACACGCACTTTGTAATAACGGATTATCTCGTGGAAAAGGTATGATGTCGGCAGACGATAGCCGACGTCGAAATGCTTGATATGCATCGCAATCTTGCCAGGAGGGGGCCTCGAGAAGATGGCATCGTCGGAGGGAACTTCAACCTCATCCTAGGGTTGAAAATTTCATTAGTAATCAGACGGCGGTGGAGCACCAATTGATGAACTCATTGTCAAAGCAAAGAACAACGAAGGAAGAAAACTGAAAGAAAACAAAAAGACAATGAAGAAGCGTAACCGAACGAATAAATAGCCAAGGCGGTGGGCAGGAAATTCGAAAGCCCTAAAAAATGCCCGATGATAACTGAAGCCGTTTACAGATGGTCATGTTAGCACTGACAAACCCGACAATATGGCGACAGTTTCAGCTGCTAGTCTCAGCAGTCATCACTAAGTTTGCCTACGCAATGATGGCTAAGATTAGGGAGACTTGATAGTGTGTCATACGATACACGTTATAGCCCACTCTTGGAGATGGTCTCTGAAGACCAAAAGGCAACCCCTGTTTCAGGCCGGAACGTTCCAACAATCAGTTGGACTTCCAAGGTCGCACGCGCGGCAGACAGTCTAGCCCGGAAAGCACCTTGCAGCACACCGGCCTAGCCATACGATATTCGTACCCGAAAAAGATCGTGCACACACTACGTGCCACACCTGAACCAATCAAAGACCTGGCAGGAGACAAAGGGTTGATCACCCAATCAGCGCTCTTGTCCCCTCCTGTCACCACAGGCGCCTTGTCGCCAAAAGCGAAACATATCTCGCGTATATAAGTCCTCATGAGGCTAATGGTAAACGGATCGGTCTCAGTTTATCTCACACATATACTTACCACCACGCCAAAGACTGACTTAACGATCAGAGCGTTTTCCCAGGACCTCCTCCCGGAAAATGGCTGACGGTTGCTTTTCTCGTGATTGTGATCGCAGACTCACACTTACTTGACCGCCAAGATTCCTACAGGAAGATCCTCGGAGTCTAAGTTTGCATCAATATGAAAAAGTTATGGTTGGTAAAAGTTAGGTAGAAACTTGGGATAAATGTTGAGAAATTTATCTAAGGCATGTTTTAGGGGCATTTTGATCATTTATCCAGATCTAAACAAGTCAAAATTAGGGATTCCAATCAGCTTCCCTATTTTTTGTTTTCTTGTGACCAATGCCTTTGTTCTTGGGTACGTAAAACCAAAAGGGGAAAGAAAAAATAGGATCAGGAAAAGGAGAAGGAACATGAGAACACATGTTAAACTTATGCCCTTGTTCTTACACTATTGTATCCAACAAACACCCATACCGGGCGAATTCTTTTAAGGAAACTGTGTCACACAAAGGCCTCAGCAACTGATCTCCTTTTTTCTGTTCGTTAGCACTTTTTTGTGTGTGTGTATATATATATATATATATATATATATATATACATATATATGTATATATATATATATATATATATATATATATATATATATATATATATATATATATATATGTATACTAAAGTTCAAATGGGAACCCAAATTTTCCTAGGAACCTAAGAACCAATTTTTAGCCATTAGATCAAAAAAATCAAGGGTTATGATGCAAAGTGGCAGTCTTGTAATTAATACTAATTTCAATTATATTTTTGACTTTATAAAAAGGAAATTATGGGCGTTTTCGGTATAAAAAAATCAAATCTGGAAACACCCCAATTAGATAGGAAACCAGAAAAAAACGTAACTCCTCTCTCTTTCTCTCTCACGCGTTCCCCGATAACCCTAATCACTGCCTCCTCCCTCTCTGCCGTCGGCCGGAAATTCTTCATCTTCCCTCGTTACATATTGTTGTGCAAACACACATCAGCATCCCGATTTCATGATTTGTATGATTTTTCGACGATGGCCGGTGGATTTGCAATAAGATCAGCATCCCGACTCACCCTTCCTCCTGTATCCACTGAAATCAACCGGAATATGGTGACGATGGCCCTTTAAGTAGACCCTCGAAAGCTACCCCAACCGCAATCTAGGTCTGCTCCTCCTATGTCGACTCCTGTACTATTGTGGTCTATTCCGACGATGCCTCCGAAAGCCGGCGTCACCGTCTTCTCTTACGACCGGCGGTAGCAACACGTCAATTTGTAGCAAAGCCTTAATTTCTTGTTGATTCCAGGTTATATTATGCTGATTTTTACAATTTATTGAACGAGATGGGATAAGTGTGCGATCGATCTATCTCCCTATTTCTTGAACGTTAGACAGAGAAACAGAGAGAGAGAGAGAGATAGAGAGAGAGAGAGAGGAAGAGAGTTGCAGGTCATCGGAGGCGGGTGGTGGCCTGTTGGGTGTCGTAACCAACAAAACAAAAGAGTTGAAATATGGTTTTAAAATGATTTATTAATTACCATAATTTCGTGATTACACTACTTGTTATAAATACTAACTATGTAGTATAAATGGCAAGTAGGGTCGATCCACAGGGAGCGATGGTCTAATGGATTATGCCTTGATTTCACGGAAGTCAAACTTATAAAGAAAGTAACCAAAAAAAGGGGGGGGGGGTTTTGATGTTTAGTTGGAACACGATTGTATAAATGTCGAGAACAAATAACTTGGGACAAAATATATAGAATGATTGCTTTTATAAATTGGGGACAAATTCTGGTTTTGCATTTATAGTCATATGATTGGAAATAACAATAAGAATGATGTTTATAACTTTAATCTTTCTAAGTTGGTACTTTGTGTATGCCGAAAGCTCGCACATACACCATTCACCTAATGTACCTTAGTCAAGAGAAGCTCGTTAACTAAGACTAATCTTACTAATCAAATCTAGATTAGTCAAGTGTATGACGAAAGCTCGTACATACACCATCGTAGAATTTGAATGAAAGATTGCATTATGTTTTATGTGAATGTTCCCAAGAATGTTCAATACTCCTAAACAAGCGTTGGAGCGTCAAAACATGAGATATGATTTTCACCAATCAAAGATGATTGTCACAAATAACATTTTATAAAACAATTACGGATTTCATAATTTGTATGACTAGATTGATTTATATTTGAGATCAAATGACCAATATGAAATAAATAAAACCAAACGTTTGTTAAGCCTCAAAATCATATCACTAGAAAGATATAAAATCAAACATCAAACTTTATATTAAATCACAATCATAATCCTTAATACAAAACCAGAAAATAAAGTTACTAGCCACTCATGACTAGTAAAAGAGAAATAAACTTACAAATTGAAGATAATCCACCCTTGAAGTTGCACACAAGCACAAACACAAAGTGACTAGAGAGTATTCAGAAAATAATGGAAAGATGGGATGATTCTAAGGCTAACTAGACACATCTATTTATACTAACACACCACGGGCAAAATGGTAAAATGGACAATGGCAAACATCATCATTCCAACACCCATTATCTTCATCACATGGCCTCAAAATCAGGTTGGATCTGGATCTGGTCGTGTAGCATGGGAATGACAGCACAAGAAGGAATAAACAACTCAAAGTGGGTGAAAAAGTAGATCTGGTCACCAGGAAGAGTTACACGGCCGTGTAACTTCTTGGGCCAAGATTACACGGTCGTGTAATCCTGCAAAAGTCCTGGACCCTACCCTGAGCTGACATGGCATCCACGTGGCATAGCAAAGTTACACGGCCGTGTAACTTATAGGGCAAAAGTTACACGGTCGTGTAACAT
The DNA here is from genome assembly GCA_023525715.1 of Cichorium intybus. Classification (NCBI taxonomy): domain Eukaryota; kingdom Viridiplantae; phylum Streptophyta; class Magnoliopsida; order Asterales; family Asteraceae; genus Cichorium; species Cichorium intybus. The sequence goes on along the minus strand of CM042012.1, from coordinate 47,399,706 downwards.
TCTGTCTTCGGGATGACTTCAATTTTTGTAACTTCTTCGTTTGAGCTCCGTTTCTTCTGAAATTTCTTGTGTAGCTTCCCATTGTCATCCAATGCAAGATTCAATCCTCAAAAACACCTGAAAACAACCACAAAGTGTGAAAGTAGGTTGCTATTCTTGAAATCCCGAAAAATATGAAAATATGCAATAATGAGAATGAAATGCAAGGCAAAACAAGGATAAAAAGGCATGAAAACATGCTTAGAAATACACCTATCATGGCCGGATCCCGTTTCATTACCAACCGAGGGGTGAGAGCTGAAGGTCACTTGAACAGTTGGTCACCGAACCAAGGTGAGTTTTTTCCTTTCCGGTTTCTTTCCTCAGATGATCATTACCAACTACAATATGAGAATACTGAAATTATATGATTTTGCTTTGATTTCAAAATTATATGATTTGTTTTTGTTAATTTGGATATACAAATCTCAAATTTTGTAGGCTTTGTTTCCTTTTATAATATCTCTTTTGATATACAAATCACAAATGTTGCAGGTTTTTGTTAATTTTGATATACAAATCACAAATGTTGCAGGCGTAACCGAGTTTTTGGATGTTGTTTCTGATGGAACATTGAAGATCTTAACAGAAAAATCAGATTCATCATTCGAACTCCACTTCTCAAATCCGAATTGCTGGACCAGGTATTTATCTAATTCAGATTTCAGTTTTGATAATGGTTTCGATCCTACAACTGGATAATTGAATGGACCATACGTATGCGTATATGCACGTTTATGTGCAGATATGCACATCTGAAAAAATGTATATGTGCATATATGAGTATATATGTATGAGCATATATGCATATATGTGTGCATATATGCATATATGTATGTGTATATGTGCACAAATATATGTGTGCATATACATGTATGTTTATATGTGCACAAATATATGTGTATATGTGGATATACACATGCATTTTTATGAATGTGCTTACATATTGTCTATTTGTTCATTTTTATATATGTGTGCATATATGCATATACGCTTGTATATATGTGCACAAATGCACATGTCTCTATTTTTATGTATGTATGTGCATATATGCTATTTGGACATGCATATATGCATTTTTTAAATATTCTTAATATCTTGATTCTTACTCCATTTTATGAACGTTTGTATAGATTTGGATGAAGTTTTAAAGGAACCGGAGAAGTGAAAAGTGATGAACCGAAGAAAACATGTTGATCAAAGAATAGAAAGATGAATATATATTGATTTGTTGTATTATTGAACTTTTGTTGTATTTCTTTTTATATTTTACGTATGTATCGTTCAAAATAATTGTATATTATTATTTTTAATAAATTGGTTTTTTATTATTTTCATTCATATATTAAAAATAAAAATATGTATATGTGATTTATGAAAAGATGAATATATGCACATGTGAGTATGTATATATGCACCTACAAATACATGAATTTATATGTTTTTCTAAAATTTCGAAAATCTACGAATATATATAAATAATTCAAAAAATTTATGTTTCTTAAATTTCAAAAAAATCTGATTTTTTTTAAATACGAAAATCTATTTTTTTTAATTTGAAAGTTCAAATTTGTTAGGCTTATTTTTAGGAGATTTTACTATTGTTTCCAAAATAAAAAATTCAGAATTAAATGATATTTGTTAAATGATTATCATGCCCTTTTATGATTCAACCAATCAGAATTGGTTCCTAGGTTCCTAGGAAAATAATGGTTCTCGTTCGATCTGGACTATATATATATATATATATATATATATATATATATATATATATATATATATATATATATATATATATATATATATATATATATATATATATATATATATACAGACACACACACATACATAGGAATAGGTATAAATGAGAACCATGAGAACTAATCTAATCCATTGATTCATTTTAATCTTATGGCTATGATTAGAGTTGGTTTCTGAATGTAATTTGAATAATAAGGGTATTTCCGTCAATTTTATTATTTTTTATGGTTTGTAATGTTAAGGTTATTTTTGTAAATTAAATATTTATTTTGTTTTTGATTTTTCTTTTACGTAATTCGGATTAATCTGTTTCCTTTCAGTGTATCACTTATCGTGATCTTTAAGCTATCCTTAATCAATGATTTGAATGTAATCTTCATGGATTATTTGATAGAGATCAACGAATCTTTTGTCTCATTTATCGTGATCTTTAATCTAATTTGGCTCGATTCATTACTAGAAATTGTAGATAGATTTTTTCCTTAAGTACTGATTCGATCATAAACAGGAGGTATCGATCATTGTCTCAAATTCTTAGCTCGTTCTGTGAGATGGAAGGTTTTTGCGACATTAATCATTAATTAGGTTCAATGATTGAAGAAATGGACCAGAGGACAGCGATTTGTGAATCTGATTCGTCTACTTTTCGAATTGAAGAACACTCTTTTGATGCGTCGACTCCGATGAACGTTGATATTGATGTAGATTATTCGTCAGAATCTGTTGAATTTCAGAGTCGGAATACTTCTATTGATTCAGATATTCATATTGAAAGCGAAGCTCGATCAAGATCAGGTATATTTTCTTCGTTATTATTCGTTTTTCTTATACATCTCTGTTACGGAAGATTTTTTTTATTTAATACGCTTATTTTGGCATTCTCTTCAATCTACCTTATGTATTTCAAGTTCGTATTTGTGTTTTGCTATGTTGTAGTTCGATTGTTTTACCAGTTTAGTTATATAGTTTTTAAGGTGTGAATTGTCTTTATGATTGTCATAGATACTATTATACTTGTAGTTTATTGTTAAGATGTGAAATTATTTGTTAATGTATCATACATTGAGTTCCTATGTTGTGGTTTTACTTCAATTAAGGTTAGTTGTTATAGTTCTTTATGATTGTGATAGATAGTATTATACTTATAGTTCTTATAGTATTTAAGGTGTGAATTGTCTTTATGATTGTGGTTTTACCAGTTTAGTGATATATTTTTAAGATGTGAATTGTCTTTATGATTGTGATAGATATTATTTACTTTGTGTAATTGGTTTAATATTTAGTTTTTATTTTGTTATGTTTTGTGCAGTTGATGAATATATACCTTCTGAGTTTTATTCACCCAATGGTACTCGTATCGTTTGGATCCCTAAGGATGTTGATGATGTGAAACCAAAGCTTTGGACTATATATCAAAGCATTGATGAGGCAATGGATTTGTATAAGAAGTATGTTTGTGCTTCTGGCTTTGATGTTTAAACTACAAAAAAGAAAGAAGGAAATATTCTTACACATAGATATATGGTATGCAGCAGAGAAGGGTTTCCAAATAGTGTTTTAGTTGATACAATGGATGGTGAGAATAATAATCCGTTTATAAACTCTAGTATTAAAAGGATGGGATGCAAGGCTCGTGCTAGATTTAAGAGAGTAGGATATTCTGTGCAGTTTCAGTTGTATGAATTTGAAGAAAGACATAATCATAGTTTAGTCTCTAAGGAATACAAAGATCTTTTGAAGATGAACAGGCAGTTGGACTTTGCTGGGCAAACATTTATTCAAAAGATGGCAAATTCTAGTATTAGGGCAACAAAAGCTTATCATTTTTATCATGGGTTACAGGGTGGTTACAATATCAATGGAGGTACTATTGTTGACTACAAAAATCATGCTAGGAAGGTTAATTGTTTTTTCGGGAAGGACAATGCGCAAATGCTTGTAGATAAGTATGAAAATCGATAGAGAGAGGATCCAAATTTTTTGTTCGAGTATAGATGTGAGAAAGGTGTATTGACTGCACTTTTCTGGGCGGACGAAATTTGTAAGGCTAACTATAAAGAATTTGGTGATATTTTGTCTTTTGATGCAACATTTCGTACGAACAAGTAAGTTTTGTTTTTATAAAGTTTTTTTATACTTATTAAGTTATTTTGTTTAAATTAATTTTCTTTTATGTGATTTAGGTACCGGATGGTTTTTGTTCCTTTTACGGGAATTGACAACCATAGAAAGAGTATTACATTTGGTGTTGGTCTTTTAAGCAGTGAAACAATAGATTCTTATGTATGGTTGTTGAACTCGTTCTTAAAAGCTTTTGGAAAACAACCATCAGTGGTTGTAACTGATGAAGATGCTGCAATGAAGATTGCAATAGAACGAGTATTCACAATGTCGCGACATAGGCTATGCATGTGGCATATTTCACAAAAATTACCGTCTAAGGTTTTTATTTTCTACATAATCATATATTCATTTCGTTTAAGGTTATTAGTACTTATAAGTAGTTGTGACATATAATGTATAGTTAAGCAGTGAATGTTGTATTATTCGAAATTCAGTTATGTATCATTAGTACTCATGTGAAAATATTATATATTCATAGCTTGATTTTAATGTAAATTGCTAGGTTTGTGATGGACTTGCTAATGATATGGAGTTCAAGAAACGCTTCAATCAACTTATTTGGAATTCAAGTATAGATGGGAATGAATTTGATGTTCGATGGAGATATCTGATTGGTGATTACAACCTTCAAAAAAATAGATGGTTGTCCAAGATGTTTGGTATGCGTGAAAGTTAGATACCAGCGTTTTTTAGGAATACGCCTTTATCTGCATTAATGAGGACAACTTCCAGGTCTGAAAGTGCAAATTCTGCATTCAATAAAACTTCTCATTGGGGAAATACATTGGTTACATTCATGATATCTTTTGAGTCAGCAATGGAAAGACAAAGAAGCAACCAAATCTATCTTGATAATTTGGACGCCACTTCAAATTCTAAACTGAAGACATCCTTAAAAATTGAGAAACATGCTTCTGGTGTCTACACAAATGCAGTATTCAGAAAAGTTCAAAAGGAAATTCGCGATTCTTTGTATTCGTGTACACAAAAAAGTATGTCTTCAAGTGATGATTATGATACAATTGTTGTTATGGAAACAAAAGAAGCAAGCATGGCTACCGAAGATCCATCGTCTTGTGAAAACTTAGTTGCTGACGCTGGATATGGCGTTTCCAAAAAGGCTTTGTATTACAAGGTAATTATTTTTTATTAATACATCTTTACATAGTATTAAGTTGTGAATTTTTATAAGCGTGTTAACTGTTTTTTATGTGAACATGTTGTTTATAACAATAAAGAAATTACATTTGAATGTAGTTGTTCATTGTTTTTCCAGTATGGCATCCTATGCAGACATATATTCTGCATATTTAGAACATTTCATATCGATCAAATTCCTTCAAAGTATATTCTTAGGCGTTAGATGAAGCATCTTATACCACCTGATGTGCTTTCAAAACGATATTCTTTTGGTGAAAGCTCAAAGTCATTTGATAAACTGTCTTGTGAGGTTTTCAGTTTTGTGGATCAAACTGTGGCTTCTTTTAGTAAGGACGAGAACAAACTAATGGAGTTTTTTCAACTGATTAAGGAAGCCAAGATAAAATTTGATGGTGATACGTGTACTTCAAGCTCAAACACGTGTCATATGAACAAGAAAGACAGTTGTGAGTTTATTGAGTTTTCACTTGGTGTAAACAAACCAGCTTCTACTGATATTGAAAATCCATCGGGTATAAGAAATAAAGGATGTGGTACTGGGAAGAGGTTGAAAGGTGCCAGGGAGAAGGCGATTGTGGAATCTTTGAAGCAGAAAAGGCAATGTAGGAGGTGTAAGCTATATGTTATTGGTCACGATAAAAGGAATTGTGAACATTTGGAAAAAGAAGCTAAAGAAAATGAAGCAGCAAAGGAAGCAGCAAAAAGGTCAAATCAAGTTGCATGAATAAAGTAATATTGTGTTTGAAAGTCTTAATGTTTTTTAAGTTTTAGTTTTTATAGAATAAGTTTGGTATAGCCATACTTTTATGCTAAATTCACAGTTTAATTAGTGTTTCAGATGGTTTTGTTAATTTTTTGAGACTTGATGGTTTTGTTAATGTCTAAGACTTGATTCTTTTGTTAATGTTTGGGAGTTGATATTTGTGATTTTTATTATATTGTTTTTATTTAAGTAGTTTTATAAATTGATTTTGTGTTAAATAACATTCATCAAGTTGGTATTTGTGAAAATAAGTTGTTATGTGTTTAATTCACATCTTAATAGTTTTTTGATTCACGGTTCAAAGAGTTCAATTTGTATTAGTTTTTGTTCAGCAATTTTACTTTCAACTTCACTGCATAGTTTGTTTGGATGTTGTCTGATATGTGCTCATTAAGACAAGTTATTAAATATGCCAACAGTAAACACACACTTTCAGAATTTACAAAACATTCATTCACAGTTTAATTTTTATAAAATGGCAAATATGAATGTTGTATGAAACGGAATCAGTCATCAGTGTTTTAAAATACACCATAAGTAGATTTTACTTTCAAGTTCATTACATAGTTTGTTTGGATGTCGTCTGATATGTTGTCTTTAAGACAAGTTATTAACTATGCCAACAGTAAACATACACTTTGAGAATTTAGAAAACATTCATTCACAGTTTAATTTTTATAAAATGACAAATATGAATGTTGTATGAAACAGAATTAGTCATCAGTTTAATTTTTACTAAGATGATGAAAACATTCATAGGTACCAAAAACCTAAGTTTAAACATTCACAATTTCTAAGTTAACTTTTTCTAGAAACCAACGAAAAGCTAATTCCAAATGGTACAAGTTTCCAAAACCTCATTCTAGGACTAGTTCATTACTTACAAAAACTAAAAGAGGTAATATAAAGTTTTCAAAGGTTGTCAATCAAGGCGAAACGTTCTTTATGGTTTTCCAATGCATACTTCAGCTTCTGTTTTTGAACATCTGTTGGCAGTATTTCAAATTCGTGCCCGTCATCTGTTATCTTTTGGCTGTGTATGTTGATATCATTCACTAGCAGCTTTGTTAGGTATTTTGCTCGAAGTTTTGTGACAGTTGCTTTCTGCTGTTTCTGATCACTCTCTATGTCACAATTCCATGTAGTCTGCCGCTGTCCTTTAAACGTTTCCATGTGTCTCATTAACAAAATTCTGCTGTCCACGCGATTATCATCCGACCACCACTTCAGTTTGAACTTGGCCACTTCTTTTTTCTTCAATTCTGATGCTTTTGGATGGGCATTATCCATCAGGTAATCTTGCATCATTTCTAGCTGATATTACAAAAATAAAAGATTCTCATTTTGATAAATTAAAAGATTCACAGTTTAATGGATAATAATTTTAGTAGGACAATGTATTAAGTGAATGGTCAGTGCTTACCAATAATCTTGGCAAGTTCCCGTATTCTAGCACAATATGTGGCATTGTTGTTTTCTTACAGTCAATTATGTATGCTGTAGTGCGTTGCAAATTAAAACAAATCAAATAGTAGTTTCTTTTTTCGATGATTGGGAAGAAAAGCTGCATTTTAAATATATATTGAAACTGTCAGTATATTAATACATATTAATAATTAAAAGTAAGTAAATGTTTTTACTCACAATCCCAATTTTCTTCAAACCTCCAATATCAGGGTAGTTGTCAAAAAAATGGTTGATTTTTTCTTCAAAAATTGAATACCTTGTGCTATAATCCTTTTTTTCATCCATTATTGCTTCAGTATGAAAAGAGTAAAATTTTTTATGTATTATGTTAGTTTCTGTTATTAACATTCATATTAAAATAAGTATATGTGTAGTGTTAAGTTTTACGTACCATTATTCCAGTTGGAAAGTAGAAACGCAATGGTCAAGTTTTTGGCCTACGTTTCTCTTCTTCATTTAATAATAATGACCAGCAATCGATTACTTTTGGATGTACATTTGAACTTTGAATGAAGGTTTCAAAAATTATTCTTTTTTCATGATTTCCTTGAGTCGTTTCAATATTATTTCCCTGTTTTATGTGATAATACAAAACAGTTAGAATCATGTTATGTGTAAGTAATGTAGATGGATATTTTTAAACAAATTAAGTTGTGAATGATGGACATGTTATTTTATTTTCAAGTTTTTATGAATTGATATTGTGAATTTTTTGCGATTGTAATTTTTATTAAAGCAAATTAATTGGTATCTGTATATATGAATTAAGTTGTGAATGGTGTTTTCAAAAATAGTTAAAATTAATTGGTATCTGTATATATGAATTAAGTTTTTATGAATTGACATTTTATTTTCATTCACAAATTAATTGGTATCTGTATATATGAATTAAGTTGTGAATGGTGTTTTCAAAAATAGTTAAAATTTTAATTGTGAATGTTATTTTCATGCATTTTTCATACCAATTAAGTTTTGAATGATAGAAATGTTATCTTATTCACAAGTATTTCTTTATCCATATTGTGAATGATTTACAACTTATTGTCATTCACAAGTTAATTGGTATTCTGTAGTTAAGTTTTTAAACCAATTAAGTTGTGAATGGTGTTTTCAAAAGTAGTTAAGTTGTGAATGATGGAGTTGTTATCTTATTCACAAGTGAATGAGTGACATTTTACTGTCTTTCACAACTTAATTTCAATATATATAAATATTTTTTGTTGTTAAAGGTCATATTATTTTTGTGAATGTAATTTTTTTAAAAGGGAATCAAGTTGTGAATCATTGACATTTTATTGTCATTCCACAAGTTAATTGGTATTCTGTATAAACCAATTAAGTTGTCAATGGTGTTTTCAAAAATAGTTATGTTTTTAAACAAATTAAGTTATTGTTAGTATTGACTTACTCAGGGTTTTTTTTTCATGGAGTATATTGCCCTTGACACTCTTGTCTTATTTGCAAACAGACCATCTTTTGGTGCAACTTCTCTTCTCAAGTATGGTGATAGGTTCGGTTCTATTGAAATGATTTCCCTTTTCAATCTTGTATTAACTCCTTGTTTCTTATTTTCTTCACCTTCTTTTTCTTTTTCTTTGTTACTTTCCAATCTAGTGTCTTCAACCATAACTTTTTCCTTTCCTTTGTTACTTTCTGTTCCTTCTTTTTCAAGTGTCCCTTTTTCTTTTTCTATTGTTCCAGCATCTTTTATGAAACCTGTAACGGGTGATAGAGAGGTGTTAGGTTGAGTGAATTCTGGTGTGAGACCAAGTGAAAATGTTGGTTGAGAAGATTGATTGTTTAGTGGTTTTTGAGAAGGTTTGTTTGAAGAGTTTTTATTTATACTTGTTTGAATAATTTGGTCAATCTGAGCAAGCACTGTTGGGGACTCGAATGTCGGGGTATACAACATGTTTGTTGTTGTATCTTCATCTTGTACTACTGTTGGTGTTTCAAGGACTTGATGAGCTTCACTTTCTGTTGGGTTTTGTTGTTGTCTTTCTGATGTTTCTTCTTGTTCCTTTTCGGTTGTTTTTGGTGTATGGTGTGTTTCATTTTGTTGAACTAGATGTGAAGGTGATTTGTTAGTTGTTGGTGCTTCATGTGTTTCTTGATGGATATGTAGCGGTGTTATGGTGTCAGAGGAAGTTTCTTTGTTTTTTTTATGTTTCGGCACTGTCGGTGTTGAACATGTTTTTGAATTTCATAAACCACCCTTTGATTGTTTTGTCATTTGGATATGCTTGTGTTGCATTCCAAATGACATCTTGCATTCTTTCTTTGCACTGAACAACTTTATTGTAATCTTTTTCAAGCATTAAAGAGTAATCCTGAAACAGTTGTATGTTTGTTAGTTAATATTATATAAAAGTTAGAAACAAATTCACTGTTTAATACGAAATTTAGTCTGATCATTCACAGTTTAATGTGAAATGTATCCTTATCATTCACAGTTTAATATAAATTTTTTAGGATATTCTATGTGTATTATTCATTGTTTATTCACTTGGAAGAATGATTACCTCAATTCCTATTGCTTCATTTTCTTTTTGATTTGAATCTTGTTCATTTTCATTCTCATCTTCTTCATCTTCTACCATTCTATCATCTTCTTGTCCACTGTATTCCATGACATCTTCTAAAAGTTTCACATTTCCAAATCTTCCTTGATTAATCTCAAACTGTTCTCTACTTCTCAGCCTCGCATAGTTCCAATAATGGATTGGTATTATTTCTCTATTCACATAAATATCTCCACATGTTGTTGAATGAACATATAACAGCTGTAATAGATATCAAAATGATACAAAAGTTAGCTATTTTTTATTATAATATTTAATATATATATATATAGCAAAGTGTTTAAAACTTAAATTGTACTTACTACTAAGAATGGCAGTGGCCCTGCATAGTAGCTGTTGTTGCTGTTTGGCTTCCAGATACTTTTGCTATCCTTCAAGCAATTGTTCAAATACTTGCACCAGTTGATAGTTGACTTATCTTCCAATGCTATCAATTTTGGAATATGTCTTGTTTCAATAGCTCCAGATGTTGTTTTCTCAATTATTGAATTTATGAAAAGTGTCAAAAAGTTGATTACAAACATCTCATCGGCTACATCTGTTTGTTCCAGCAGATCACAAAGTGGTTGCATTGTTTTTGATACTTTTGGATCTTGTGCATACCACTGTTTGAGTTCTTCATTGTCTGGTTCATAGTCTTTGATTGAATCAAGGTCTATCCCATGTTTTGGTATTCCTAGCACTTCATGGATCTTGTCTTCTGTTATGTTTATCTTAATATGACCCAAATCTATTGAATTAGTTTTTGGGTCATAATTTAAGACAACATAATGAGCTATCTTGGCAGGTATTATATCTAGGGACATGTCAATCATTGATCCTAAACCTAGCAATCTAACACATTCTTTTTGCTCATTGCTTAAAGTCTTTAGTGTCGTCCAAAAGCTTTTCGTTGTCACCCTTGTTCTTATTGGTGGGAACGTATCATCTTCTTTTTTTTCTTGTGTCTCTACTTTAGACTTTTTCTTTTTTGGTCCCCTTTATGCAATGCTCTTTCGTTTTCTTGTTGGTTTATCTATTTAACAATAAATTAAAAGTCAATATTAAGGTTTCTTGTTCAATATATACAATTCATAAAACAAAAATAACATGAATAATAATTTAATTATTATGTAAGTTTTTATATGGTGAATTAGTTATATTTGCCTTCAGGTTCATGTTGTTCATTTTTTGTTTTCTTTTGCACCTTTCTCCTTGTTTTTTTGACATTTTTTTTCTGTTTGTTCTTCGTGAATATCTGTCATAAAATATTTTTGTATAAGTTGTTTTGATTATTATAATAATAACATTATTAAAATACTTTCCTTTACCTTTCTTTGTACTTTATGAACGTGTTTTCCTTTTTGACGTTGTTTCTTTTTCTGTTGCTGAAAATAAAAGTAACATTTTCATTAGAATTATATATCAGTATTTTTGTAAATTAATATTTATTCATGATTCACAAGTTATTGTTAATATGATTCACAGTGTAATATTAAGACGATTCACAAGTTAATATTAATAAATTAGTATATATAAGATGATTCATAGATAAATATTGATTAAAATATTTCATACCTTTAGATTTTTTGTTTTTCTTTTATGGTGTTTTTGACTTTGTTTTTGTTTTCTCACCAACTTGATCATCTGAAAGTCACAAAAGTATATGTTAGTGGAATATTTAAGTTTATTTCACTGCTTAAAATGTTGTTTTACCTGTATCTTTTTCTCGTTGTTCATCAGTTGTTTTACCCTTATCATCTGTAAGTCATAAAATTATATGTTAGTGGAATATTTAAGTTTATTTCACTGCTTTATATGTTTCTTTACCTGCATCTCTTTTCGGTTATGCAGGAGCTTTTGTACCCTGTTCAGCAGTTTCTGTACCTTGGTCATCTGTAAGTGACAAAAGTATATGTTAGTGTAATATTTAAGTTTATTTCACTGCTTAAAATGTTGTTTTACCTGTATCTTTTTCTTTTTGTTCATCAGTTCTTTTACCCTTATCATCTGTAAGTCAAAAAAATTATATGTTAGTGGAATATTTAAGTTTATTTCACTCCTTAATATGTTGCTTTACCTGTAACTGTTTTGGGTTGTTCAGCAGTTTCTGTACCCTTGCCATCTGTAAGTCACAAAAGTATATGTTAGTGTAATATTTAAGTTTATTTCACAGCTTAAAATGTTGTTTTACATGTATGTTTTTCGTGTTCATATAATTGTTTACCCTGATCATCTGTAAGTCACAAAATTATATATTAGTGTAATATTTAAGTTTATTGCAATCCTTAATATGTTTCTTTACCGGTATCCCTTTTGGGTTGTGCAGCTGTTTCTGTACCCTTGTCATCTGTAAGTCACAAAAGTATATGTTAGTGTAATATTTAAGTTTATTTCACTCCTTAATATTTTCTGTTGAATGTTTGATGAATTTACTTTACCTTTGTCTTTTTTGGCCTCTTCGCCAGTTGGTTTCTTTAGTTTTGATAAAATCAAAGTCAACTTTGATTTTGTCATTTTCTCTTCTGGTATATCTGTAGATTTGAAAGAAAATAAGAATATTATTTATCAGTATTCACAGTTTAATTGAAATTTTAGAATATTATTATTGACTTTGTTGTTAATTTGATTTACCTTTCTGTGTTTCTTCTGTATTTGCTGTTTTGGTTGTTTGGGATGTTGGTTGGTGTAGTTGCTTTAGTTGGTGTTCAGTTTGAATTGACATTGGAACTGTCATGAGCTGCTGCATGACAGAGTCTGTCATGACATGTTTGTGCACCAGGGGCTCTCTCAATCTTTTTAAATCTACTATGTGACAATTCAGTATAATATATTAGTTAAAAATCAGATATATGTAACATTAAATATGAAATCTATAATAAAATACATATATACTGAAACAAGATTAATTAGATTCATTTATTGGTATAATAGTCATCAAGATCAATTTGAAGAATGGTATTGTTGAAAACTAATAGTTTCAATTAATCCAACACACATTTGGCATTCACAATTCAAATTATTTTATATGCGTCATCATGTGACATACCATTCAAGCTTGATCTAGATTTAAAAACATTTAACAGTTAATCAATTATGAATAAGATAACTAACATGTCCATCATTCATTGAAACTACCAATACACATTTGTCATTTAACAGTTTGATACTTTTGATTGTGAATAAGATACAATAATCATACTTTAATTGTTAATATTATAGTTTCATTTTACCAATCAGAAATGTATATTCTTCTGAAGTATCATAAAGGTATGTGTTAAATACTTTCAGATATAGTTTCATTTTATAGTTACAATCTACAATATGTACCATTTAACAATTTGGTATATCACATGTCCAACAATCATACATTTTATTGTCATTTAACAGTGTTCAATGTTCTTAACATGCTTTTTGAATGGTATTTAAAGATTAATCAATTGTGAATAACATAACTAACATGTCCATCATTTACATGTTAAGTAATTGAAGAAATGCATGAAAAGTTTCAATTAATCCAACACACATTTGGCATCAAGATCAATTTCAAGAATGATATTGTTGAAAACTAATAGTTTCAAATAATCCAACACACATTTGGCATTCACAATTCAGATTATTTTATATGCATCATCATGTGATATACCATTCAAGCATGATGTAGATTTAAAAACATTTAACAGTTAACTTCAATGATTTGAATGCCATCATTCACATTATAACAGGTTATATAATTTGATACTTGCTAGACAGAGTATATTGATACTTTAGATTATCAGAAATTGTACATAACATATAGTCTATAATAAATTAGTTATAACAGTGAACATTTCACAGGTTAATAGTTCTATGGTTCTTATTTTTTTATTGGTTCTCATTTGAACATTTCTCTCTCTCTCTCTCTCTCAGATCTGTTTCATCTTTCATAGGGTATTCAATATTAGAAAGTTGTATCGAATCATCAACAATACAAATGCGGTATATAGAAAGGAGGCAAGTCAACCACAAATTATATATACAAATAAAGAAAGAAATTTCCCTAAAAAATCATTGTATTTGCCAAACTCTAGATGTTTGCAGGGAAGAAGGCGGTGGGAAAAATTGCCCATGTGTGGAAGTTAGCGCTGCCTGTAAAGATGAAATTTTCAGAGGTTGAAGCGGTGTGGTGGAATTGAATGTGAGATGCCGTCGTTGAGAGGGTAGATATGACCGTATGAGAAGAGGGAGGAAGCTGATATTATGGAAGTCGGTGGCGTCCGGCTAACAAAAAAACGAGGGATTCGGGAAAGGGCGTTTGCAGGGGCGTGCAACCGGTTACCGGTTGGAATTGAGATAGCGACGTTTAGAGAACAGATACATGACAGTCCAAAAAACTTACGTCGAACCCATTAGAGGAGACACGACGTTCCATGGATAAATGCGTGGCAGAATGAAAACCCTATACGGCGTTCAATAGAGGATGGAGAAAAAAAGCCTTTCTTTATATAGTAATGATATATATATATATATATATATATATATATATATATATATATATATATATATATATATATATATATATATATATATATATATATATATATATATATATATATAGGGCTATCAAATATATCCATATAAGTATTGTGTAACCTTGAAACTCAATCTGGACCACTCATTTAAAACACATTTTTTTAAGAATGTACAAAATTTAGTTCATTATTTTAAGAATGGTAAGAACTCATTATGTCAAGAACTTATTCTGTCAAGAATGTGTTTTTTTCATTGTTACGAGAATGAAATCTGATGGTCAGGATTTGGTTACAGGGTAACATAATAATTGTCATTCTTATTATAACTTAGCCCTATATATATATATATATATATATATATATATATATATATATATATATATATATATATATATATATATATATATATATATATATATATATATATATATGTGTGTGTGTGTGTGTGTGTGTGTGTGTGAGTCTGTGTGTGTGTGTTTTTTTGTAAAGTTGGCAGTTTTGCGCTGCTAGCTATGTTTTGCCTTCTCCGTTTGCTTCCTACATTGTCTCCATTCCTCGCAGACAAATCACACACCCACCCAACCCCCTCGTCTATTCACATGTGTACACTAATCATCACAAGAATACAATGCTCTTCACACAATCACCATATCCTGGCTCTTCAGTTCAGAGCTTTGTCTCTTGCCCTTCTACCCCCTTAAGTGACATATCACATTTTTCTCCCTGATCAATTGCTAGCTACTCATCTACGTGTGTACTGCATATCACTTCACACAGTTTCTAGTTACGTTTTCCCAATTTGGTTTAGCCAATATCATATCCATCTTCCGGAGGATTTATCATTTAACAATTAGAATGATTAATACATAAAGCTCTAATCATCAACGACTGAAGCACATAACACTTGATTTCTTCAGAAATATTCAGCATGTTTGAACATATTTCGTAGGTTTAAAAACGATGCAATTCATGCTAATCGTTTTTCCTCGGGACCATATTGTAACAGAGACAGACAAGAAGCATAACTTTATCCTATATGCTTTGCTTTTTGGATAGAAAATCACATTCCCTCTTGTTGATGCAACCATTTATTTATTAACATATATTATATAAACAGTGGTTTGTAGACATTCTTTGGGATTTAGCTAAGAAGCGTCCAGAAACAAACACCATGAATTATTTTCTTCATTTTTAAAATTTGATGATGGTGGGGCTCAATAATTTGTTCGAGGAGAGTGACTTGATGCACCACCGATATGATAGTCAATAGGAAAATAAAGCGCTAAAAAACAAATCGAATAGACAACTGCGAGGCTGGCGTGCTTGAAAATTATCATAATCAACATATTTACCCTAGCTACCTAACTCAAAATCAATCATATATGAATTTAGCGACGTATCATGTAAGTTCAAGATGAAGCTGCTTATCTAATATGTGGTTGAGCACCCCCTCAATATTGTGTTCTTTACTCACACCTTATAGTTTCCAGGAACATTGGAAGAAGAGGTTATCTTTTCGGAATTTGGGTCTTACTACTCACATGTTTCATGGGTCAGATTTAACTGTACCCCCATGCATGCATGGGCAGGATAATGATCGGTTTAATAGCTGATATCGAGAAACTTACTGTCAATGATTTTTTTTTATCAACTACTTAATTATTAACTCTTCTCTCCCTCTTAAATTTTCATGTGACGATGATCGTACGTATTCTGTCCCTGAGCTAGACCCATTTTGGAAGCTTTTGCATATATTTCTAATATTTAATCACATCATTTCATGAATAATTCCAAAAGTAACATTCTCTCTAGGCAAAATTTGAGGCATAAAATGCCATTTTGGACAAGGGAAATGTTTCTCGTGACATCTCATAATTATTGGTATAAAAAGAAACTGGTTCAAAAAACTAGTAAGATACAGCAAATTCATACATACATACATTTTTTTTTATCGAAGGAGGCCATGGAACTCACTTATGCTATAATGCTGGATTCGAAAGCTGACTAACCCTATGCCCTATAATTGTAGCAGTCTTTCCATGTAGTCTTAAATCAAATATGCACATGCTAGACCCATGAGTATATATGGGGAATGTAGCCAAACGATTACTCTGATCAAGCAACTATTCCTAGCGGTAAATATGTCTTTAGCTAAAAAAACCCAAACCCTTGGTCACTAAAATCAAGGGCTCCCAACAACCAAAACAGAATGGAATATGTTCTAGACAAAATGAATAACAATATACAAAAACGATTTTTAATCACGGTTTTTTCAAAACAAGGTAGCAACGGTTTTTATTTTTGTCGTGACTAAAGATCAATTAACCAAGTTCAAGTATTTCTTTAGCCACAATTACACTGTACCAAATGTCAATATTTTATACAGTTTTTTCTTCGGCTTTTGTCATTAAAGTCCTTCAATTTTTCGAAAATATTCGGTTTTGTCATTCTATAGGTTTTATGTCCACTAAAACCTAAAATTTGCAAACTTTTTTCCATCTTTGCCCTGAAACCTGTGATACAGGTTTTCAGGTTACATTGAAATTATTTTCTCATAGAAGTCCTTAAGTTCTTGAAACTGTTCGGTTTTGTCCTCAAATAACGCCACCACTCACCACCATTGCAGTGGAGGAGGTGGTGGTGGTAGGTGGATGGCGGTGTTGGAGGACAAAACCAAACATTTTGGAAAAACTGAATGACTTTTATGCGAAATTAATTTCATGTTAAAAACATAAAATATTGCAAACTTAAGGACTTCTATGCGAAAATAATTCAATGGTAACTTGGAAACCTTTTATCACAGGTTTCCAGAACAAAAATGGAAAAAAGTATGCAAAGTTTGGGCTTTAGTGATCATAAAATCCATAAAAGGACAAAACCGAACATTTTCGAAAAACTTAAGGACTTTTATGACAAAAGCCATTTTTCGTTGATATGTACTTTTATCTTGTGATGATTATTAACCGAGACGAAAAAGCATATAAGGTCACATGAAGTCTAGTTTATGTGACTAAATCATATGGTTGAATTAGTCAAATAAAGAATTGTGGCAAAAGGCTAAGCTATATAGTCATAAAAAATATTTTGTATGACGAAAGGATATCGTTTATTATAGCCACATGTTAAAAGCAAAAAAATTGTATCCATAAGTTTATTTTGGTCATGGTTCATTTATTATGTGTGTCTAAAAGTAACAATTGTCATGATATAAAAAAACTATTACTATAAGTATTTTATGGTGACGATTTAACTTTTAATTTGTGACAAAAAAATAACATTAGTGATAATAAAAGAAAAATATGTATTTAATTTGTTATGCATGCTTATAAGTAAAGAACATTCATGATAAAATAAAAATGACATGTCAGTAAATATTTTATGGTCATGGATTTAGAAAACAAAAATTGTGACCATATGTATATTTTGGTCACGCTTTAATTGTTACATGTGTCTATGGGATACATAATCATCATGCAAAAAGAAAAAGGCTATGACTATACGTATTGTATGACCATGGTTTAATTAATTTATGCGCGTCTAAAAACAAACATTTGTCACGATAATAGAAAAAGTTTTATGACTATTAAGAATTTGATGGTTACGCTTTTATTTGTAGTGTGTTTCTATAAGTAAACAATCATCACGATAAAGAAAAAACATGTGACCGTAAGTACTCTATGACCACAATTTAATTTGTTATGTGTGTTTAAAACTAAATAATAGTCATGGCAATATAAATAAATTGTGACTATATGTACTTAATGGCCACAATTTAAAGTTTTGTGTGTATCTAAAAGTAAAACATTTTCATGATAAATTATAAAACGGTGACTATAAGTATTTTATGGTAACAGTTAAAATAAGTTATGAATATTTTATGGAGCATTTATGAAACAAACTTATACAAAAATCAATGTACACCAATAGCAATGTTTTAACATGGAAAATACTTAACAAATTTCATACAAAAGACAACCATTGCATTATCTTAACAAATTTCATGTAATACTATTGTTTTTAAAACACATTAAACATTAATACATGAAAAAGAGACATGAAGAAAGATCAAAATAACCAAAAAAGCACTTCAATACAACTTTAAATTGCCAAAAAAGCTCATAGTCCTTCTGTAACATCTCTACACTTACAATAACTTCACCAATTTAGCTCTTCAACTTTAACTAATTATCATATTTTTCATGGAGATGGAAACCATGTCATTCCATGCCTTGCCTATGGGTAGACTTTAATTTAGTGCTGATTTAGACAATACCTTGTTACAAAGCAAAACCATTTTCAAATGATATGCCATTGGTTTCAAAGAGTCCTACTATGGTCTTTGGATTGGATATCTCTCACAGTTCAATAAGACATGTTGACGTTACCATCATTGATGTTGTTATAAAAATGTGGTACATTACGAAGAACACTTAAAGATGGCACATCTATAAGCCCAACTGAACAGTATGAGCCACCCATTTCAATCATCATAGGTTATAGAGAGACTCTTTCACACTAATGATATAGAATTTGAAAATTGTTTTACTATTTAACAAAGTATCACTTAAAGAAAAGGGAAATTAAAGTTTAGTCCATATACGCCACCTAGTGAAAATAGGGTTTTTCTCCATTCCACTCATTATCTACAATAAAATCAAAAAATATCATGAACATGAATGTTTGTTTGTATTCCTGTAGTTACTATGACTACACTAAGGTAATCAGATTCAAAGGTACTACATTTATCATCCTAAATAAAATGTTAATCGAAATCCAAGAGAGAGAGAGAGAGAGAGATCGTGTTGGAACTTATATGAAGGCAAACTTTTCATAATGATGATCAAAAAGATATCGAGCGTCTCAATACATTATCAAAACTCTAGACCCGACTAAAAACCTAAAACAAACTCGAAATAAAGTTTTCATACTGCCAATAGATAAGCAATCAATTGTGTTTCTTAAGCGATATGGGATGAGAAGTTGATATAAAATAACACACTGTGAATGATAGTTTGATCCCACATCGTTATGATAAACCAACTTAAGAAACATTGTATTATATGAATAAAAATCTCCCTCAGAGTTGAAACAATTATATAAATCATTACTCATTTTGTATTGTCAAAAACATTTCCAAATATTAAACTTCAATGTAATATATATCTTAAAGTTCTATTATTTTTATTTTAATGATGTTGAGCTTTACATATATTATGGATGATGATGTTTTATCCCTTACGCTAATAACTTTGAGATTTGTGTATTAAATTAAAAGTGATTGAAAATGGGCGGGAAACACTTACATATAAAAGTAATACATATATATATATATATATATATATATATATATATATATATATATATATATATATATATATATATATATATATATATATATATATATATATATATATATATATATATATATATATATATATATATATAATACACATGATGGTGGGTTAATGACATTGGTAGCAGACAGGCATGAAACAAAAGTTAATAAGATTTGTGTTTTCATCGTATATCAGTAGTTTCATGGAAAACGAGTCATATATTACATCATAAATGATGGTTTAGTTGATAAAAAATCAAAAAGCCACTTAAGGATTTACTAAATCGGGCTTTGACCTTTGTTAAAAACCTAGGCTTTTTAGGCTAACTTTTTACGGTTAAACTAGCCCGGTTGAAACGGCTTCCATATGAACCGTCCGGTTTTTACTGGTTCATACAAAGTGTTTTTTAGCAATAAAAACGCTATAACCCGACCGCTTCCCTGTTTAAGTGGCTCAACTGGCCGGTCAAATCCAATTTTAAAACAATGAAAAAGACCAATAACTAGATTTAATTAAAACTCATCATTTGTTATTTTAGGTTTGTATTACTTTAAATAATTTGTATTTCTACCATATGTAAAGTATATTTTTTAATCGTTTGTAATTTTTAGCGTTGTTTTTTTGTTGAAAGTTTTATTAAATTTCATAATATTGAACATGATCTGGTTTTGATAAATTATATAGCATAAAATTTTAATTTCTTTAAGGCTTCATTATTTAAAGTGTTTATTATTTAAAAAAATTTCATTATTAAGAGGTACTATATTGATATTTCATTTATAACGACCAAGCCTACTTAAAAATAAATATAATACAAAACCTAAACAATTGTATTTTGTAGAATTTCTCATTAAAGAATATTAAACATTTAGTGTATATATATATATATATATATATATATATATATATATATATATATATATATATATATATATATATATATATATATATATATATATATATAATAAACTTCAAATAGAATAATATTTATAAGACAAAGAAAACATAAAAAACCAAAAATACATATTCTTAATTTAAATTAAATATTTTAAATTGAAACTTGACCGGATAATTAGTTTTTATAAACCCTAAACCCTAAAAGTAAAAAATAAACTGAAATTAAATAGAAATTATATCCATGCATAATTTGTTGGTGGATGCTATTAAAATCATGTGGTTCGAGTTAAGTATTTTTCTTGAATCATATTATTTTTAATTTTATTTGATTGTGTTTATTCATCATACATGTTACGACTTTTTTATATTTAAAAATTTTGATACATATCTATCATCAAATAATTGAAAATAATTAGGATATTTTTATAATCTTTTTAAAAATAGTATAAGAATAAGACGTATTTGTATATACTATAAATACATAATTTTCTTCATATGCAAAACGCGGGCATTCGCCTAGTATCTTATAAAAAAAGCATATTTCTAAGCACCACATTGATTTGAAACTTCTATATTTTTTCATATTCTCAATTACTCTTCAAGATAAAATATAATTTTTTTCTCTTTTTCTCACATTGATTTGCATACATATATGACCTTCAATCTTTCTCTTATATAATGTCACTTATTTGCTTCCACTATCCATCAAGTTTGATCATAATATGACTTTCAAGTCTACTTTAGTGGTCATTTAATCATAAAACAAAATTTTAATCGCAAAGTTTTAAAGTATTTTATTATTTTTTTTCAACTTTTTGAAGTATTGAATCTCAAAAATGGAAATTAAAATTACTCAAAACCTTAAAAACCTGATTACGTTGAAAGTTTATATGACTTCATTTGTAAAAAATGAAAGCAGTGTAAACAATTTTCAACTCAAGAGTATGAATATACATAAAAGTTTTCATTTGTAAACATTTTAAATATCTCATATAAAAAGACCATTCAAAACAATGTGATTCAACATTAATAATTTATCTTTTACCATATTATTTTGATTCTTTTTGTCCCACAATGCTTCACACATCTATTTAACATTTCATCTTTCTCTTATATGATACCACTAATTTGATTACATTATCCATCAATATTGATCATCAATCTTGATCATAATATGAATTTTATGTCGTACTAAAAAATGACAATGATGTTAATGTTTTTCTAGATTTACCACAATATATCTACATAAATTTTTTGAATAGCAAACGTTTAAGCATTGTACAAACAAACTAAGTTGAATTATTATTATTATTATTATTATTATTATTATTATATATATATATATATATATATATATATATATATATATATATATATATATATACACACACACACACATTATTTATATTTCACCATAGTAATTTGAAGTTTTTTATTTGTATCAGATTGCTTCGCACAGTTATATTTCAATCTTTATCAACCACAGTTTCCAAAGTGTATTATTAATTAGTAGTCAATTTATCATAAAACATATTTTTATCTCATAGTTTCAATAGATTTTACTATTTTGTTTTAGCTTCAAAAACATTAAAACTAAATAGATGAAAATTAAATTGGGTTAAAAACTATTAAAATTTGATTATGTTGCAAATTCATGGTGTCATAGTTCAATATGTGGTGACAACATTGATAATATTTTTCGATTTAATAAGATATATATATATATATATATATATATATATATATATATATATATATATATATATATATATATATATATATATATATATATATATATATATATATATATATGTTTGTGTGTGTATGTGTGTGGGTGTGGGTGTGTGTGTGTGGGGGTGTGTGTGTGTGTCTATATATATATATATATATATATATATATATATATATATATATATATATATATATATATATATATATATATATATATTGAAAAGGCAACTTAAATTAGGAAACAAACGGCCTTAGCAAGGGGCTAAGGAATACAACGTCCCAAACAGAAGACAACCCACCAAAATAAACAAATTACACATTTTTTATCGCGACACTAGGGTTATTCACCCAAACAATGCTATCTAACTCCGAATTCTTTGCTCGAGTGGAGATCCAAACGAGAACCTCCTTTTGGATATGAGAAAAGATGTCTTCCGCCCTCAAGTGTTTGTTATTAAAAACACAATTGTTCCTGTTTTTCCATATCAAATGCAACGCAGCAAACCCAACAAGGTGCGAAATTTTTTTCTGGGTAGCATTGGAGGATTTCGAGCAAAGCCAAGCAAACACATCCTCTAGATCTCCTGTAAAGCTGATATCTAGATTCCACCAGCGTTGAATATTAGCCCATACTTGACAAGCGACTTGACATTCAAAAAACACATGATGGATTGATTCGTCCGCAGCTTTGCAAATGTCGCACAAAATCGAGGATTGGATGATGCCTATGGCACTAAGCACACACCTGACTGCCACTCTCCTTCTAAGAAGTCTCCAAATGAAAATATTAATTTTATTAGGAGCCCACTTCATCCAATAGTTTTTTCCAATGTTTTGATATTTTTTCTTAGCTAGTTCGTGTCTGAACCAACTAACAGTGAAATTTCCTTTAGGTCCTCCATCACATTTCAATTCATCTTTTTTTCCAGTTAGAGTCACAGTGCCAATGCTTGTTTTTTATTTACATATTTTTTCAGCGAAACAACAAAATTAATCAATAGATGATGCAAAAATAACATGATTCACAAAAAAAAATTCTCGAAAAAACAACTTGATGATTCATTTTTACGATGATTTTGTTGTTATTCACTAAAATTGTTCGTAACGTGAATAAAAACTTGATTTACTAAAAAATAATTCATCAATATGTTTTTTTTTAATTTTTTTTCAATGAATCATGTTAGTTTTGATTAATCTAGTGATTCATTTTGGTGATTCGTCAAAAAACGAAGTAAATAAAAAATTTCTTACCTTCTTACCATAATTTTACTTCTTATTTGATCCTTATATATATATATATATATATATATATATATATATATATATATATATATATATATATATATATATATATATATATATATATATATATATATATATATATATATATATATATGTATACATATATATATATATATATATATATATATATATATATATATATATATATATATATATATATATATATATATATATATATATATATATATATATATATATATATATATATATTTCAAACAGTAAATTTTCCAAAATCGTTCAAACTTGAAACAGATTTTATGTACATAATATAGGTTATTTAATCAATGCGGATGAATTTTTATCATGTATCATATTAATTTGAATACTTTTAGAAAAAAATAGAAGTGGGCACTGGTGGGTACGAAAATGAAATAAAATAGCATACTATAAAAGAAAGTTTGATCCCACATCTATATGATAAACTAACTTAAGAAAATTTTTTATTCTATAAATAATGTCTTCCTGAAAGTAAAACAATTATATAAATGATTAGTCAGTTTTTATTGTTGGAAACATTTTCAATATTAAATTTCAAAGAAATATATAGTTAAAGTTTTATATATTTTATTTTAATGAGTCCGAACTTTAAAAATACAGCGGGTGGATCTTGATATGAACTAAGTATTCCTCCATCAAGTTGCACAAAACGGCATGCACCATACCATATAATCCAATTTTAAACTTTCATGATATTATTCATGTTTTTTTTAAATCTCAAATCGCATAATTTGTACGATATGCGATTTTGATTATATATCGTACGGTAAATATGATTGAAATATGTTTCTATTCTTATCAATAAAAGTGTATTATTCAAAAATTTTGAGTGACAATGAAAGCATTTGCAAAACTATAATCAAATACATACAATATCCCTCAATTTTATCAATGTACAAAGTATAGGTAGATGATATTAAAATTATGGAGTTTGGCATAACTATATATCTTGAACCATATTAATTTTAATTTTATTTCATAAACTGTATTCATTTATAGTAATTTTTACAGTTTTTTGTCTTCTAAATATTTTATACATTTATCTATTATCATATAATTGAAAATAATAAAGATGTTTTTTATAAACTTTTTAAAAATAATATGATAATAACATGTATTTATCTATATTTTTACTATATAGTTTTCTTTATACGCAACGCGTAGACATTCGCCTAGTCTATATAACTCTTATAATAGAGGCCATTCAAATCATTGTGAATCAAGAAAACTAAATACTTGCATCATATTCATTTGAAACTCCCAACTTTTCATCTTATACTACTTAAATATTTATTTGTAACTCATATCTCTTCATCTTATGCTAATTAATTGTTTTTGCTCATTTAAAATATTTTGCCTATATAAGAACTATTCCACACTTGATTACTTTAACTTGGTTCTCTTCAATTTTTGTTATTGTTATCTAGAATATAAGCATGAGAGCTCAACAATGTCATAGACTTATTTTCGTTTTGGCTATATATAGTTATAAACTTGTGAGAATTCTACCATGTTGTAGGTTACTTTTCGATTTTGTTTTTATTGTTTTAAAATGATGAGAATTTTACCATGTTATAGATGTAGATTGTTTTTGGGAAAATAGATATATTAGTAGTATTTTATCTCAAAACTGTTCATGTCGTTGAAGAGTTTGCGATTCAAATATAAAGAGTTGAAGAAATGGGTTTGTCGCATCAATAGTAAGTCCAATCTATATTTTATTTTGGATTAAAGTGTTTGAAATTAGAAGTAAAACTAAACGACGAAAAAAATGAGAAATTGATGATTTTCGATGAACTAAATATATTATTCTTTTGTTGAATTTTATATATCTTTGAAATTGTTTCTACAAACATTTTGATGATTTTCGATGAACTAAATATACTATTCTTTTGTTGATTTCAATATATCTTAGAAATTGTTTCTACAAATATTTTATACAATTTAGGAGTTTTTAATGTGTTTTTTGAAAATAAATGTTATAATAAATATTTCATTGTTTTTATGTTATTCAAAATTGTACTAACTATTAATTTATGGTATTTATTATTTATTAGATTATGATTACATACACACACACAACCTAATGAATAATAAATAACATGAAATAATAATTACTACAACTTTTAATAACATAAAAACAATGAAATATCTATTATAATATTTATTTTCAAAAAACATGTCAAACACTCCTAAGCCGTACAAAAGGTTTGTATAAACAATTTAGAAAAAATATACAAATCAACAAAAGAATGATAGATTTAATTCGTCAAAAAAATAATCAAATTACCATTTTGTTACATTTTTCCTGATCGTTTAGTTCTACTTCCTATTTCAAGCATTATAATCTAAAAAAAATTCGCATTACAAATACCGTTGATGCAAAAAAACTTATTTGTTCAACTTCATATTTAAATCACAAAATCATATTTGAATCGAAAACTTTTCAACCACAAGAATGATTTGTGTAAGAAAAACTACTAATATAGCAATTATTTCAAGATAAATATACATTGTAATATTTGAATCATAAACTCTACAACCACGCAAAAGATTTCTGATAAAAGACTATTAACATTGTTGTCTTTGTGTGTATGTGTGTATGTGCGTGTGTGTGTGTGTGTATATATATATATATATATATATATATATATATATATATATATATATATATATATATATATATATATATATATATATATATATATATATATATATATATATATATATATATATATATATATATATACTCTAATAGAGGCGTTTTAAACTAATATGGTTAGATATGTTATGTTATCTCATGCCATAATGATTTGAAATCTAAATGATTCTTTATATTTCCTAAATTAATAGCATTTACTAGAAACTTTTTGTATTCCTATCATTTATACATGTTGTTACTATATTAGTAGATTTTTCTCATAAAAACATTAATGTTTTTCAATGTTTGTGATTAAAATATGCAGAGTAGAATAAATGAAAAAATACACCAAATGTATGTTGATTTTATATATTGTTGAAATTGATTTTAATTTTTTTTGTTGAAATTCGTTTTAATTCTTTATATGAGTTAGGTGTGCTTCATTTATTTTTTTAATGCAAATGTTATAATAGTTATTTTGGTACTTTTTGTTATTAAAATTTGTAGTATTAAATTTTTCCGTAGTATTTGTTGTTCGTAAGATTGTAATATATAAAATTATAAAATTGCTTCTACAACATTTTTTTATAATTGTTGAGGGTTTGATGTGGTTAATTAAATGAAACAATTTAATGCAATTAATCGACTTTTTTTACTTATGTCTTTTCGATTGTAGTTGGTTAAAGTTTTTGTATAAAGTTGAAAAGTCATAATATTTAAACAATATTTCTTTGTAACTAAAAAACTTTTTTACTTATATTAGTTCATTACCAATAAATCGAAAAAAATTTCACATTAAAGATTCCAACTATAGTATGATTTTCTTTTCTTATTTTAACTATTATCTGATGAAAATTTCTTATTGTTTATTTATAATGATAAAAACTAATTATTTATTTGTTTTTTGATTTTTTAGAAAGAATGTCTTAATATAAGATAATTTATTAGTGATACATCAACCTTTTGATTTCTTATATATAATTGTTAATTCAAAGTTGATGACATTGCCTTAGATATTTTCTAACAAAACGCATATAATATTATTTTATCCACATAATTTTGTTCCTGCGCAACGCGCGGGGATTCGACTAGTTTTATATAAAACCACGCTTACCAGAATTGTAATTTACATCTCTTTCAATGTACCTTTGTTTATGATAGGTAGGATACTGTTCATGATTAACATAGTCACGTGGGTTGCACTTCTCGGAAAGTACATTCACATGTGTCATTCCTAACAAGTGTACACAAAGCATAAAGTTATGAAGTAAAACAATTTCATGTCTGAGTCGACATATGTGAGATGTAAAGTGTCATTCAGATTGTGGGGGACTTGTTCTCGTAGACTGCTAGATGATCTTAAATTGCAAAAAACCTACCAACTAAACCACGGCCCCGTGCAATCAAAGTAAATTGTAGGATTTTACTTTTGACAAATTGAGATGTAGAATGGTCCAATGTAATTCCGAAGTCATTTTCATCAACTCCATTTTAACTATAAAATGTCAGTCTCACTCGTCATGCACGACTAACACAAGAAGTGTCAAAAAAAAAAAAAAAATCCACCTTAATTCCTCAAGTACCCTTTATCCCATTATAAAATAATAATAAAAATCTAAAAGAGGTATATATATATATATATATATATATATATATATATATATATATATATATATATATATATATATATATATATATATATATATATATATATATATATATATATATACCAAATTACTAATTTATGCAACGAAGTTTTGTTTTTTTCCCAATTTATGCTATAAGGTTTATTTTTATACAAACTATGCAATGAAGTTTTAAATCAAGACCAAATAATACACCATGTTAATTTAAATCTGTTAACTTATAATAGATATTAATTTTTAATTTAAAAACCTCATAGGTGGCTTAGGTGGACAGACCACGTACACAAAAATCTAAATCAGATCTCCCTCTAAGTTATCGGCTTCATTCAAAATCTAAAATTGAGTCTCGGTCGCTCTTTAAGATCGACACGCACTGTTCCAGTCCTAATATTGTTTTCTTCTCATATTCTTTGTGTTTTCTTCTCGACCTGGCTTCTTCATCCTCTATTTTCTCTGTACACAGACACGATTATATTGATGGATTAAAGGAAGGGTTGAAGGTAATTTTCTCATTCAAAATTCAGTATCTTCTACTTGTTTAAGAATTTGCGGATCAATTAGGGTTTGCATTCAAATCTTTGAGATCGATTGGGAAAAATCCTTTCATGTCATTATTTACTTGTTTTCAGGTTTTGATGGTTAATTAGTGTGTGCACTGCATGATTTTGTAGTCTTTTGCAATCTCAGTGATCAATTAAGGGCAAGTGATGCATGCATGGAGAAGAAGGACCCAAAAGGTGATGGGTTGGTGTTGTTTAATGGATTTGAAGGCTGTTTGGGCTCAATGGCCCGTTGAATTTTCATGATCACTTGCATGTATTAGGGCTGCACATTTGAAGGCATTTTGATGCATTTGGGATGCATTTTGAGTTAATTAGAAGCTTGCAACGTTTTTCTTTCATTTAATGAGTCATTTAAGCTTGTTTTGATGAGTAGTTAGTATTTTCTTTCATAACTTGGCTGTAGGATTGTTTTGTAACTCTCATCTTTATGTTTAGGCTTTATAGCCATTTCATTTCACTGGTAACAACATAGAACACGAAATTAATCAAGAACAACAAGAACTTTATTCATTGAGTTGTTGCTTACACTCACAATTTCGTCTTTTGAGGGATGATTTCCTTATTTTTGACACGAATTCAAGTTAATAGGTCTTAGCTTGTCTTCAAACTATAATCAATCTATAGGTCTAGGTTGTTTATCACGCTATCCTTTCTTTTTATTGTTAATTCTGCTGCAATTCACCAAAAACAACCAAACAAACACCCATACTCATATCAGCAAGCAATCAGGGGCATGCATTACCGTTCAAAATCATTAAAGGTAATTGTTTATATATCTTGTTTCTTTTGATTCAATATACCTTGAAGTGTTTTGCAATTACATTTTTATTTGCTTTATCTTTAGTAGAAAAAACTACTTGATTCAAAGCATGTATTAGGCAACCATTGTAGTTCAAGATCTATGCAATTATACCATCATTTTTATAATTTTTATTATTATGCAGATGGCATCATCCACTACAGGTTCAAAACAAATTTCAGTTGAGAGTATAGATGATGAGAGTGAGAGTATTAGTGAATCAAGTAGGATTGACATAAATGAAGACTATGATACAGCCTCTGTAGATCATCTCTCGGAAGGAGTGGATGAGTTAATGGAGTTTAGAAAAAATAGTGATTTATCCGACTTATATACATGTAGATGATCTAAATGAAAGAATTTGCTGTCAAATGTTTATGCTACTGCTAGGATTTTGCTATCAAATGTTTACGTTTTTGTTAAAGATGTTGGATTAGGTGTCTAAGCCATGACTTATAAATTATATTTATCTTATTAATTGAAAAGTCCATTTGGGTTGCCCTCATAGTTGGAGGATTGATATAAAGTTCAGTAGAGAGAAAAGTTGATTTATTAATTGTTTAATAAATCAATAGAAATAAAATAAAAAGTTTATTAATATATTTAAGTGATAATATATTAATTAGAAACTATATTAATTAATTTGAAATTAATCTAGAATTAATTGGATTTAATTTAGTGATTAATTTAATTAATTAAAAGTGCAGGGACTGGTTTTGTATTTATTCAATAGTTGAATAACTGGCTGGCCAGTGGAAGCTTCAAGTTGGCAAAATTATGGAGGCCACCTCCATGATTTCGAAACCCTAATCAAGGTTTAGAAGACTTGGTCCATATGGTCAACAGGCTTGTCCATTAAGGAGGCTCCTCTAGGGTTTTGACTGTCACCCTTGGAGGCTAAAAATATAGCCTCCTGGTAACCCTAAATCCTGCACCACCTTCCCTGTATCTCTAGAACTCTGCTATCTTTTCTCTATTTTTTGGGTGTGACTACATTTGAGGCATGATACTTTTGCTGCTAGCCTCAAGAAGATTAATCAAAGGTTGGTTTTTCTTTTTTGATCTTTAGAATTAAATTGTTGGCCTTAGGTTTTTGTTATATGTTCATTGATAGAAAAACATAGATCCTCCTTCTAGGTTGCATGTGAACTTAGGAATTTCTAGTTCATTGTTTGCTTAAAACCTTACAGTGGTATCAGAGCATGCTTGTTTTTCTTGTGAATTGCTATAATTGTTTTTTGACCAAGGGTTTTTTGAAAAAAAATATAAACCCTTGGAGGCCTTGATCGACTTTGGTGGCTAGGGTTTCGAAACCCTAGCCTCCTCCCCCTTTTTGGTGATTTGCATGTCACATGGAAAGTAGGTTGTTATTTTTGGTAATTTGATTAATTAAATAACTAGAAACCTTAATCCCGTTACTTGCAATTTTCGTGGACTAGGGGATTAAGATAGGTAATTAATTTGATTAATTTTGTGATGCCTATCTTAGATTTAATTAATTTAATTAATTGTTAATTAAAAGATAAATTAAATCACCTAAGGATTTAAATTTAATTTTCAAAAAATTAAAGGTTAATTAGCGAAAATAATTAAAAGATTAAATCTAAAATATTTTAAAGAGTTTAAAATACATCTTATATATTTATGATTAAAAGTTAATATTTTATATATGTAAGATAAAATTGGTTAGTCTTACCGTTAGTAGGCCTCATTCACAAAACTGTCCTATAAAGAGGGTATAAGGCGACTGCCTATAAAATGGTAGTCTAATGGGTGTCCACTCTCACCCACCGCTCTCCTGGTCAGTCAAGTGTCGTTAGCCGAACGGGTTTGATAGGACCGCTTAAGCCTCTTAAAAGTATAATGCTATAATTGAAAGTACTAGAACCATTCATAAAATCTCAATCTAGTTACTTTATGTAAAATGTGAATTGATGCTAATCCATGAGATTTCACATTGCACTTTATGAAACATTGGTGGAGTGTGTGTGGTTAACCGGCACACCAATTGGGGTTCATAAAGAGTTGCAATGGGTTTCTCGATCTTACCATTGTTGATGGAGTGTGTGTGGTTAACCGGCACGTCAATTTGAGATGGTAATTGACTTCGAGAGTACCGAGCAAATTTGCATGGTTATTCACACCCGGTTTGTGATCCTCGGTATCCTAGTCACAAACAGTGGGGCATATCCGAGATGGAAACATGCTATTGAACAGTTCAATAAATCTCAAAAGAAACTAGGAATTCCACTATAATATGATTATTTTTCCACGGTGGAATTGGTTGAATCGTCATTCGCCTACCTTTATAAAATTTACAATAAGATTATGGCATCCCTCTTCTTTATTGTGAATTGTTATAGTTGGGTCCTAGCCTTACTATTATATTGGGTTAATATAAGGATTATATGTATATCTAATTAAAACTATCTTCTTAATTTAATAGATGTCTTCCGTTGACCAATCCGTTCCCCACTCTGTTGAGAATACACGATAACTGATCACCACGAATAAGGGTTTTTAATCCGATTACTGTGTGACAGATATGTATTTTATCTATAATATGCGGAAAAATAAGAGTTGCGGAATAAAATAAAACGGTAAATCTAAACTAGACAGTATTTAAATAGACAGAAAGCGGTAAATAAAGTAAATGTCAGAAGTTAAAGGTTAGATGTAATAAACGCCATTATCAACGATAAAGTGTTTTTACAATAAATAAAACGGTTAGAAGTTAGAAGTTAGAAGTTAGATGTCTCGGTTAAATACAGTCCACATATGTTTTCGTTGTCACGGTTCGATTTTTATGTCTTGGATATTTGTTACAGTTGATTTATAACAGTTTGCATAAATCAATAATAACACAGATAATTTCAAAAGAACTTATCGATAGTAGATGAATATGGCGATTTTCTTTGAAGCTTCGATTCTTGTTCTTTACTCGGGTTTTCTTGATGTGTCGATTTCTTGTTCTTTTCGGTAGGATGAGGTTTTGGTGATATTTGGTGTCGGGAAGAGGTTGTTTGGAGGTTTGAAGTTTGGTGTCGGGTAGAGGTTGTTTAGAGGTTTGAAGTTTTGGTGTCGGGTAGATATCTTGTTTGTTGCGGTTGTGCGGTTTGATTCTTGTTGCCAAATGCAGAAATTTGAGAGTCTTGAGGTTTCTGGTCGTGGGTAAGAGTGTATGGAGCTTGGTTGATATATGTGTTGTGTGTTAGTCTTGGAATGGCAAGAGGTGAGCTTCAATTTATACTGCTGAACTACAGGCATCGCGTCGCGACCAGGCATGGCGTCGCGTCGCGAAGGTGCGGCTGTCGAGTGCTTTTGGTCGGCCACTGGTTAGTGCGTTGGGTTGGTAGTCTCGCGATCAAGAAGTTGGTGGTGTCGCGTTGGAGGGGCTTCGCGATGGAGGTCTTCGCGTCGCGACCAGACATCCCATCGCGTCGCGATCGCTGAAGGATTTTGGTCTTTTGTCTTGCTTCTCTTCACGTCTCGACAAATGTGCTGTCGGGTCGTGATGGGGCTTCGCGTCGCGACCGGGCCTTCCGTCGCGTCGCGATTGCTGAAGCAATCTTGATTTCTGAGTTTTGTTTTTCTTCACGTTCAATGTTGAATCCATGCAACCTGAAATACTGATAATATTTGTTAAAAAACATTTCGACTTATTTCAGTGATGGTCACATAAAAACATAAAAACATTATTCAACAATTTCCCCCTATGTGATCATTAATGAAATGAGGAGAAAAATGTTTGATTGAAAATTCTTGAAGTTTGGATAAGACATTTATAAAACCATATCACTTGTTTTGAAAAATGTGACTAGATTTTACTTATGTTTTGAAAAGTTTGTCAAGAATATTTGTTTCTGAATCAAGGTTTCATGTTCATTTATCAAAAGGTTTTTGTATATGTACTTTCATAATATTCCTTAAGATTTTATAACATTTATAAAGACGACAAGTGATCTTAATAGGTCGATTCAGATGAACTTCTCATAGGTATAGCTCACACTTTGACTGAGGTGTTTGTTTGTTCTGGGTGCAGAACTGGTGTATAATCACTTAAGATGAGTGATAACTCTCAGTTTGAAGGTGTTGACTTATGCTTAATGTGGATTTATACTTATATACTTTAGTCACTTGGTCTTCATATTAGATAATCAATCACATAAGACTGGTTTCGGCATTACTCAAAGGGTTTCTTCATTCATGCCATTGATGTTCACTCTCTCTCCGTCGGGAAATACATGTAGAGGGTTTTAGAAATATTCATAGTGCAGTTTACAACTAAGAATATTCAGTTTATGAAGGCTACAGTATCCCGGTTAGTCTTCGGTTTTGACAGCTATATTTGATAAAGCTTTTGAGAATTCGTTGTTTGAGAGATGTCTGTCTTTATGGATTGTTGTAATAAATCTTCTTTTTCTTTCTTTGGTGAAGTGTTCACCTATGTTTTTATCTTTTCTTGATTTGTGCGAATACACATTTTGTAAAAGATATCTGATGTGGTTACCAATTGTGATTTGTTGACAACATTTGTTGGATATGACTTTGCGTTTCTTCGATTGTCAGATTCGTTATGCCAGATGATGAAGCTTTTCTTTGAAGTGGTTTGATTGAGGATAGGGATAGGTGATATAATAGACAGTTTGTCTAATATATAAGAAAATGATTGTATCGTCCCTGGTCATTTTGATATCTAAGCAAAAATGAGACTAGCATCACGGTATAAGAGTATAAATCCTATAAGTCATCATGAAAACACATTTGCTCACAGAAATGAATTCCACTTAGCATTTAAAGACGAGGCACAATTTCTCACATGGGTTTGGTTTTCATCTGAATCTCCTGATCTTATGTCCCTTAATTGATAAAATCGTTATATTTGAAATAAATTCAAAGGGAATAGGAGAATGTACATAACGAAAATTTTGAGATTTGAACCTTCACTTTAATTTAAGAATCAATATGACTGAGAACATTCATCGAGCATAAGTATCTGAAAATTTAGTCAAGAAGATGTTAATCACATGGTTTTATAAGGACTTTAAAAGATAAAACTTTATCCTAATTTTTTTGTGATTTTTGATTATGTGGATGTTTTTGGAAAATTTTGGTTATTTGAATGTTTTTGGAAGATTTTGGTTATTTGAATGTTTTTGGAAAATTTTGGTTATTTGAATGTTTTTGGAAAATTTTGATTATTTGACTGAAAGTAAACACTCTTTTGTACAAACAAAATGTAAGAGATTAGGGATGGATGTTATCTGGATTCAACATTCCTAGACGGCCTAGGAAGTATTGAAACTTGGTTTCGTCTAAAGCCTTAGTAAAGACATCGGCAATTTGATCTTCGGTGTTTATGAAGTGCAATTCGATATGACCTTTTTGTATGTTGTCTTTGAGGAAATGATATCGAATGTCAATGTGCTTTGTCATGGAATGGTGCACGGGATTGTGAGAAATGGCAATTGCGCTGGTTGAGTAACAAAATATGGGAATTTGTGATACTTTGTAGCCATAGTCACGTAATTGAGTTTGCATCCACATGACTTGTGAACAGCAGCTTGCGGCAGCTACATATTCAGCTTCTGCGGTTGAAGTGGACACGCATGATTGTTTCTTTGAAGTCCAACTTACGAGTCTGCCTCCTAGAAATTGGCAAGAACCAGATGTGCTTTTTCTGTCTAGTCTGCATCCTCCATAGTCGGAGTCGGTGAAGGCGTTAAGCTGAAAATCAGAGTTAGCTGGATACCAAAGGCCAAGAGATGGAGTTCCTTTAAGATATTTGAAAATTCTTTTTACAGCTATAGCATGAGATTCCATAGGATTGGCTTGGTATCTGGCACAGACACATGTAGAAAACATGATGTCGGGTCTGCTGGCTGTGAGGTATAGGAGTGATCCTATCATTCCTCGATATTTCTTTTGATCAACAGGCTTGCCATTTAAGTCTGCATCTAATTTGTAACCTAGGGCCATTGGAGTTTTTGCTGTATTTGATTTGTCAAGAGAAAAACGAGTTAGAAGATTTTTGACATAATTTTCTTGATTGATGAAAATTCCATCTGATGATTGTTTGACTTGTAGTCCAAGAAAAGTAGTCATTTCTCCTATCATGCTCATCTCAAATTTACTCTTCATCAAATCTGCAAACTTGATACTCAAGGATTCATCAGTAGAACCGAAAATAATGTCATCGACATATATTTGAACGATTAACAGATGTTTATTAAAAATTTTACGAAAGAGAGTTTGATCAATTGAACCTCTTTTGAAACCTGATTCTTCTAAAAATGTTGACAATGTTGAATACCAGGCACGAGGTGCTTGTTTTAAGCCATAAACTGCTTTTTGTAACTTAAAACTGTGATTTGGGAACTGTGGATCTTCAAAACCTGGAGGTTGTTGAATATACACATCACGATCAATCTCTCCATGTAAAAATGCACATTTTACATCCATTTGGTAAACTTTGAAGTTTTTGTGTGCTGCATATGCTAGAAAGATACGAATGGCTTCGAGTCTTGCAACTGGAGCATAAGTTTCATCGTAATCGATTCCTTCTTGTTGTGAATAGCCCTTGACGACAAGTCTTGCTTTGTTTCGACAGACTATGCCTTGATCATCAGTTTTGTTTCTGAAAACCCATCTTGAACCTACTACAGTAACATCGGGAGGAGTAGGAACAAGATCCCATACTTGGTTTCTTTCGAATTCAGCTAGTTCTTCTTGCATGGCTTTGACCCAGTCTGGATCTTTGAGAGCTGAATGGATAGTTTTGGGTTCAGTCATGGATAAGAATGCTCCGTATAAACATTCATTTGAGGTAGCGGCTCTTGTTTGAATACCAGAATTGGGATCTCCTATGATTTGGTTTCCAGGATGATTCCTGGTCCATTTGTTTAGGCGAGTTTTTTCAGGTATTTCGATTGTTGTTTCTATGTCCCATTGTTCTTCTTGGTCAGGTGATTCTGTTGGGAATAGATTTTGGTTGTTGTCGGATATGTCTTTTTGGATTATAGGGTGAGAATGAGGTAATGAAGGTTCCCCCATAGATGATGCACAGGGATCATTTTGGACAGGTGGATTGGGAGTGTTCAAAGAGGAATTTGGTGTTGGTAATTCCCCCTCGACTTGATCTGTATTTTCTTGGTTTGATTGTGAAGTTTCTGCATCGGAGTTTCCTGTAGGAAAAGTAGAAGATGTTAGAAATTCAGAATTATAAGCGGTTTTGGGTTGTTCAAAAAGTAAATCAAGATCAATTTCTATGTCCGTAGAAGGCATTTGTTGAATTGGATTTTGAAAGATATTATCGATCATTTTAGAACCAAAATGTTTACGATCCAATTTCCTGACATAAAATTCATCGAAATGAATATCGGTACTTTCTTCAATTACTCTAGTACGTTTATTCAGTACTCGATAAGCAGCTGAGGTAAAGGAGTAACCAAGGAAAATTCCTTCGTCTGATCTTGATTCAAATTTTGAAAGGTGATCTTTGTTATTCTTTATGAAGCATCGACAACCAAAAATATGAAAGAATTTGATGTTTGGTTTTCGGTTGTTAATGACTTCATATGGTGTTTTATGAAGTTGTTTATGGATTAAAGAGCGATTTTGAGTGTAGCAAGTTGTGGCTATTGCTTCTGCCCAGAAGTATTGTGGTAGATCAGCAAAGATAAGCATTGATCTTGCAGCTTCGCACAGAGTTCGGTTCTTTCTTTCAACAACGCCGTTTTGTTGAGGAGTGTAAGGGGCTGAGAAGTTGTGTTCGATGCCTTTGTTTTTGAGAAATGAGTCTAGAGTTATGTTTTTGAACTCTAAACCATTATCACTTCGGATTCTTCGAACTGGTCGTTTGAGCTTTAATTCAATCTGTTTGATGAAGTTGATTATTTCTTCAGGTGCTTCTGACTTTAGCCTTAAAAAGAAAACCCAAGTAAAGCGTGAGTAATCATCAATAATAACAAGGATGTATTTCTTCCCTTTTATGCTTTGGGTTTTTGCAGGGCCGCAAAGATCAATGTGCAGTAATTCTAGTGGTTCGGATACACTAGATTCAGGAATGCTTTTATGAGAGGATTTGGACTGTTTTCCTCCTTCACAAGCTGCACAAAGAGTTTCATTATCAAGTTTCAGAAGTGGCAGTCCGCGAACAAGATCATTTGCAATCAACTTGTTGTTGTAGCCGAAATTGAGATGGGAAAGACGACGATGCCACAACCAACTAATATCAGCCGAAGCTTTTGACAAGAGACAGATGTCTGGTTTTCCATAGATAAGGTCCATATCTAGTGGATACATGTTGCCTAGACGATCAGAATTAACTAGAATGGCTTTGGTCTTGGCATCTGTGATTATGCTTCGTTGTTTGGTGAAAAGAACTTCATGATTGTTGTCACAGAGTTGTGATACGCTGATTAGGTTGTGTTTCAGGCCGTCAACGTAGGCTACTTTCTTGATGGTGAAGTGACCATTTGTTATGTTTCCATAGCCTTTGATTCTTGCAGTCATGTTGTTTCCAAAGGTGACATCTTGTTTGGATTCTGTGGGTTTGAAGTCTCGTAGAAAGCTTTGGTTTCCTGTCATATGCTTGGAGCAGCCACTATCGATATACCATGTGCCATCCTTGGGCTCTCCAGCACAAAGTGCCTGCAATTAGACATAAAGTTTAGGTACCCAAACCATGGTGGGTCCTGATTTGTTAATGGTTTTTGATAACTTGGAATCATTGTAATATTTGTTGATTGGACGGAATGGTTGAGGTTTAAGTTGATTTATTAGATTTTCCCAAATTGATTTTTGTCTTTGAAAACCTGTCATTTGGAGCGATTTCTGATTTTGTGAAAAGTATCCTATATGTGAAATTCTGTCTGATGACCTTTCTTTGTATCTGGGATTTTGATGATTTTGAAAAACATTATGATGATGGAATGGAATTTGGTGAAATGATGATCTCTGAAAGTTCCCTGAGAGATTGAAATTTATCTCTTGAAAGCGATTTTGAATTGGTTTTTGAAAAGGTTTTTGTTTTGGATTAAAGGTTTGTTTTTGTGGCATAGAGACTGGTTTCAAAGGTTTCTCTTGGGTTTCTTTGAAAACCTTGGGCTTGTTTTGTTCTTTTGGTTTAAAGACAGCTTGAATGGGTTGTTTATTTGTCTGTTGTTTCTTTGAATACTTTTGTCTCAGACTGTTCTTTCCAATAAAGGTTGAGTTTAAAGAGGGAAAGACTGTTGGAACAGAAGTACTACCATTTTGATGATCAGAATTTTCTCCATTTAAGAAATTTTCAAGTTTGATTGTGCCATCATTCTTTGTTAGTTTAGTAGATCTCAATTGATGAGTTACTGAACTAGCAGAGTCTGATTCAGATTTTACAACTCTTTTGTATGACTTGTTGAAAAAAGTATCATCTGGGCTACAGTTGATTACTGTTTCATCATCTGAATCGTCCTCATTGGCAGATGAGAAAAAATCTGGTTGAGGCGATTTAGAGTTTTCACTAATTTTCCCATTTTCATTTTCAGTCTTTTCATTTTCAAAAGATTCTCTTCCAATTCCTGGTTTATAGTTCGTATCAATTTTGCCAGTTCCTAAGTTATTTGCTTTAGTGAAAACATCATCACTCAATTTTCTGGCAATATTGATAGAATCCAATTTTCCTTGAAATCTTTGATTTTCGGATTCAAGAAATTTGATTTGCTTTGAAGAATCATCTACTTTTAGATTTAAACTAGTGTTTTTGTCAGTTAAATCTTGAATTTTGTGTTTTAACTGAAGGACTTCCTTTTCTAAGGTATCTTTTATTTCAGATGAAATAACAGATTGATTTTTTATTTCTAAGTCCCCTTTTTGTTTTAGAGCTTCATTTAATTGTTCTAGGATGTGATTATTTTCTTCAGATTTTCGTTCAATGTCTCTTTCAAGTTTGTCTCTAGTCCTTGTAGATTCTCCAAATCTGAGTTGCAAAGTTTGTAATTCAGATTTGTAGATATCAGATTTGACTATTGTGTCATGATACAGTCTGAGATCAGATTTTAGACTGTTCTCAATCTTAGTCATGTGGGACTCAAATGGTGTTCTTGAAAGACCGAGATCTGAGATCATAGACCATACCTGATCGATGACATATGGAGCTCTTGTGGTTGGTTCATTGTCTGCCATGAAGCAGAAGTTTGACTGAGCTGGTTCATTATCTGTTTCATCATCAGAAGTTGGCCAGTGTTCCACGCTAGGTTCGTAGAATGCCATCAAAGCTTTTTGCTTTGCTTTCTTTTCTTGTTTCTTCAGTTCTTCGGCTTTTTGAGCGTAGTAAGCTGAGTCTTTGACATTGATTTTGGCTCGAAAATCTCGGGCATAATGATTTAGTCCTTTGCATTTGTAACAAATGATTACGTCATCATCATTATCGTTATTGTCAGCCTTTTGGCTCTTAACGGGTGGTCTTTCAGATGTTTGAGTTTGTTTCTGTTGAGATGGTTTTGAATGATTTTGCTGAAATCCAGAATTTTGGTTATTTTGAAAACCATTGTTTTGATTGTAAGAGTTGTGATTATTTTGAAATCCACGATTCTGAAAGTTTTGTCCGAAAGTGGATCTTTGTTGAAAATTTGGTCTATGATGTGGCAAAAATCTTTCGAGATTAGTGTTTGCTACCAAGGCACACAATTGTTGGTAGTCAGCTTCATTATTTGGATCAGACAAGTCACAAGAATTACTTAAGAAAGCTTGGTTTTGATCAATTTGACTTTGATCAGGAAAATGTGTTTGGTTTTAAGAGGATGTTGACAACAGAGCAAGCGGTCCTCCAAAAGAAGTAGACGTTGGTGGGTCAATCGAGGATTCATACGATTGTAATTCTCCGTACAGATTGTACAAAGATTCAGTATGAATTGCCAGATTTTCCTGAATGATGAGTTTGACCATTTTCCAGCTTTCATAAAGGTTGTTTAAAAATTTGAGGTTTATTTCATGCTGTGACTTTTTGATGCCTAAATTATTCATTTTGATGGTAATGAGATTGAACCTGTCATGAGCATCATGGATGGTCTCATGTGAAAACATTTTGAAGTTGTCATATTCGTTTAAAACCGATGTTTTCTTGTTTCCAATGATTCTCTCATTTCCTTCAAAACGATTTTTCAAAGTTTGCCAAATTTGGTTTGCAGTTAAAAGGATTATATCATTCATTTGGCTTAGAATACTGTGGGGTATTCCAGACACAAGTTCCTTTTTGGCT
Source organism: Cichorium intybus (assembly GCA_023525715.1). NCBI lineage: Eukaryota > Viridiplantae > Streptophyta > Magnoliopsida > Asterales > Asteraceae > Cichorium > Cichorium intybus. The sequence continues at coordinate 47,359,168 of CM042012.1, read as the reverse complement.
TGAAGTTCAAGTTTCTTCCTTTCATTCAGTTGATCCAGGTTACTTGTAAGAGAGGTCATGTTATCCGGTAGAGATCCGTCTACACATTTCCACACATCTTCACTTATAGAGTTGAGATGAAGATTCATACGACCTACCCATGATTTATATTCTTCGGGAATAAGAATGGGTGCTTGAGTACCTGAACCTATACTGTTAGCAATAGATACAGAATTTATGTTTGAGTAGTTTGCGGAAGACATTTTTGGTTTTTTTTTTTTTTTTTGTTAACGAAAATGTGATGTTAAAATAAAATTTTTTAAAGAAAACTTATTGGTGGTTTATAAAAACGCTACACAAAAGTTTTCGACAAAAATTTTCAAAATAAATCACACAAGTAATTTTTAAATGGTTTTTTTTTTTAATTTTTTTTTTTGTTTTTGAACAAGTGATATTAAGATGAAATTTTTAAAGGAAACTTATTGGTGGTTTATAAAAACGCTACACAAAAGTTCTCGACAAAAATTTCAAAGTAAATCACACAAGCTCTGATACCAAATTGTTGAGAATACACGATAACTGATCACCACGAATAAGGGTTTTTAATCCGATTACTGTGTGACAGATATGTATTTTATCTATAATATGCGGAAAAATAAGAGTTGCGGAATAAAATAAAACGGTAAATCTAAACTAGACAGTATTTAAATAGACAGAAAGCGGTAAATAAAGTAAATGTCAGAAGTTAAAGGTTAGATGTAATAAACGCCATTATCAACGATAAAGTGTTTTTACAATAAATAAAACGGTTAGAAGTTAGAAGTTAGAAGTTAGATGTCTCGGTTAAATACAGTCCACATATGTTTTCGTTGTCACGGTTCGATTTTTATGTCTTGGATATTTGTTACAGTTGATTTATAACAGTTTGAATAAATCAATAATAACACAGATAATTTCAAAAGAACTTATCGATAGTAGATGAATATGGCGATTTTCTTTGAAGCTTCGATTCTTGTTCTTTGCTCGGGTTTTCTTGATGTGTCGATTTCTTGTTCTTTTCGGTAGGATGAGGTTTTGGTGATATTTGGTGTCGGGTAGAGGTTGTTTGGAGGTTTGAAGTTTGGTGTCGGGTAGAGGTTGTTTAGAGGTTCGAAGTTTTGGTGTCGGGTAGATATCTTGTTTGTTGCGGTTGTGCGGTTTGATTCTTGTTGCCAAATGCAGAAATTTGGGAGTCTTGAGGTTTCTGGTCGTGGGTAAGAGTGTATGGAGCTTGGTTGATATATGTGTTGTGTGTTAGTCTTGGAATGGCAAGAGGTGAGCTTCAATTTATACTGCTGAACTACAGGCATCGCGTCGCGACCAGGCATGGCGTCGCGTCGCGAAGGTGCGGCTGTCGAGTGCTTTTGGTCGGCCACTGGTTAGTGCGTTGGGTTGGTAGTCTCGCGATCAAGAAGTTGGTGGTGTCGCGTTGGAGGGGCTTCGCGATGGAGGTCTTCGCGTCGCGACCAGACATCCCGTCGCGTCGTGATCGCTGAAGGATTTTGGTCTTTTGTCTTGCTTCTCTTCACGTCTCGACAAATGTGCTGTCGGGTCGCGATGGGGCTTCGCGTCGCGACCGGGCCTTCCGTCGCGTCGCGATTGCTGAAGCAATCTTGATTTCTGAGTTTTGTTTTTCTTTACGTTCAATCTTGAATCCATGCAACTTGAAATACTGATAATATTTGTTAAAAAACATTTCGACTTATTTCAGTGATGGTCACATAAAAACATAAAAACATTATTCAACACACTCAAACTCCAGTAACGTCACTTCAATCTTGTTATTGTGTTCAAAAGTGACATTGGATGGCACAAACTACAATGACTGGATCAGAAACATTAAGATGACTTTGAGGTTTGAGCACAAAGAGCATGTTCTCGAGACTGAGCTCATTGAAATTGACCCAGACACTGCTACTCCCGAGGAAATTGCATCATACCAAAAACACTGTGATGATGCGACCAAAGTGGCCTGCATCATGATCGCTACCATGAACCATGAATTGCAAAGAATCTATGAGGACTTCTGGCCCTACGAGATGCACAAGGAGCTTGCGGAAAAGTTCCGCAAGCAAGAGCGTATCGAGAGGCGCAAAGTGGTTAAAGCCTTCACGAACAGCAAGCCTAAGGACGGAGAGTCTGTCTGCACTCAAGTGCAAAGGATGCAAGGTTACGTGGATAGGCTAAGGAAGCTTGGAATTCCTGTTCATGAGGAGTTGGTCGTTGACATAGTGCTTATCTCCTTACCGAGTTCTTATGACCAGTTCAAACTGGCGTATCATTTGAACAACACTCAGTCCACTTTGGCTGAGTTGCATGGCATGCTTCGAACTGCAGAAAATAGGCTAAAAGGTAAAAGTGTACCTTCTGTGAGTCAGCCCGTCCTGGCTATTGGTCATGGCAAGGGAAAGAAAAGGAAGGGCCCTCCCAAGCAGAATTGGAGGGAAAAGGTTCAAGTCGGGTCATCTAGCAATGCCCCGAGAGCCAAGTCTTTCGGCATTCCACATGTCACGAATCCCAAGGAAGCCGATTGTTTCTATTGCAAGGAGAAGGGTCACTAGAAGAGGAGCTGCCCAAAGTACTTGCAAGATATCAAGGATGGCAAAATGAAGCCGTCTCAAGCAGGTAATTACACTATATCTAATAACTCATCATCTTCCTGTTCTTGGGTCCTTGACACCGGATGTGGTTTTCATATTTGTTCTGATTTGCAAGGCCTAGAGGAAAGTAAGGAGCTGGAGCACGGTAGATTGAACCTGGTCATGGGAAATAGGCGAACGTCACCTGTTACCAAGATCGGTGTCTATAGATTAGTGCTTAGTAATGAAGTTAGTTTAGATTTACAAAATTGTTGCTATTCGCCAAATATGGCTAGAAACATAATTTCTTTTCATGCATTGTTCAGACAAGGTTATTATTACACTTTTGATAAATTGAATGGTTCAATTGCTGTTTTTAAAAATGATGTTTTTATCTTTGAAACTTTGCCTTGTGATGGAGTGTATGAAACTATTATGTGTGTTGACAATTTTGGTAATAATGTGTTAAATATTGATTCTTCTAGTGGTGTAGAAAAGGCGTGTTTGTGGCACTGTCGTCTTGGCCATATAAATAAGAAACGCATCGCCCAACTCCAAAAAGATGGAGTGTTGGAATCATTCGACCTTAAATCGGATGATGTATGCGAATCTTGTTTATTTGGCAAGATGACAAAATCACCATTCAAATGGTCCTTTGAAAGAGGTGAAAGTCTGTTGGACATCATACACACAGATGTATGTGGTCCCTTTAGAACAACCACAAAAGATGGCACGCGGTTCTATGTGACCTTTACTGACGATTTTAGTAGATACAATTACATCTACTTAATCAAGAACAAGTCAGATACCTTTGAAATGTTCAAAGAATTTAAGAATAAAGTAGAAAATCAATTAGGCAGGAAGATAAAGATGTTTAGATCCGACAGAGGCGGTGAGTATCTTAGTATCGAGTTCATTGACTTTCTAAAGGAATGTGGAATAGTTTCACAGTTGTCACCTCCTAGAACACCATAGTTGAACGGTGTTGCTGAGAGGCGAAACTGAACCCTGTTGTACATGGTTCGTTACATGATGAGTCGAGCTTCGCTTCCAATCCACTTCTGGGGGTATGCCTTAGAGACTGCCGCCCATATCCTTCACCTTGTCCCAACCAAGAAGGTTGCAAAAACACCTCACGAAATGTGGACAGAAAAATTTCCCTCGTTAGCACATATCAAAGTCTGGGGTTGTGAAGCTTTCATGAGACGAGAGACTCAAGACAAACTCGCAGAAAGAAGTGAGAGGTGCATTTTCATCGGTTACCCAAAATAGTCCTTTGGATACTTGTTCTAAAGACCAATCGAGGACGTGGTCTTTGTAGCTAGAAGAGGAGTCTTTCGAGAGAGAGAGAGAGAGAGAGAGAGAGAGAGAGAGAGAGAGAGAGAGAGAGAGAGAAAGAGAGCTCATATCCAAAGAGGACAGTGGGAGTACTATTGATCTTGAAGAGATTCAAGAAACACCCGATGAAACAACCTTAGGAGAAACTAGCCACCAACATGAGGAAGAGGTTCCTGTTGGACCGACAGACATTTCATTACCTCTTAGGCGTTCGGGTAGAGTTAGCATGCCCCCCGAGTTTTATGGTTTCCATATAACTACGGATGGTGACACGTTTTTCAGTGATCCTACATTGATAAATTTGGATGAGCCAGCTAACTACCATGAAGCAGTGGTGGGCCCTGAGTCTGCCCAGTGGAAAGAGGCAATGGACAGCGAGATCAAGTCCATGTATGACAATCAAGTTTGGAACTTGGTTGACAATATGTCGGGTCGAAAGACAGTCGGGTGCAAGTGGATCTTCAAGAAGAAGACCGGCATGGATGGAAAGGTACACACCTATAAAGCTCGGCTGGTCGCAAAGGGATTCACTCAAACCCCAGGGGTTGATTATGATGAAACCTTCTCAACAGTAGCCAAGATTAAGTCAATTAGGATAATGCTTGCCATAGCTGCGTTTCATGATTATGAAATTTGGCAGATGGATGTCAACACCACCTTCCTTAACGGAAAGTTGACTGAGGATGTTTACATGAATCAGCCAGAGGGTTTTGTAGATACAAAGCATCCTAATAAGGTGTGTAAGCTTGAGAAATCAATCTACGGATTGAAACAAGCGTCTCGCAGCTGGAATCTTTGTTTCCATTAGAAAGTCAATGAGTTTGGTTTCTCTAGAAGTAAAGATGAGTCCTGTGTGTATGTCAAGGCTAGTGGGAGTATAGTCAATTTTCTGGTGTTGTATGTTGATGACATACTGGTCATGGGAAACGACATTCCGACCTTGCAAGATGTCAAGTCTTGGCTCGGGAAGTGTTTCGCCATGAAAGACCTAGGAGAAGCCGCCTATATTCTCGGGATAAGAATACTAGGAGATAGAAAGAAAAGACTTATATGTCTTAGTCAGTGTACATAATTGGAAAAGGTACTAAAGAGGTTTAGTATGGAAAATTCTAAGAAGGGAGAGCTGCCTATCCAAAGTAATGCCAAGTTGAGTAAGACTCAAAGTCCGAGTATCGATGAGGAAATAGTTGAGATGAGTCGAGTACCTTATGCCTCGGTAGTAGGGTCGATCATGTACGCTATGACATGTACTCGCCCCGACGTATCCTTTGCTTTGAGCATGGTTAGTCGGTACCAAGGAAACCCTGGTAAAGCACATTGGATAGTTGTTAAGAACATACTCAAGTATCTGCGAAGGACAAAGAACATGGTGTTAGTCCTTCGTGGCAGTGATGACTTGAAAGTGCATGGATACACAGACGCCAGCTTCCAGACAGATAGAGACAATGGTCGGTCTCAGTCGGGCTGGGTGTTTCTGTTGAATGGGGGAGCGGTCACTTGGAAAAGTTCCAGGAAAGAGACGGTGGCTGATTCAACGTACGAATCAGAGTACATAGCAGCGAGTGAAGCGTCTAAGGAAGCAGCTTGGCTGAAGAACTTTATCGATGACCTTGGAGTTGTCCCGCGTATTCAGGAGCCCATGGAACTGTTCTGCGATAATGAAGGAGCGGTCGCTTGGACTAAGGAACCGCGAGATCATGGAAAGTCCAAACATATCGACAGAAAGTACAACTATATTCGACATCGGGTAGAAGAAGGTCGCCTCCATGTAAAGAGGGTATCATCAGAAAACAATCCTGCAGATCCTTTGACGAAGGCTCTGAGTAGGATCAAGCATAATCAACATGCTAAGAGCATAGGATTGAGAGATGATATTAGTTTTAATAATTAGATAGGTTGAAACTTGTAACAATATAAGTGTAATTGACTTAGCGATTTTATAATGAAGATTTATAAATAAGTATTGTTTACTACTTTTTTCAATTGTTTATTAATGTGTTTCATTTTTGCATGTTTAACTTCCTGGGTAATTTGATTATTCAAAGTTCCACAGTCGATCATACCTTTAGGGAGTATGTATGAACGAAGACTGTCATGAACTGGTTTGTAGATTGTCTAAGGAGTTAGACATTGCAGTGAGACTGCTACAACGTTTATGAGTACTTAGAAAATGGAGATTTGAGTATTGGATAAACCCGCGCTCCACAGATTGCTTAAGGGATTATATCTTAAGCAATGTTGAGACTATAATACGCTACAAATAAATTTACTTTTAGTGGCACAAATATTTAGTGACACATTTATTTTGTGCCACTATATTAGGTTTTTAGTGGCACGTATTTTTTATGACACTGTATATCTATTGATTGAAAATTTTAAATTTCTATGTTCATATCCCGCCACTATATTTGATGATTGAGATTTTATAAGTTTCATATCCCCCGCTTCTAATTCCCGCCTTTGATTAACAAATTAGAGTTTGGACTTTTTAGTTCCCCTTAATTAAAAAACTAGGGTTTGGAAAGTACCCTTTGTGATTCAGGCAAGTCTCCATCGATCAAAAAATTTCTTTGCCTCACTGCTTAATCTATCTCGTCTGTCTTCCTCCGCCTTCTTGCTGCTCTTTATGTGAACTCGGCCATCGCAGGATCGAATTTAAGTATGCATTGTTGGCACTCCACCTTCTTCAATGAAGATGGTCGTTGTTTCCTTCTTCAAATCTCAAATATGATTTTCTCGTTGTTGTTGTGGGACTCCGGCCATCGCAAGACCAGATACGCATTGCTGGCAATCCGCCTTCCTCAGTCAACAGTTTCAGAGTTTTAATCCAGATACGAATTTCCTCCGCAAAGACAAAGCGGGAAACCAAAAAAAAATTACTCAAGAAAACCAGCTTCATCCCCGCTCCCAATTTCAATTCATCGCAAATCGCTTCTCATATCTCCGTTCACCGCTGAACTGACGCCCTGTCGCTCCGCCCCTCTGCTTCATCACTGTAAGTCTTCAACTTCCCTCTACAAATATGGTCGGGTTTTGTATAAAACCCAAATTGAACTTCCATTGTGGGATGTTGTTACAAAAATTGTGGGATGATGTTACAATCGTTCTTTTGATATCGAAGTTCCACCATTCAAGCTCATTCCTAGACCTAGTGTTTGAAATTCCTCACTTAACCGACTTTTATGTTAACTTTTCTGAAACAGAGGTGGTGTTGGATCTCGTTTTCCAGTTAGATATTGTGGGATGATGTTACAATCGTTCTTTTGTTTACCCTTGTGTTAATATTAGTGTCACAGTCACCAGAAATTGAAACCCAATCTACAATCAGATGTGCCTCCGTCAAGTTCGTCAATCAAATTAGGTAAAAAGTCTTTACCTCTATGTGTTCTAATATAAATCTGTTTTCAATGTGTCTATTTGGTTAATATATGGTACTCCTACTGTAATGCCTTCTTTTTTTAGAACATGTGGGCTTAGTTGCTTCAATGCCTTTAGGATGACATGTCTATAAAATTGATTAAACTGGTATTGTGTTTTTTGTTAACTTTTGATAGTCATTTTGTTTCTATCTTATTGCAGGCATACCTATAGGTTTCCTCCAAGACAAAAGATTCCAAAAAGGTTTATTTGTTACGCCTCGATAGAGAACCTATTTTTGTTGGTTCTGGTTCAAAGCGGGCATGGAGAGTAATATAATTTCTATTTTCATATGTACTTTACCTTTGATTCCTTATTCTTCATATGCTCGTTGGATGAGTTGACTCAGTTTGAGTTATTTGCTGTTAAGTTTAAGAATAATATTTTTGTAATTTAACCTTTGAATTAGGCATGGCTGCCATTCATGGATTTCAGGCAAAGACTGGGGGACTGATCACAAGTTTTGAAGAGATGTTACATGAGAGTTAAAATTAAAATGATCCAGGTGTTATGTTTAGAACTTAAAGGGTACATTCATCGATGGGCTTGATAGACCTATGAGAGTGGCAATCTAGCATGGGAAAATGATGAACATAAAAATTGTATTTTAGAAAGGTTGAACAAAACGGAATTTACTGGATCTAATTTATGTTGAACATAGCAATGTACTTGTACTTTGTTTATTGTTGCATTTGAATATAATATTCCTTTGGAATCATATATGGTTTGTCGGATATTCCGTAGTAGTGAAATAATATTTATTTTAGAAATAATATTTATTTTAGAAATTAAATAGTGAAATAATATTTATTTTAGAAATTGAATAGTGGCATAAAAATAGTGCCACTAAACCCTACAAGTGTTATAGTTGCATAATAGAAAAGTGCCACTAAAACTTAATAATGCTGCAGCGGCACAATCGAAAAGTGCCACTAAAAGTCTTTAGTGGCAGCGCTTTTAGTGTCACTTTTTTTGCGCCGCTGATTGCCTAGGAGGCTTTTAGTGGCACTTTTTCGGTTTTTAGTGGCACTTTTCCTATGCCACTAAATGCAATTTTATTTGTAGTGATATCTTATGATCTTAAAGTGGAGAGATATGAGTTGTAATTTGCAAGGTAGTTGCTCATTAATAATGCGAAAACGCATCGGTAACTCGGTGTTATAAAACGCATTTTTGTAAGTAATCTGACTGGTAAAAGATATAACCATATGAGTCAAAACTTATTTGTCCCTTGACCCAACGGGAAACAGATATCTGTAGGCCTCTCGATGATTTTGAAGTTGACTGAAAGTGTTGGCCAACCAGGACTGAAATTGATGTGTTCAATTTATAGTCTTAGAGTCATAAGCAAAATTGGAAATTGAGAAACAGAGTATCGGATCAAGATTGATCTTAATCCATGTCTTGAGTCTGAAAAATATCTTGTTGGACGAAGGATCATATGATTACTTATCTGTAGACAGAACTGACTGGGTCAGAGTTCAGGAACAGTTTCTAGAAAACTGAGAATTATTAATTAATCAAAAGATAAATTGACAATTAAAGTCATAGACTTATCCAAGTGGGAGACTGTTGGATTAGGTGTCTAAGCCATGACTTATAAATTGTATTTATCTTATTAATTGAAGCAAAGTCCATTTGGGTTGCCCTCATAGTTGGAGGATTGATATAAAGTTCAGTAGAGAGAAAAGTTGATTTATTAATTGTTTAATAAATCAATAGAAATAAAATAAATAGTTTATTAATATATTTAAGTGATAATATATTAATTAGAAACTATATTAATTAATTAGAAATTAATCTAGAATTAATTGGATTTAATTTAGTGATTAATTTAATTAATTAAAAGTACAGGGACTGGTTTTGTATTTATTCAATAGTTCAATAACTAGCTGGCCAGTGGAAGCTTCAAGTTGGCGAAATTATGGAGGCTACCTCCATGATTTCGAAACCCTAATCAGGGTTTAGAAGACTTAGTCCAGATGGTCAACAGGCTTGTCCATTAAGGAGGCTCCTCTAGGGTTTTGAATGTCACCCTTGAAGGCTATAAATATAGCCTCCTGGTAACCCTAAATCCTGCACCACCTTCCATGTATCTCTGGAACTCTGCTGTTTTTCCTCCATTGCTTGAGTGTGACTACATTTAATGCAGGATACTTTTGCTGCTAGCTTCAAGAAGATTAATCAAAGGTTGGTTTTTCTTGTTTTGATCTTTAGAATTAAATTATTGGCCTTAGGTTTTTGTTATATGTTCATTGATAGAAAAACATAGATCCTCCTTCTAGGTTGCATGTGAACTTAGGAATTTCTAGTTCATTGTTTGCTTAAAACCTTACAAAAGATTGCTATCAAATGTTTAAGTTGTATGCATGATATTTTTATGCTATTGCAACAACTACATGTATGTACTCGGGCAACAATAACGAACTGAAAAACAAAAAGATCAAGCAATTAATTGAAGTAGAAATTAGCTTGCATTTTATCGATTACATAGAAATTAGGGAAACATGTAATTTTGTCGATTTCCATGGTTCAAGGAGTACCAAACATTGTAATCGTTCCACTGTGATAAACAACTTCACCTTTGTTCCTACCTTCGAGAAGATGACGACAAAGGCATAATCGCTTTGATTTTTGGTAGGACGGAGATGACAACGATTTGACGACGAGGAGATGGCTTAAATCGACGCAGAAGAAATGATATGGAGATCTTTTAGTTTCTAAATGCATGAAGGAGAAGGACTAAGAGGTTCGTGAACACAACAACAATAATTGTTTTATTTTGAAAAGATGAGGTGGAAAGGTTTTTACAACTTAGCTTGCCACGTATCTACTAATGTGGCTTTAAAGATAATAACTGATATATTTAATAATATCATACTAATTGATAGTATGATTTCTTTTTATTTAAAAAAATTCATTGCATATTTTGTATAAAAATAAAACTTATTGCATAAATGAGTAATATATATATATATATATATATATATATATATATATATATATATATATATATATATATATATATATATATATATATATATATATATATAAAAGGTTTTTACAACTTAGCTTGCCACGTATCTACTAATGTGGCTTTAAAGATAATAACTGATATATTTAATAATATCATATTAATTGATAGTATGATTTCTTTTTATTTAAAAAAATTCATTGCATATTTTGTATAAAAATAAACCTTATTGCATAAATAAGTAATATATATATATATATATATATATATATATATATATATATATATATATATATATATATATATATATATATATATATATATATATATATAATCAACGTTATTAATAATTTGTGTAAAATTCAAACAATATTACTCATCAATATAATATTTTATTAGAATATTAGTCATATCTGTATTATTCTATTATTAATATTACACTACAAAAGTTTTAAAATCCATCAAAATATTTTGTTAGAATCATACACGTCTAGTATTATATATCACGAAAAATATTGTAAAAGAATAATGTATTATGACATTGATTTTTTATGTTTATTATTTTTTTTCTTACTTTTATATTTACAATTAAATGGAAACCGAAAATGACAAAAACTATTAAAAAAATCTAATATTTCATCATTTATTGTTATTTAACATTTTTTTATTTTTTGATCTCCAAAATGAGGTTCAATTGAGATAAAAAAAATTCTAAATAATGAGGACGCAACCATGGTGCCTAATAGGAACGTCAACCGGTCAGGTTCGAAGAAACCCAAATTCGACCCGATAAGTTTTGGGTAAGGTTCGAGTCGGCACCATTGGGTTTTGTGTTTTTCGGGTCAAGTTTCGAGTATCTTATCGGATTTACCAAACGTCTTAAGATCGTCCAGTATGGGTGCGAGGGGTGTACGACGTCGTGCGGCGCCGCGGGGAACACCAGCTTCACATGCGGCAACCCCACAATTTGAAACCTGCGAGGGCTAAAGACGTCGTGCGAGCAAACTGTTGGCAACAGTTGGATTTTTCCCCCCAACGACTATTTAGCCGTTGATATTAAAAAATATTGTTCAAATTATTTATCTATAAATATCTACATACACCACAACATTTTACACCACAAACATATATCTACTACACCTTCAAATACAATAAAACATAAATGCATCATATCCAATATCTGTTATTTGTTTCATCATCGTTGTCTGAGGAAGAGGATTGGTTGGTAGAATCGCTATGCATGTCGCTTCACTAGTCCACGAAACCGTCAATATAATATCCGGCACTCCACAAAGTTCCTAAAGTGCACATATGTTCACAAGAAGGGATACAATAAACAGAGATCGTGAAGCTGCAGACGATTTCCTTTTATGCGACTACCTCACGGAACACTTGTTGTATTCGGCGTACTAGTTTTGGCGAAGGTTTCGGTTGATCAAGACACTTTTTCTGTGTATACTTTGTGATTTGAACGAAACCAACCCATTTTTTCAATTGAAATAGGACGCAAGGGGTTTTACGTCGGAACAAAAATGTTCCGCTACACTCCGTCAAATTGCAGCCGGCACTACATTTGATTTATGGGATGAGTATTTCAAGATGTTAGAACGGACCGTTCGGGAAAGTGTTCACGAGGTTGTCAACACTATCATACATGTTTATGCTAAACGTTATTTGCATAAACCAAATTTCAATGACATTCAAACGTTATACGCCGCACACGAAAGCAAACATTGTTTTCTCGGAATGCTCGGAAGCATTGACTGCATGAAGTGGGCATAGGCTACTTGTGCTAATTAATGACGTGGCCAATTTATAAAAGGCGATCATCGACACGCTTCCATAATCCTTGAGGCAGTGGCGTCCAAGAATTTATGGATTTGACATGCGTTTTTTGGTGTTGCGGGTGCAAATAACGACCTGCACATTCTCGACCAGTCGCCTATATCTAATGACATTTATAGAGGTGTTAACCCTTTCTGTCCATTTCAGGTTAACGGAGCGCATTAAAAACACGAGTATTATCTAGCTGATAAAATATATAGAGATTATTTCGTGTTTGTGAAGTCATTCACATCCCTAAGGAAGGATGTGGATCGAGCGTTTGATGTTCTTAGGCAATGCTTTCACACTATCAAATACTCGTCATAGGCTTAGGATCAAAGGAGAATAAGAAACGTTATGTATGCATTCATCATATTACAAAATATAACCTTGGAGAATGAAGGGAGAGCGATATGTATACATGACTCGAACGAAGTTTTACCAACGTACGAGTCGATACATATTGCTTCACCAGAATATCTATAAAATAAAAGGGAAGTGCAAAGCAATGAAACACATAACAACCTTTATGCGGATTTTGTCGAACATATATATATATATATATATATATATATATGTATATATATATATATATATATATATATATATATATATATATATATATATATATATATATATATATATATATATATATATATAGTGCTAGAGTTCATCCAACGTCGGTTCCCGTAAAGAGTAAGAAGAATGGGAGTTATGCAAGTAGTTTTTTATTATTATTATGTAATTTTTATTTTATTTAAAATTTAATGTATTTTTAAATTAATTATGCTTTAATTTATCTAGTTTAATGAAATATTTTATTTTGAAATTATTAGTTTTATTTTATTTTAAATTTGGTTTTTAAATTAAAAAGTGAGGAGAAGTGACAGATAGTGATGGGTGACCATTTACAATAGTGAGGGTGCTAACCGGATATTGATATGCCAGAGAAAAGTGAGAGTTGATGAAATGCCACACGTGAGGGTCCAATAGTATAAAACTAATATAATAAAAGGTCATGCCACTAATATGAGCTATTACAATCGTATTCATTGAATACATACATCACATTTTCATAGGAAACATGATTATTATAATATATAAATCATTTAGAAAAGTTGTAATGGAATATTTATATCATCCACGTTAGTTTATATATATATATATATATATATATATATATATATATATATATATATATATATATATATATATATATATATATATATATATATATATATATATATATATATATATATATATACATACATATATATATATATATACATATATATATATATATATATATATATATATATATATATATATATATATATATATATATATATATATATATATATATATATATATATATCAAGGTTGTAAAAATCGCTTGACGGTAGCTTGATGGTCGAGTGGGGTTAAGGAATTAATCGGGGATTAGTCGGAGTTTAATCAGAGACCCTAAACTATAAAGGAACTCATTTAAAAATATATAAGTATAACAAAATAGCAAAGTTTGATACATTTTATTTCGAGTTCCACATAAAAACTTATACATTTGTTTATATTTATGCTTTAATATTGATTTTTTTTTTCAGTTTTATTGAGTTACTAGAGTGTTTGTATCGTCATTTAAAAATAAAAAATAAAAAATAATTAAAAAACTAAAAAAAATGACCGCCAAGACCGATTTTTGAAGCAAACCGTCAAGCTGGCCGATTAGGCCTAATCGTAATCGGTTCAAGACCACCAAGCGATTAATCGGCCGCCAATGCCGATTTCTGCAACACTGATATATATATATATATATATATATATATATATATATATATATATATATATATATATATATATATATATATATATATATATATATATATATATATATATATATATATATATATATATATATATATAGAAGGTGGATCGTGTAGGAACCTAAAATCCGGTAAGAACCGTGAGGACAAATCTAAACCATTTAATTGTGAAATTTGATGGTTATGATTTAATGTGAAAAAAATGATCATGTCTAAATATCCAAGGGTTGTTATTGTAAATATTTGAAACTAAAAGGGAGGAAAGCCTAAATTGATAAGGATATATATATATATATATATATATATATATATATATATATATATATATATATATATATATATATATATATATATATATATATATATATATATATATATATATATATATATATATATATATATATATATATATATGGTTGGGTTCTTGTGAGAACCCAAAAAACTATGAGATCTCGAGAACTCTCTCTGATTGGTCAGATCACAAAAGGGCATGATTAACATTTTACAATTCTCATTTAATTTTGATCTTTATTATTTATGGCAACAAAATAACAATTCTTAAAATTAAACATAACCAAATTCAAATTTCGAATTTTAAAATATGCATGATTTTCGTTTTTTTAATATGGGATTTTACGAAATTTAAAAAAACAAAACAAAAAAGAATAAAGAAAAAAAAATCATATTTTAGAATTACAAAAACATATACGTTCATGTACCATGTACCAGATGCATATATGCATATTTTTAAAATTCATATAAACATATTATTATGTATAATAGTTGAATACAAATAATAAAAAAACCAATTTATTAAAAACAATAATATACAATTGTTTTGAATGATACATACATAAAATATAAAAAATACAACAAAAATTCCAAATATCTCGATTGTTTATTCCTTGACTGTCTTGTTTCTTCATTTTATCGCTTTTCACTTCTTCAATTTGCTCGATAAATTTTTAAAACCTGCAAGAACATTAATAAAAATACATATTAAAAATATTAATATACATGTATTTTCAAAATCATTAAAATAAATACGTATATGCACATACGCATTTTTACGTATATAAACATATATGCACATATGCATTTATAAAACTACATATTAAAAAACACCAAAAAATACTTACATGCATATACACATATGCACATAGGCACGTATATATATATGCATATATGCAAATATGCACAAGTGTACACAAACAAATAGACATATATGAATATGTACACCTATGCACATATGCACATGTGCACATATGCACATATGCACATATGCACATATACACATATGCACATATGCACATATGCATATATGCACATATGCACATACGCACATGAGTATATGTACATACCAATGCATTTATATTTATGACTACAAAACAATATGCACATTCATAAAAATGCATGTGTATATGCACATATGCACATACATATATGTGTATGTCTATACACATGTGTATATATACATATGTGCCCATATGCATACATATATACATGTGCACATATACACATACACATATGCATATACGCCAAACACATATGTGCATGTACATTAATAAACAAAAGTTGTGATTTTTTAAGTAGGATGCTATTATAACCAAATAAATGGAAGTACAATGTTATTATAGCAATAACTATAGCACATATAACACAAAGAAAAATTAATCCATTCAAACCACATATATGTAGCAATTCAATAAAAATACACACATATGTGCGCATATGCACCTACCTATATACACATGTAGTAATTCAATAAAAAAATATACCTACATGTTCAAATAAAATGACTTCATTAGTAAAATAAGATAGTAAAAAGTTGTGATTTGTTAAGTAGGATGCTATTATAAGTTATAACCAAATAAATGGAAGTACAATGTTATTATAGCAATAACTATAACACATATAACACAGTAAAATACCACATAGATACCAACATATGACGAAGGGACGTAGCAATGGTCTGGTTAGTAGGTCCTGTAATTTGATTTTATATATCGAGTTAGAGGAACTTACCGTAAATACTTCGAACAATTTGATTTTCTGGATCGATCTGGTTGCTAATCGGTGCATCAGATGGATCAGGCTCCTATATTGCCAAAAGCTCCTCTACTGCACCTACCATCCACCAAATTCTGTCATAGCTCCTCTACTGCCCTACCACCAGCAAACAAAATCAAGTCCAAAAATCAATAGAAACCAATGAAATTTATACCACTGAAACTAGAAATCACAAATCATAATTTCCAATTTGAACTGTGGAGAGGGGAAGAAATCACAAATATCAAACTTCATGATCTACATCTCAGCGAAATTAATACCAGGGAAACTAGAAATCACAAAAAAGGTGAAGATTTAGTCAAATGGAATCAAAACCAAAGAACAACCAGGGAAGAAGATTTAGTCAATTTACCTGGCACAAATCAGGCGGAGGAGATTTAGGAAAAAAATCGAACCTGTTAGGGCTGAAATCGAAATATAGATCGAGATGGTGATACACGAATCGAGAATAATTGAATCGAGATAATTGAATTGAAAAATCGCAACTGATGCTACGTGAGGGAGGAGGTGGCGTAGGGTTTTAATACACGAATCGAGAATAATAGAATTAAAAAATTGCTTGAACCTGTAATTCCGGTTGATTCCTTTTCCTGAGTGTGAAACTTGGCCGATGAGAAAAAACACGATGGTGCTTGGTGGGGAGTCGTTCACGATGAAGAAAGAGGGAACAGAGATATCGGATGAGAGAGAGAGAGATGATCTACCGATAATTAGGGTATTTCCAATTTAGTAGGATTTAATTTGATTTCTATACCCATATTATCATTGATTTCTTTTCTAAAAAGTCAAATGTACCATTAGAAGGATTAGTATTTACAAAACTGCCACCGTTGCATTTTAACCATTGATTCTTTTGATCTAACGTTCCAGATTTGGTTCTCAAGATCTCATGGTTTTTGAGTTCTTAAAAGAACCTAACTCTCTCTCTCTCTCTATATATATATATATATATATATATATATATATATATATATATATATATATATATATATATATATATATATATATATATATATATATATATATATATATATATAAGGAGGATCGTGTAGGAACCCAAAATCCGGTAAGAACGGCGAGGACAAATCTAAACCATTTAATTGTGAAATTTGATGGTTATGATTTAATGTGAAAAAAATGATCATGTCTAAATATCCAAGGGTTGTTATTGTAAATATTTGAAACTAAAAGGGAGGAAAGCCTAAATTGATAAGGATATAATGGTCTTTTTGGAAGAGAGCTCTACGTACATAGCAACAAACTCACGCGCCCCCACTCTCCTCCACTCTCAGCGTCACGTGTCGTCTTCTGATTGGTCCTTTCTTTTTTTTTTTCCCACCCATTTTGTATTTTGGCCATAACTTCTTTTTTTTTTTTTGAAAAAAAAATCTGAAAAAACCAAAGTTCTTAAAATTTAATTCTCTACAAAATAAGCATAATCATGAAAATCTGAAAAAATGTATTTTTTTTAATTTTTATATTTAAAAAGTCAAAAAAATAAAAAAAAAATCTTTCAAAAATTATAAAAATTTAAGGAATCATTCTAGACATCATATTAGTAAGTTTGTAAAAAAAAATTTTAAAATAAGTTTTTATGTGTATATTCTTTTTTATTTTTAAGAAAAAACTCATCAAATTACAAAAAAAAAAAAAAAAAAGTCTATGATCCAAAATATTAATAACCAAAATATGTTTTATGATTAAAAACTTATGATAAAAGATGCAATATTCGTTATGATTCAAGATCTAAAAGTCGTTATGATCCAAAACGAGTTAAAAAAAACATATAACAACAAAATGGTTCAAAACTTATGATCCAAGATGCAAAAAAACTATGATCCAAAATGTTTTGATCCAAAAATACATGATCCAAAATGTTATAATTAAAAATATCATGATCCAAAATGATTAGATTAAAGATACGAAAAATAAAACGTTAAAATTAAGATTAAAAAAATATTAAAAATTAAAAAATATACATAAAAAATGAAAAAAACAAAAATAAATAAAAATCGAGTACTGTAGCATTAAAAAAATAAAAATAAAATAACAAAAATAATAAAATTTATAGTTATTAAACTGTGAATACTATAACGTAAGTTTTTTATTAAACTGTAAATTAGTGTTTCTCAACCTTTTAGTGGTTCTCATTTGAACCCTTCCCTATATATATATATATATATATATATATATATATATATATATATATATATATATATATATATATATATATATATATATATATATATATATATATATATATATATATATAGGGAACGGTTCAAATGAGAACTACTAAAAAGTTGAGAACCGTGATAACCACTAATTCACAGTTTAATACTTTTGAATTTTTTATTTTTAACACTTGTTTTGTATCAAAATAAAATTACCAAACACATAAAAATATATATAAATATTCTTCCTTTGCGATTTGATATCAATATTGATATGTTTTAAAGAAAATAAAATTTACATTATAGTATTCATAGTTTAATAACTCGAAATATTTATTATATTGTGAATATTGTAAAACTCATTAACAAATATAGAAATGTATTAAGTTTGATGTATATTGACATAATAAACAAATGTGAAAAAACAAAAAAACGAGAAAAACATGATTCTTTATGTGTGAATACCGGTTCTTACGGTTCTTAACCTCTAAATAGTTCTCATTTGAACTCATTCCTCTCTCTCTCTCTCTCTCTATATATATATATATATATATATATATATATATATATATATATATATATATATATATATATATATATATATATATATATATATATATATATATATATATATATATATATATATTCATTGGTTCAGGTGTCTGATTGACATGACAGGTTCAGTTTTTTTTGCCATCCCTAGTCCTTAATTTTGGAGATCAAAAAATAAAAATGAATAATTAAAATTACCAAAAATAATTTAAAAAAATATGTAAGACCCTAATCCTGAAGAGAACAAATTCGCAGCTTAAAAGAAGCAAAGTTTAGAAAGTTGTTGGAACAGAGGATTAGCGGCGCTGATCCTCTACATTAGCGACGCTAATGTCGAGCATCGGTGATGGTTTCACACGATCTCAGTTAGCGGCGCTATCTGCTGATTTTGGGCCAAAATCTTATATTTTGAAGTTTGGGCCACTTATACGGGTGGGGAACCCTAAGGCAACTGCCAAACATCATATTTCATCCCCCCATGGTCGTTTTTCTCCACTCTCTAGCTCTGTTGGACGGTTTTGGCTCTTTTGGTCAATTTGGAAGGTATTCTTGAAGATATGATGATGCTAGAAGATGCATGAGATTGCTAGAAGACATACTTCATGTGGGAATCAGCTAAAGCTTCTTGTTTCCGGACCATTGTGAGTAAAGTTCTCACCTTTATGCGTTTTTAAGGTTCTTATGTTTTTAGTGAGAATTTATGGATTAAAATGGAGTAATGGTCCCTTATTGGTGTTGTCCACGGTTGGGAAGGATAAAGTTTAGAACTTTATGCCTTTAAGTCCTTAATTCGAACCATTAAGTTGGTTTATAGTGTAAGTCAAACTCTCTTGGGTTGTTTTGTTGAGCTTTAGGCCTTTTTGGACATGCATCTTGTTCATGAGCTTTCAT
Organism: Cichorium intybus; assembly: GCA_023525715.1. Lineage (NCBI taxonomy): Eukaryota > Viridiplantae > Streptophyta > Magnoliopsida > Asterales > Asteraceae > Cichorium > Cichorium intybus. Next base: position 47,339,511 of record CM042012.1, on the reverse strand, counting down.
GGTCATGTTTGAATGGTAAAGTTCAGGTTTTTATGGACCTAGGGTCTGTTTGGAAGATTCCTCAAAGGTTTAGGACTTTGGTTGAATGGATTAAGAGCTAAATGGGTTTTTGGGACTGTTCATAATTAGCGACCCTAACTAGGGAAGATAGCAGTGCTAACTGTCTGTTGACCATTGACTTTGACTTTGACCTTTGGTCGTTGACTTTTTGACCAGTTTGGCTTTTGGTCAAACTTGAGGGTTTGGGATGCCGGTCTTAGAGGATTATCTTGTTTGGGATATAGGAAGTTCTAAGTGGAGTTTATCCTTGTTAGGAAGTTTGGCATTGTCAGATCTGAAGACGCACACGTGAGGAGTGTTGTTTGGCTTTGCTGATCAGGTGAGTCTTCTCACTATACTATGGGTGCAGTTATATGCGTAGGTAGCTTAATTATTGTGTGTAGAAATGTGTTGTATGTGTCTTACGTGTTTACTGACGGATAGGCAAGCCCGAGAGTCAAATGATGATTACAGACGGATCGGAGCAAGCCCGAGAATCAAATCAAACGATGATTACCAACGGATCAGGGCTAGCCCGAGAGTCGAACGATGAGTTGATTACCGACAGATCGAGGCAAACGCAAGAGTCAAACAATGATTTTATGTGATGAATTGTGTGGTATTTTGGGGAACTCACTAAGCTTTGTACTTACTCTTTCACCCTAACTATTTCAGGTATTTGCTGGCTTGACCTTAGAGCACGGCGCGACTGCACCGCATCTGAAGTTTTGGTATCTAAAGCTTCAACTAAATAATGTTTAAAAATGTTTTGATAAGTACGATTTGTATGTTTTAAATATAAAGTTTTAATTTGGATGGTTTCCTTTGACAACATGTTTTTATGTATTTGAACTGTTTTTAAAACAAAAATTTTATTCTGGATTTTGGGGCGTTACAAGTTGGTATCAGAGCCTTGGTTTGAGGGATTTGGATGAACATGAATGCGATTCCAGGGATTTGGATGAACATGATTGTGAATCCAAACTCAAACTAGGGATTTGAGGATTTTCTAAAACGATTTTTCAAAGGAAAACTGTTTTTTTATAATTTATAAGTTGTTAGGTAGAGCAACATGCGATAGATTCCCTTGCATGTTCTTGTTAGATTGTTGCTTAGGAGTTTGAAACTTGGTATGGATACCTGACTTATGATTTTAAACGGGTACATAAGTTTTAAAAGGGATGAGATGCGACACGTACAGTCGGCCGGAGCTCAAGTAAGTGATTTAGTTCCCAAAATATTCATTATATTATGTGCTGACGATATGGTATATGCTAGAAATAGGCTAAGGATCCACTCAGGAAATTGCATGATAGAATTGGCCTGGATCATAAGGATGTCGTTTGCCTAGTTTGCTGTTTGTTGTGTGCTGTTTGCTATGTGCTGCTTGTGTGTGTGCCTTCTAGACCTATGCTTGTAGTTTTAGGAAGTTAAAGTAATTCTTTAGGATTGTATGTAATAGGATCGGATAGCTTTAGAATTCTTGAACAGACCTTATTGTTGTTCCTAGTTTGGTTATGACTTTAAGGTAGGGTCAATTACTCGACTGTCTATCTGTTCTTATTGCATACGATTACGCGTTCACGAGACGACATGGCAGTATGAGCGGGAGTTCTTACGGTGCAGGTGTGATGTGAAATTCATATGTAGACTACGAAGAGTGTTAGGAACTTCGATGCAGGGTTGTTTGAATGATAACTATTATTGGGGAGCGGTTTGCCATGAAGGAGGAGGCAATGATGGCTCGATGCCGGGCTATGATGAGGAAGGAGATCAGCGACTTTGTAGCCGCCGCTCGACGTCAGACTTTTGCTGATAAGGAGTCTGTTGCTGTGCCGAGGGAGATCTAGTTCGATACCCAACTGGGCAGAAGAGGAAGAATCAGAATCTGGGGCAGTCGTCCCAAAAGAAGTTTCGGGCTACAGTATCAGATAGAGTGGAGGACCCTTACCGCCGGGATGGTAAACTAGAGGTGAAGTTTTGTGTTTCATGCAATCAGATTAGCCATGTCAAGGCGAGTTGTCCGGGATTGTTGACATCGCAGCAGTTGTCATGCGGTCAAAAATAGTAAAAATACCTCACTCTCACTTAGCACAGTGATAGTCAGGGTCGATCCACAGGAGTTTCGTGGTTAAGGTAGGCAACAGATTACCAACTGTAGTGTCACTTCTACAGCCAGAGGATCTAGTTTCCGACTTTACCTAAAAACAGTCCAAAATCCACCAATTTCAGTAAATCCATATCAAGCATTAACTAGACTAACATCCAAACTAACAAGTAATCCTAATTATCTACTGAATTTGGAAATGAACTTCAGAAATAATCAAGATCAAATCACACATTCAACATTCATTCATCAACAAATGCATTTAAAACACAAAATACCGAAACAGAGCAATTAAACTTAACCAAATGATTACTATTAACCAACTCAGATCTAATTGTCAAACAGTAAACATCCAAATCAGAAACTAAAACCTAGTGCCAATGGTTGTCACACCCAAGAATACTAGATCAAGGCTACTAACTACTAAACTAACTTGAAATTAAAAAAAAATAAACACAAATACCAAATATGGCTGCTGAAAGTTGAATCTCGGAGTCAAAGAGGCTTTGGGAGTCGTTCCTATGCCAGGTATTTGCTGATTTTTTCGACCTAAAACCCTCTATTTATAGTTGCAAAATTTAAGAGTCCGCACCGCGCGCAGGTGAAATCCGCGGCGCGCGTATGGGTTTATCCCCGTTTTTTCGGCATTTGAATGTTCTCCACTGCCTCAATGCTGAGTCACCGCGTCACGTCTTTGTAAATCCCGCAGGGCGCGTACGAGTTCGACTGTTTTGTCCTTTTCTTCAATCTTCTTCCATTTTGCACGCATTTGGCCCCTGTTTACTGTTGGATTAGGTGTCTAAGCCATGACTAATAATTTGTATTTACCTAATTAATAGAAGCAAAGTCCATTTGGGTTGCCCTCATATCTGGAGGTTTGGTAGAAAGTTCGGTAGAGAGAAAGGTTGGTTTATTATGGGATTAATAAATCAATAGAAATAAAAGATATGGTTTGTTAATATATTAAAGTGATAATACATTAATTAGAAACTATATTGATTGATTAATAATTAATCAGAAATTAATTGGATTGATTTCTGTGGCATTAATTAGATTAATCAGGAAGTCAAGGATTAAAGTCGTACAAATTCAATAGTTGAATTGCGGCGCGCGGCGCGCAAATGTAAAAGCCGGACGCGCGTACGTATAATCCGGAAAATGACTGACGGCTAGGGTTTCTTGTTTCCCTATAAATAGGGAACCCTAGACCTCATTATAGGTGCTCATTCTATTATTCTCTCTGGAATTTTCGTGACCTTCCTCTGACTCCCTGGGTGTGATCTCATTTGAGGCAGGACACTTGTGCTGCTTAGCTTCAAGATTAAAACTAAAGGTTAGTTTTTTCTGATTTATTCTTTTAGTTAATTTTTGTTTGGCCTTTAGGAATTAGTTACATGTTCAAAGTAAGAAAACATAGAGCTTTTCTAGGTTGCATGTGAACTTAGGTTATTTAGTTCATGGTTGCGGAAAACATTTCAGTGGTATTAGAGCATTTGGTTGTTTTCTTATTGAATGGCTGTAATAGTTTTCCTAATTAGGGTTTATTGTTTATAAATCTTTTGGGCCTGATTTCGATTTTGGGGTTTAGGGTTTTTGAAACCCTAGCCCCTTCCCCATTCTTTTTCGATTTTCCTGATTAGGGTTTTAGGAGGTTTTCTATTTTTGGTAACTTTAATTAGTTAATTAAATGGATAACCTTAAACCCAGTTTGTTTGAATTCGATAATTAGGGGTTTAAGATAGGTTTAAATTGATTTGATTAATTTGGAAAAACCTATCTATATTTGAATTAATTTAATTAATTGTTTAATTAAAAGATAATTCAAGGGATTTAATTTAATTTTGATTTAATGGTTAAATTTCGAAAATTAAAGGATAAATCCTAAAATATTTTAAAAGGTTTAAAATATCAAGATTTAATTAATTTAATTAATAGTTTAATTAAAAGATAAATTAAATCAAATTAAAGGTTTAATTTAATTTGAAATTTAATAGTTAAATTTCAGGAAATTAAAAGATAAACCAGGAATATTTTAAAAGATTTAAAATACATCTTATATATATTATTAAAGGTTAATACTATATGTATAATATAAATTGGTTAGTCAAATCATTAGTAGGCCTCATTCACGAAGCTGGTCTATAAAGTGGGTATAAGGAGACTGCCTATAAAATGGCGGTCTAATGAGTGTTCACTCTCACCCACCGCTCGCCTGATCAGTGGAGGGTCGTTAGCCGAACAGTTTTGATAGGACCGCTTAATCATTAAAGGTATAATGATCAAAGTACTAGAACCCGTACAAGAATTCCCAATCTAGTTACTTTAGAAAAAATGTGATTTTGACGCTAACCCATGAAATTGCACATTGCACTTTATGAAACGTTGGTGGAGCGTGTGTGGGTTACCGGCACACCAGTAGGGGTTCATAAAGAGTGGTAATGGGTTTCTCGGGTGTTATCATTGTTGATGGAGCATGTGTGGTTAACCGGCACATCAATTTGAGATGATAATGGACCCCGAGAGTACCAAGCTAATTTGCATGATTATTCACACCCGGTTTGTGATCCTCGGCATCCCAGTCACAAACAGTGGGGCATATCCGAGATTAAACATGCCATTGAACAGTTCAATGAATCTCACAGATCTAGGAATTTCATAAGACTGAAATTGATAAAAGTTATCTACCTTAATGACCACTGTGTTGTGACTACGGCATCCCTCTTCACAGCATAGTTGGGGTATTTTGGATCCTAGCCTTGTTAAATAATATATATTGGGTAATTATTTAAAAGGATTAATTAAACGAATAAATTCAAATTTTATATATGTCTGAAGAAAGTGTCATTCTCCTCCTTCCCCCCCTTCACCCATTTCTGAGAGCTTCAGAAAGCACCTGCTAAATATGGTAAGGCTGACTGGCCTTGACTATATGATATGGTTTTGCAATTAGAGAATAGTTCTTAGTTTTGCTGGCGAACCATATCAAACTGAGTGTCCGCTCCCAAACATGGCATCACACAGCAGCTTGTGATGAGCATGACTCCTTGACTGTTGAGTCCAAGGAAGTTCGTTGCCTTATGCTATTGATCATTAACCCCGAGTTCCGTAGGGATTTAGAATTCCTGGGGTCTGATAAGTTAGCACAGCTAGTTCAGGAAAGGTTCCGTGAACTGGTTGAATAAAGGGAACGAACTAGGATCTTCAAAGAGCTTGAAGTTGCAAGCTAGAAGGAAGTAGCACCAATTTGCGTGTTCCCGAGATTAAGGGATACATAGGCAAACAGTATAAAACTGGTTTCCCTTTTGTGATCAGGAGTTAAGCATTAGCTCAACTCGCTGATCTGTTCATCCAGATGAATAGAAAGGGTAACCGGATAAGACAATCGTGGAAGTGCATTCAATGTCGACTCTGTATGAATCGTTCATGGAGAAGCATAGTTCCATTAATTCAGCTGCTTCAGGATTGAGTCCAGTATTAAGGTGCATCAAGAAATGATCCAGATCGACTGGACCGATTGTTCGATGTTTCAAACTGGGAATCCACAAGGTGGGACACAGTCACGGAAAGACTGGAAAAATGCTCCAAAGCCAAACCGTTTGGTAAACTCAAAAATATCTTAGAATTCAGAACACCTGATCCTCATTTCCTTGATACATGATGTGTTTCACCATTTGCTCTGTATGCACGAACTCTGGAGGATGCGGGATGGTGTCGCACAGGAGCATATTCGGATTGAATCTGGAGCTCGTGCGGTTTTTTAGTTAAGCTAAATATTTGTTCTTGTTATTAGTTTATAGATACATACGACATGGATTCGCATAGTACATTGTTCTGAGGATAATTCTGGTTTAATGAATTTTTTTACATGGTTGTTTTAATTGTCCTCGAAATGTTGTGTGAATGTGTTGATGACGTAAATGGTAATAACTTGAATGTTGATACATCTAATGGGACTAGATTTGTAAATTGTGTTCTTTATGATTGTTAAAGTGAATTTTATGAGAACCACTTCAACCAAAGGTCCAGTTGGACAGGACTTTGGAATCATTTGACTTAGAGTCACATGATGAATTGAGTGCTTAATAAAATTAATTGTGGCAAGAAAGGAATCGCCCAAAGATCCAATGGATAGGATTTTGGAATCAGTTGACTTGGAGTCAGGTGATGATTGCATGTCTTGAACAATATTAACAAAGTCATAAATTTACATGGAACTGTAAAGGTATTAATATTTTGAGCAACAGACACATAAGTTATTGTGTATTGCTCGAATCTTCGAACAGAACACGATTAGTTATGCTTCAATGATATTTGCCAAATGGTTTGACAAATATGGCTTCGTTTATCGGAATAAGCGATTGATTGGAACCTTGAAGTGTTCAAAGATTTCAAAGGAAGCATAAGATCAACAGAACCTGAGTAACAACATAGACTGAGAAAATGTTTCACAGTTTATCCTCTTCCAAGAACACTAACGGTTATAATGTGTCTTAGGGAAGATGATGGAGCATTGATCGAAATAGTTTTGATCCTCGGTGTATAAGATACACTGGATACATTTCCGACTAATATTTCAATGAATTGAATATTCAACCAGTCAGACCGCAGAAACCATATTCCAACCATATCTTAGACTAAGTAGGTTATGTTGACACTGTTTGAAATGTAAAGTTGGGATCATCCCACTAGTACATAGAAAGTCCAGGGTCATGTAGCATTCGTCTGAATCTCATGACAAGCCTAAAACTAATCAGCAATGTCGTTTCATTGGCCACTCCGGTTATCCTTTGAAAGAATAGTACTTTTAGAAAGAACTCAAGTTCTAAGGAAACAGTGGGAGTAAGAATAATTCTGAATGAGTTCAGGGCTTAGCCAAGTGAAAGAACCTTTAGTCACCACTGGGACTTGACCAGGAATTAGATTCCTGTTAAACCTGACATACCATCTCTTCGCTTGACCAGTAGTTATTGTCACCGTCATAAGGAGTTATGATCTGGGTGATATACGGAGTAGTGGTAAAACACTAAAGATGGTATGGATAAGTAATCCGACTGCTGGAAGCATTGGTGAGCCCAGTTGCTGCCAAATAAGAGAACCTTACCGCGAGACACAGTCTATGTGACAGTTTGATTGATCTTTACAACTAGTCTAGGAACCAGTGAGAGTAATTGAATCATCAAAAGAAGGGAACATAGAAATGTACTTACAGAACATTTGGTTGAATGAGTCATCACTTGGAGTCAAGCAATTGATTCTGAAAGAAGCACTCTCAATAGAAGATGTAATCTGAGAGGATTCTGTGTGGCATAGTTTGAGTCGTTAGTGGAGCGTGTGTGGTTTACCGACACACTAATAGGGACTCACATAGAGCATGCCATTACAAAAGGTACATGGCCTCGGGATTCGTCCCATGGGCATCTCGCAAGAAAGGATATTCAGATTCTCAAAATAGGCCAAAAGGTTTGGATTTTGTGAATAGCCTGAAAGATTTCCTTTAATATGTCGGAAAGGTTTGGATTTCGGTTCCGCAAAATGTGCCATAAGTTCTGGATTTTGTGAATAGTCCGAAAGAGTCATATAACGGTGTCAAAGCCAGTGGGAGTATCGTTGTTATCTGCTATCGTTATATGTGGGTTACATACTGGTTCTAGGAAACGTCTCTTATCATTACAAAGTGTAATGACTTGGTGTTAAGAAACGGTTCGCTATGAAATACTTTAAGAGATACAACATACTCAGGTGGTTGTGAACATCTATTGGATAGATCAGAATTCTGCCAATATGATCTTGATGAGATTCAAGATGCATAACCCCAGGAATGGAGTTTCCTGTCATTGCAAAGTGTAATGAATTGGCATGAAAAAACAAAGAAGGTGCAGCATACTCACGTAGTTCATAGACATCTATCAGATAGATGAGACTGACAGTATTGACTTAGACGTTGAGAATATGATCTTGATGGGATTCAAGATGCATAAGAAAGAGTCCCTGAAAGGAAATAGTTTCCGGAAATCATGACACAAGGATTATTGGTAATCTTAGGATTCCGAAAGGGGTTAGAATGAGATTACATCAGGTTCCTCGAACCTTTTGGACAAATCAGAAGTGTTATGAACATATCCTAATGACTTAATGCTTAGAGCATTGTAAGTTGGATTCAGGATATTGCCTGGCTAAGAATACTGGATGGATTTTTGAACAGACGTGAGAAATCATTGGGAAATGATTAGGGTAATTAATTTGAAAGGGTTTTCAAATCGGTAATTGTTTACACCAGATCGTGGTGCTGTAAGACTTCATGGTTAAAGAATTTCGTTGGTTTCTGATGGAGCGCGTGTGGTTCACCGGCACATCATGACACCTCGAAATTGTCTTACGTATAGTTGTGTAGACTGAAGACCCGAGAACCATGGGCAGTCACGGTACACATCACCAGAATGTAGTTGTGAGAGAAAATGACAAAATGACAAAATGACAAATTGAGATATCATCGGAAGAGTATCCGATAGGATCATCTGCAATAAAGTGTATAAGTGTTAGACACTTGGATACATAGAAAGAGTGAAAAGGTCATAGACATAGATATAAAAGGCTTGAATTGAAAGTTTAAAAGAGAATAAGAAACCGATAATAGTTATGATAAATCCGACTTGGTGATTACCTCGTGGAGACTTGGTAATAAGCAGGAGTAGCTGCCAGTCAGATTTTATGTTTCACTTTTGCATGTTTACTTCCTGAATAATTGGATTATTCAAATATCCATATTCGTTCATACTCTTAGGGAGTAAGTATGAACGAAGACTGTCATGAATTGGTTTGTAGATTGTCTAAGGAGTTAGACATAGCAATAAGATTGCTGCAACGTTCATGAGTACTTGGAAATGGAGATTTGAGTATTGGATAAACCCGCACTCAATGGATTGCTTCATGGATTATATCACGAGCAATGTTGAGACGGTAATATCTTATGGTCTTAAAGTTGAGAGATATGAGTTATAATTTGCAAGGCGGTTGTTCATTGATAGTACGAAAATGCATCGGTAACTCGGTGTTATAAAATGTGCTGTTGTGAGTGATTTGTCGGGTAAAATATATAACATATTAGTCGAAGCTTATTTGTCCCTTGACCCAGACGGGAAACAGATATCTGTTGGCCACTCGATGATTTTGAAGTTGACTGAAGCGCTGGCCAGCCAGGACTGAATTGATTCGTTCAATTAGAAGTCTAAAAGTCATAAGCAAAATCGGAAATTGGGAAACAGTGTGTCAGATAGAGATTGATCTCAATCCATGTCTCATGTCTGAAAATATCTTGTTGGACGGAGGATCATCTGATCACTTATCTATGGACAGAACTGACTAGGTCAGAGTTCGGCAGCAGTTTCTAGGAAGCTACAGTTTGCTGAATAATTAGAGGTTAAATTGGTAATTATAGTCATAGACTTATCCAAGTGGGAGACTGTTGGATTAGGTGTCTAAGCCATGACTAATAATTTGTATTTACCTAATTAATAGAAGCAAAGTCCATTTAGGTTGCCCTCATAGCTGGAGGTTTGGTAGAAAGTTCGGTAGAGAGAAAGGTTGGTTTATTATGGGATTAATAAATCAATAGAAATAAAAGATATGGTTTGTTAATATATTAAAGTGATAATATATTAATTAGAAACTATATTGATTGATTAATAATTAATCAAAAATTAATTGGATTGATTTCTGTGGCATTACTTAGATTAATCAGGAAGTCAGGGATTAAAGTCGTACAAATTCAATAGTTGAATTGCGGCACGCGGCGCGCAAATGTAAAAGCCGCGACGCGCGTACGTATAATTTGGAAAATGGCTGACGGCTAGGGTTTCTTGTTTCCCTATAAATAGGGAACCCTAGACCTCATTATAGGTGCTCATTCTATTATTCTCTCTGGAATTTTCGTGACCTTCCTCTGGCTCCCTGGGTGTGATCTCATTTGAGGCAGGACACTTGTGCTGCTTAGCTTCAAGATTAAAACTAAAGGTTAGTTTTTTATGATTTATTCTTTTAGTTAATTTTTGTTTGGCCTTTAGGAATTAGTTACATGTTCAAAGTAAGAAAACATAGATCTTTTCTAGGTTGCATGTGAACTTAGGTTATTTAGTTCATGGTTGCGGAAAACCATTCATTTACATCATTTCTTTCCAAACAAGCACTGACACAAAAAGTGAGAATACCACAACATATATGATATAATTTAACTAAGAATAGGGCTCAACAACGACTAAAATACTTGATATTACTAGGCGTTGTCAAACACCCCACACTTGTGCCTTGCTTGTCCCCAAGCAAGCGAGTTTTTAACAGATTTTAACTAAGACTCAAACAATTTTCGAATGTGTTTAGTTTCAAAGTTTATTGCCCTAAGAGTTAGAGTAGAATAGTTTGTGAAAACATAATTGGAATATTCTTTGGAATTCATGAATTTCTAAAGAACCCTTGATTACAAATTTTCTGTCCACAATGAAGTGTATGTACTCATTCAGATTCTAAAGGTCATTAAAGAATTGTCCATGACTTTCGATATTATCCGTGTAGCGAGCTTTCAGAAATACCATCCCAGACTAGCTGATCTTAGGTGGTAAGGTGCATAAGGCCCACCCATTTTAGACCTACCGGCTCGAACAACAAAGGCCACTGATTGACAATTCCTTCCTAAATTCCAAACCTAAAACATTCTAATCTTCTAACTCCTAAAACTCAACTTATTTGACTAAACTCATAGCATGATAACGACTAAATGGTATTTCTTGAAAAATACCAACGCTAAACATTCAAAAACTATTCGTTTCACAATTACAATCTATTAAAAATTTTGAAAAATTGCTAAAAACTTTGAAAATGACTTGTTTTTGTGCAAAAATTTTCAAAAACACTCTTTCGACCATCCACTCCCCACACTTAGAACCGTACAAGGTCCCCGTTGTACATAAAATAGATTCAAAACAAGGGAGAAAGAGTTACCCTTTGGACGGTAGGCTATTGGATTGTTACAGGTACACAAACACGAACAAAAGCCGTGATTCAGACTTCAGGAGTTGTAGCTGAACAGTAAAACACGCTGGTGGTTAAAGCAAGTGGAGGGGGGGTATGATGACCCCACACTTTCTTGAAACTACTCCCCCATTTGGTATTACATGCATAACTCACGAAAACATTAAATGCAACTAGAAACAAGCACACTAAAAATAAAATATAAGCAAACAAAAATAATAGTGTCAAAAGTACAGTACATGTATATCAAAAGAAAAGAAAAAAAAATAATACATCACTCATCATCATGGTGGGTCCCAGATGGACCTGCTCCATTATCTCCTCCGGAAGGGTGAGGTGGAATGTCATCGATCTGCATCCGGAGCATGATCATCCTCTGAGTCTCCGCCATCCACCGGTCATGTGCCTCCCTTGCAGACATCCTCCGGCTCAGGTCCTGGATAGCCGCCAGCACATCGGATAGCTGTGGTTGTGGCTTTGGCTCCACTGGTGCTGCCATTCTCCGGCGTCTCCTGCCTAGCTGGGCGTAGGCTGGCTGGGGATCCTGGGATGCCTTTGTCGCCACCCTCACATCCTGGCCTGGACGCTGCTGCTCAATCAGCCCCATGTTCTACAGGGCTCGCACCGATGTGCAAACTGGAGGTAAAGCAGTCAAGGAGGCCACGGTAGCGGCAGTGAGTGTGACAAACAGAATTTTTGTATATGATGAAAAGTTTGATGCTTAAAATCTGAAAGATAGGATAAAGGGTATGTGATATATAGTTGGGAAAAACCCAATTGAATTATAGCGAGAACTGCCATACCCTATATGAATTATCTACAACTATAAAGTATACATATAAGGAAAAGTATGATCAGTGTATACCAATCAGTTGAGAAAATATGAAACAAAAGAAATGCAACTACGTTATACAATATTTTCCAAATTTGTGTAACCAAAGATTCATTTGTCTAACGGGAATGAATCAAGTATATGGAATAAAGAACTAAATTATGTCATTATGATGACTGAAGTAAATCAAGACTGGAAAATACGATTACATATATGAATAAAACTCATATAAGAAACAAGTATGAATGAACTTAGCTGAAAATGTAAATGGAAATGAGTTGGGTATTGTAATTCAAGACAAACCCAATGATTGTATGAAGAGGTAAAGAAGAAAGATTGAAGGAAGTAGCATGGTGTATCTCACATGGTCAACCAGAGGATTGAAGTATGGGTATTAAAAGCTATGATCAAATATGTTGTTAGAAAATGAATGTAGAATCCTTAACAAAGTAGTAGATAATGAATCAAAGACAAAAATGAAAATAAGAATAAAGAAGAAAGAATAAATTAAGAAATGAGAAGTCGTGACTTCCAAACCTAAAGGACATATGACAATAAAAGGCACTTAATGATTGGAACAAATGGCTAAGTCGTAAGTATAGTGCTATAATGAGTAATATAACGAAGTAAGTCACTTAAATGGAAAGGAAATGAGGAATGAAAAAAAAGGTATCAAAGATCTTGATATTTCAAGTATTATGCCCTACTGTAGTATAATGACGTGAAATAAAGAATATAATAAAAGTTGTCAAATCTTGATTGAGGATTTGAATGAGAAATTGAAGATCGTGAAGCCAGGTGTAGTATGTTGAAAATTTGTTCTTCCCGCGGTGTTTAAGTATAATCACTAGATTCTGAAAATCAAGTAGGAAAGTGACTCAATTATAGAGTTCGAATCAGTAAGTTGAAGTGGCGAAGATGTGTCATTATGTTCATAAGGTACGTTGAGATACGAAAGTCATTATGAACTGTTTGTTCTACAAGTTCATATCAGCAGCTAATGGTTATTGTTGGTGGGAGTATAGCTTGTTATTAAGGCATAATGATATAGTTGAAGACAATTGTTCAAGGTGCAAGTTGTTAATTCAGAATCTATGAAGCTTATTATGAGGGCATCTGATGACCGTCATTGAAATAGTAAGATTGTCTTGTTAGTAAGTTAGGACTAACACCTGGATGAAGGTAACTGGTAGGGTCTTGCATGGACTGAGATGAGATTAATAACCTCTCACTATAATATGGTTACCTTATAGGTGATGCAATGTTTGGCAATATGGTTTATACGTGTAATGGCGAAAACATGGTAATCTGATTGCATCACGAATGGAATTGGTCAAGGATGAATGGAAATTAAGATTTTAGCTATGTCTAAAGTTATTCCAAGATAAATGTAAAGTGAAAAGAGATGAATATCAATGATATAGAGCATTGGACCTTAAAAGAAAATATCCTTATTTTCTTTTTAGGGGTAGATGGGAAGACCTAGGACGGTTGATTCTATGAATGATCATGTGATGGATTAGTGCAAGTGCAAGTCCAAAGACTTGATGAATGGAATGCAGCAGGAGAGCAGGAGATGATGAAAGTCATGATAGGATACATTAAGGTACGCATGTTATCAACGTGGTGATGATGCAAAGAATTGTATCTTAACATTGAAACAAATTGTTATGCGAGCCGCGTAAGTAGTGAACGTTTAGGGGTCGACCCGATTGTAATCGTTGACTAAGAATTGACTGTCAACCGTTGTTGACTTTTGATGCTCAAAACATCCAAGCAAGATTCTGGATCATCATAGATGTATCTAGAAGATGAAAGCTTACTTGTGAATGTTACTAGTCAAGTAACTACAAATCCCCAACTTATATAAGGTGACTGTGAAGTCTAAAGGCAAGGATTTATGCAAAAATCACTGATAAGGACCGAACTACCGGTACACGTGTAATGAAAGGAAATAGATGATTCCCTAATCATATATAGTAACATTACTGTGTTAATACAAGGAAGCATAGTGACCGAATTGAATGGTCAATGATATTTGGAACTTAGTGAGACTCATGACTAAAGAGATAAATGATGGAAAATGTTTAGTTGACAAGTGTATGCACGTGTATTATTATTATGGAATGACCAATAATATAGTCAAATTGATTAAGATGTAAGGACTAGTTTATTAGTCGAGTTAATCAAGCTGGAAGATTCTGAAAGAAAGAAAGGCATTTGGAGATACAGTCTTATGATTGAAAATCTAAATGTGGATGGTAAAGTAGGATGCTGATTTGGATAACAATCAAGATTCTATTGTATGTATGTTAGTACACTCTACGTTGGAGAATAATTGTGTTAGGAAATCAAACTATACTTTAGTACAAAGTAATTAGGAGAAAGTGACTGGAAATATGTTGACTTGGAAAAGTCAAACTTACTATGACATGTAAGTAAATAAGTTATCAAGGTTTAAATGGAATGTATCTTGGTGATATTGAGCTAAGCAAAGGAATCATGATGAATGAAGATGATCGATATCAAAAAGGAATGATTGTGAGAAAGACTGTACAAGACAATAAGAACTCGAAACAAGCGTCTTGTTGAAGACTTAGTAGCAGTTCAGGTTCTGCAAGTTAATTCCCTTTCCATATAGTGATTCCGAGGACGAAATCCTTTTAAGGGGTAGATAATTGTGACAAACAGAATTTTTGTATATGAGAAAAAGTTTGATGCTTAAATATTAAAGTATAATACAAAGGGCAAAATGGTCAAATGAGGTAAAAGTATGGGAATTTATGTTCTAAGACATTTTATTAAGTCATAATGATGTTTTAATTCAATTGGTAACATGTCTTGAAAGCCCGAGGGTAAATTGGGAAACTTGGGGACAAAAGTGAAAAGATTAATTGTTAAACTTTAAAAATTGATATCTACAAATATATAAGGATTTGGGAAAAAGTCATCAAAAAGAATTTTGTAGATTTTGATGCAATAAAACTATAGGAAAAAGATTCGGGTCGTTTGGAGTTATAACAAAGAAGTTATGGCGGGTTAAAGATGACTAAAAGTGACAAAAATGGCCAAAGGGCCATGTTTGAGGGTTTGTAACGTAAAATCTATTTAGATTCGGCCTTATGTCAGCAAGGAAGAAATGTTAAGCGTATTCCCACCTTTCTAAGGGTATAAGGTTTGTAAAAATTGGGTGTCGGATGTAGAAGTTACGATTGGATAAAAATCAGGAAAAATATGAGTTTGTGATGGGAAATTTGGCCAAGTCTTTTGATGAGGGGCAATTTGGGTATTTTGCATTTTTTGACAGGTGAAAATCAGATTTACGTCTGATTACCCCATTTTCTCCATTTGTGATTTGCGTAAAACTGAAATCGGGAAGAAAGGGGAAGACCTCGAAACAAAATCACACACACACACATGCAATTGTGTGTGTAGATCATAAACCGAGAGAGAGAGGGGAGCGAAGCGGGGGTCGGAGATGAGTGGAGAAGCAACGGGAACACACCAGGAACTCATCTGGAACGTGGTGTGGTCGACCGGCGGCAACAGTGCCGCGATCTGGACGGCGTCGGTGGCTGTCGGCGGCGTTAGGGTCGGGGAAACACCTCGTTGGTCCGATTTTGTGCAAGAAACAACCTAAACCTCCTGATTTTGCAAGTTGAGCAGAATTCTTGAAGGTAAAACCTAAATTCCTTTAAACCCTAGGTATTAAAGCTAAAATTATGAATGCATGTTGGAATTTAAAAGAGTTTTTCTGATTTTCATCATGATGCGTGTTCAAAAACACTAGGAATTGTAAATGTTTGGGGTTGTGATATTAGATTCTTGATTATAGGTTGGGTTGAGTTCATAAACTCTAAGAACCAAGTTATTATGTGATAAATTTCATAATGTCAAAGCTGAAATTCAGAATGTGGTAATATGTTATTGATTTTTTAATGTTTGGACATACTTTTATGATATGCAATCATGGCTAAAATGGTTGAGATAGTAGTAAAGGAATCGTTCTTGAAATATGATTAAGCAAGGATTGGGATAAAATCATAAGATTGTTATATCTTACCAAGAGTGCATGTTTATACAATTGGTATGTAGGTTAAAGGATAGCTTTCAAGCTTTAAAAAAGAAAGAAAGAAAGAATGGAATTGTGAATTCCATCGGTAATGGGACAAATCAAGTACATGTAAAATAATGTTCAAGATATAATAAAACCTAATTGGAATGATAATATGAAATGTTGAGAATGTAATTGTGCTATGTGAACGGAAGAATGTCATACTTTATGACGGTTTCTATTTTTAGAAACTTTATTTTCTTAGATTTGTCAAAATGACATAAAAGAGTAAAATAAGAGATGTTTTGACATTTAAGCGATTAATATTGCATTATAAACACATTAGAACTATAAAGTTGTTTAAATTGCATGTCAAACCCATGAAATACCATAAATGGTTGAAATGGGACAAAAAGGGTAAATTTGACATATTTGGATATTAAGCTTTTGTAAGGCTTGATTAACCAATGAAATAATATACGTTAATGGTTAGATGGAGTTCATGTATGTTTTGATAAGAATATGTGTTTAGTTGTATAGTATATACTAACCTCTTATTAAATAAATAGAGGTTGATGGATAATTGGAAGCAAGTAGAATCAAGAGCTAGTGGATCTTGTAGCTAGACATACCTAGCTACCGAGGTGAGTACATGAGGATTTTTTTTACTGGGTACATAGCAAAAAGTTTTAAATATTGATTGTTTTATATTAAATGTTATGCCAAATACTTTATGAGTAATTATCTTTCCAAATGGTTTTTAAAGCTTGAATTAACAAGTATTTACAAAGTTTATGTGGCTTTTTAATGTGAGTCTATACGCAAGTTTTACCATGTTTATGAAAGTTTACCATTATGTGTTGAAAGTATGATTTGATATTAAGCTGAAAATGATTTGAAAAGTATGTTTTGGCATCAAGCCACAATGATTTGAAAGCAAGTTTTGGCATTAAGCCACAATTATTTGAAAGCACGTTTTGGCAACAAGCCATAATGTTATGAAAGAAAGTTTTGGCATCTAGCCTCAATGCATTTTTAATGGACTGGTATTATGATATGAAATGCACAGCAACGTGAAGTAATGGAAATGTTCTTGTACCCGGGGGATGACGTTCCCGCAAGGGAATCCAGAGGAGTCTACTGGGGTGGTACCAACCCCTTCGCGAAGTAGATTTCCTAAAACTATATGACGCTAGGGTGGACTGATTATGTTCTTTCCATCCTAGTCCAGACTTGGGGTTAATACCCTAAGTATGAAAAGCACACATGCTGAGATACCAGTCAAAGCATGTGATATGACGCTGAGATGGTTTGATTTTGTTCTCACCATCTCAGTCTAGACTTGGGGTATCACCAAGAGTGATTAAGGCCCTAAGTATAAAAATACTATCATGTTCAAATGCCAGTCAAACTAAAGGAAAGAAAAAGAAAAGCATTGCATTACTAGCTTTATTACTTGATTGTTTAAAAGACTTTGAAAGCAAAATATTTTTACATGACGTACGAAAGGTTCTGACAACTAGTGTCATTATATGAAAACTGTTCATAATGGTTTGAACACCAGTCAAGTTTAAGTAATGAAAGTTTTATGTTGATAAGATTTTTATTTAATTTATTATGAAAAGGCTTAC
This sequence comes from Cichorium intybus, assembly GCA_023525715.1. NCBI lineage: Eukaryota > Viridiplantae > Streptophyta > Magnoliopsida > Asterales > Asteraceae > Cichorium > Cichorium intybus. The sequence goes on along the minus strand of CM042012.1, from coordinate 47,321,827 downwards.
AAGCAAATGATAATATGTTTCAATTATAAAAGTTTTGGATGACAAGTATTACAATATGATTTGTTTATGAACCATCTAACAGAAAGTGTCTTTACATGATTTGATTACCAAGGGTTTGAAAATGATATATGTTATGTTTATAAATTCTTTGAGTCTAAAACCCATGTATCTCACGAGACATATTTGTCTTACGTATCTTTGTTTTAAATGCTATGTACTCAGGAACAGGAAGCCTATTACCAGATGATAGAAGAAGAGGATTTAGAAGATGTCATGGGGAATATAGATAGAAAAAGGATCAGAAGATAGAGTTATCTTCAATACGGTATAGTTATGATGTGATGTATAGTTGAGAGATATCATGGTAATGGTTTAGAATAACCCTTGTTCTTGTATTGTAAAGTTTGCTATGTCCCATAATGCTTTTGGGCTATTTTTATTTTGAGTCAAGTCAGTATGGATTTTTTATTCATTTAGCCCAAAGGTCATGCCGAATTTTCGGTAGAATAATAGTGAAATTATGGGACATTAGCTTGAGATGTTTTGAGGCTTTACTATGGTTGTTATGATATGAGTTTTGTAACCCCCAAAGTTGTATAAACATTTTTACAACTTAATTGTTTTTGTTGGGACCAAAATTTTAAGACATGACACGAGGTCATGAGAAAAGTTTTTAAAGCTTGACAATTTGTTCTATAAAGAAACACGGTTTTCGAAATATGAGATTTTTCAATACCGAGTTTATAAAATACTACACCAGCTATTGTGCTTTTCGCATTAATGCACTTTTGGCGTTAATGCGCTAAAAAAAGAGAGACAAATTTTAGGGCGTTACAGTGAGCAACCGATAAGAGCGGGCCAGACGGGTAATGTAATGCCCGCCAGCCAAGGTGCTGCTGGATGATGCACCCGTCGCACGGGTGGATAGAGAAATTACTAAGGCATACGGGAGGTGGAGGAACCTGGTGGGATCGAGGAGCACCCAAAGATATGTCATGTCCTCACCAGACACCTTCTCGCCCCCTCCCTCTGCATGATGGAGGTGGTGACGATACGGTGCATGAGCCGGTGAAGTGGACTGCGGAGCTGCCTCTCCCTGGCCGACCCCGGCTCAAAATACACATTGGACAAGGGTGTCCAAATCGTAGCATTGGCATCCCTCTCGGGCTGCCCCTAGATACACGCATGGAGGAACGGCGCGAAGTGTCGGTGCTGGAGATCCGCCTCCCTGTAGATGCCTGTGTGTCTCCCGAACTCTCAGAGACTGCACTCCCTGGCGACTCCTCCCATTCGGAATCGGACTAGTCTGGATCGGGCCTCCTGTGAACCCGGTGCGTAACGGATCGTGGACAGGAACTCTAAAAGAAGCTCGGTGTACACGATGTCGTCCTGGGTTGCCATGAGCCTATCCCACGCACGACATGTAAACGTGGCCTCCCCGTGAACACAGGTGCAGTGAAGGAAGGGCTCGATCTCCGCCCAGAGCCCGACATCTCTCAAGATTTCCCGGTCAATGATCGTCGCCTCGATAACCCGGCGACCCGTCAATGCATCTCTCCTCGCGGCATACTCCACGGAACTCTCTAGACCCTCGGGAAACTGGAGATAAGGGTGGTCAATTCTGAAAGACATCTGCACAAAAGAAAATAGCCACAAAATTTTGCAAATTTAGTCCTTTTCTTCTCCACCGCACCGCGGCGCGGCGAGCGGCTGTTTCGATTTCCCAACTACAAATTGCAATTTAACCTGTTTAAACTCAGTCCAAATGCACTACAAGGTAGCCTAAGCACCGACTAACTCATCTAGGGTCATTATTTGGCAAAATAAACACCCTACGAGTCAGCATTGCCGATTTCTAAGTTTTCGAGTTTTTGGAGAAATCAACCAAATTTTCAGCCTAATTGCTAGTTCTAACAAGTAAAAACTAGTTAAAATGACGTACCTCGATAGCGGGGATGAAATGAGCAAGAAAAATTTATGATGATCGGAGCTTTGAGTCATGGTTGTGTGTGAATAGTGACGCGGCATACCTTTTTAACGAAGGAAACCGACCGATCGATTCCCACGGCGCGGATATGAGCGAACCGCGGCGTACGTGTTCCCAAATCAACCCCTGCGCATCGAGTGGGTTTACGATCCCACAGCATGCAAAACTCATGACCGCGGCGCGGTCTTCAAAAATTCGATTTTCCTTCAAAACAACCCCACACTTGCTTTGGACCAATAACACCTATAATGACAGTGATATAATTTTCCTAATTATCCTAAGCAATACAATACGTAACCTATGAAAGATGGGTTGCCTCCCAACAAGCGCTAAGTTTAACATCTTCAGCCAGACGGACTATTTCTGCTCCTATTCTTCTTGAATTCCTGATGGGGTCATCTTGTGGTTTGGTGCGAAATTGTGGACCATCATTGATACCACTGAAGTGAGCTGAGTCATCCTGTCACTAACTTGGTTAATACATTGCTTCTGCGCTTCCAAGAGCTGAAAGACGTTTGCTTCTCTATCCCTTGCATCCTTCTCATATTGTTGATGCCTTGTCTCCAACATTTCCATCATATCTAGCAGCTGCTCCTTGTCAATAGTAGACAACGGATGTTCTTTCGTTTCCTTCAAGATTTCTTCCTTCCCCCTTCTCCTGCTCGAGTCCATATTTTTCCTTTGTTCCCAATCCTTGGTTCCATTAGCGAACTGCTGCTCCAATACTTGTCATCACGCCCTTGAGGTAGAGATATGGGACTCCCAAACATATTTAACCTTCTTTTCCGTGTTCCAAAGAAGATATCTAAGTCTCCTGTTTTGCAATCGATGACGGCACTGGCAGTAGCCAAAAATGGACGTCCTAGTATCAGTGCAGGCGCGTCCTCCTGACTCTCGTATTCCATAACCAAGAACTCTACTGGGTAGAAGAAATCCCCAACTTTCACTATAACATTGGTCAACTTACCACGGGATACCTTGGTTGACTGATCAGCCAGCTGTAATACCGTCTTTGCTGGCTCTAACTCCTCATTCTTTTATTTATCGTACAAGTATCCCGGTAGCACATTCATGCTTGCCCCCAAGTCAAGCAAAGTATTTCTAATGACCACATCTCCTACCGTGGCAGTAATCAGTAGCGATCCAGGGTCCTTCTCCTTTTTAGATAGCGTTCCTAATAATGCTTCGCTAGCCTTAATTGTCAACCTCACAGTGTCAGGTGTGGGAGTCTTACTTTTTCCATTTTTCTCACACATCTCCTGAAGAATTCTGGTGTCCTCGGGAGCGTTCTTAAGCTCATCCCACAAGGGTTGGTTCATTGATGGCCCAGTCGATTTGTTGGACACTTCCTGCTTTTTCTTTTCCTTCTTACCCTTCTTCTGTTGCTTAATTCCAACTATTATTGGCTGCTTCTCTTCTTGGACATCCTTGTCCTCTTGAAGTTCCTACTCGTCCTGAATTTCCTTTTCCTCCTTTTCAACTTCAACATTTTCGAATTTAATATCAACAACTTCCTTGTTTCCACTTTCATCCTTATCTTCATTCTCTCCATTCGGATCCTTAATTTCACTTTCATGGCCTAATAAATCTTCCATGGTCACCTTTCTCCATTCTGACTCAACAACATTGACATGCTCCTTTCCTGATCGCTGAGTATGGTTCGGGTTGATTTCTGTGGCGCTCAGCAACTTACCGTTATCCCTTTTTCGTTGATCCTCGGCCAGCTGAGCGATCTGCCTTTCCATGTTGGCTATGGCTTTGGCGTTGGCTTGAGACTGCTGTTGTGTGGTATTGAACATTTCATACATTTTCGCAGTCAAATCTTTTTGAGTGCCTGGGGGATGGTTGTTGCTGGAGTTGTTCGGTCCTCTGTTGTTATTGTTGTTGCTCCCTCTTGTATTGCCATTATTAGTGGCCGGTTGATACTGCCTAGACTAATTAGATGCTTGGCCTTGATAATTGCTCTGCCTTTGATTGTTGAAGCCTTGCTGACCCTGGTTGTATGGTCTGTAAGGTTGTCCGTTATTATATTGGCCTTGGCCTTGACCATAGACCTGATCGACTTCTTGTGTCCTTTGTCCTTCTTGGCTTCCTTGTTGATGAGTCTGAGGTCCCTTCTGTAGAGTAGACATTAGTCTATCAAACTTCTTATTTAACTCGCTTATTTCCTTTTTGACCTCTTTTCTCCAGTCTGCATCAGCTCCCACTGCTGCAGCTGTATCTACCGTTTTTCTTGTGGAGAAATTAGCCTTTGATCCATTACTTAACTGCTCCAAAAATCTCCAGGCCTCATCAGGATCCATCATCATAATAGTGCCGCTGGACGATGCGTTGATCATCGCCAGATTTGTCTAGCTTGCTCCTTCAAAGAATACCTTGACCAATTGCCATTTCGGAATATCGTGATGAGGAAACGACCTCATCAACTCCCTCAGATGATCCCATGCTTCATGGAATGCCTCTCCAGGTTTCTGCTGAAAATTTTGGATAGCCCTCCTAATTTTTGTCGTCTTACTTGCTGGGTAGAACTCCTGTAAAACCTTAGCCTTAAGCTGATCCCATGTCGTGATGCTATTAGCCTGAAGAGACATGAACCAATACTTAGCTTTGTCCTTCAGAGTGAATGGAAACAATCTCAACCTAAAAATATTTTTATTTGTGTTCCTATAAGTGTTAGCATTGGCTATCGCTATGAACTCATACAAATGGTTGTATGGATCCTCTTGTTTATATCCTCTAAATTCAGGTAGTACTCCTAGAAATTATGGTCTAATTTCTATTTGGGCATCTACATTCTCTAGAATAAAAATGGGCGATGAGTCATCATACTCTCGCGATTGGAAGTGCGATGCAACCGATTGCCCTCTCGGTTGTGCAAAGTATAAAGGATGAGCAGGGTTACCGTAAAAGTGATGATCATTGTACCCTTGCTGACCTTGCGGTTGTGGTGCTCTTCGTGGAGGTCCCTGACCTCGGTTCCATTGTTGCTGTGGTGGAATCCATCCTTCTTCATCGTCCTCATACCTTTGCTCGGCCTCCTGATACTGGTACTGCTGCTGAGGAGGTTGCTGTGGTTGTAAATACTGGGTTGGTTGTGGTAAGGTTTGGAAAGTTGATTGTGGTTTAAAGGTAGTGGGTTGGTATAATGGGTGTAATGGTTGTGTTGGTTGTGGTTGAGAGATAGTGTCTTCTGTCCAGAAACTGGGGTGCCATCATGGGTCGGCGTTCCCCAAGATATGGCAGATGAAAAAAGGTTGGTAGACTGTGCTTGAAATGGTGAACTGGAGGCGGAGTGCATGAGGGTATTGATGCGGGGGCTGAAACCGCACCACCGCCAGCACTCGTGCTCCTGATATGAAATTCTGAAACATAGGGAATAAATGGAACTGCCCCAGTTGCCTCACCCGAAGGTTCCTGGGCAACACTCTCTAAACTGCTACTAATATGACTAAAACTCATTATACCTAAACGCCTACGCGCACGGTTCTTGCGCGCGGTTCGTTCAATTTCTTAGTCAAAATGCAAAGGGGAAAACAGCTTACCCCGACGGGTACGCATTGTCACACCCCCAAACCACGATGGCGGAAACGTCTGAGGGTGGATGACTTCACGAACAGTATCACAACAACGTTTGTACAATAGTGATCAAAGCAAACACATCCATCATATACATAATTGTAAATGTTACAAGAGTTCAAAAGATTGTACGTTTTAAATACAATTACAATATGATATCAAAATACATAGTATGACGCCATAGCGACCCATCGTCAAAGGTTTTAGTTACCTTATCAATTTCCTGAGAATACAAGTAGTTTGAAAGAGTGTCAACATTACGTTGGTGAGTTCATAAGATTTTTGTATGAGAAAATCCATAATCTTTTTTCCTTGTAAAAAGATAGTGTTTGAAACCGGAAAATCCAATATTTTCTTATAAATGAGTCGTAGTCTTAAAACCCAAAGACCGTAAATGTATAAGTATTTCTATACTTGAAAATAGTATTACGTAGTTTTATTGTTGTATGAAACAGTGTAAATAGATGTTTACTCGTAGACCAATCGTAGATTTAATTCTGTAAAACTCATATGTATAAGTAAACCATACATATATTTATATAATTGATAAAACGTAGTTTTAATTTCCATAGAACCAATGTGTATAAGTAAAAACCATACTTATTGTTGTAACTTGTTAAAATGTATTTTTAATACCTTAAAACTTGTATGAGGAGTCTCTTTCCTTGTAAAAGATAGTATTGTAATCCAAGAAAATCCAATGTTTTCTTATGAATGTATCCAAGTCTTAAAAACCCAAAGAGTAAAATGTATAGTGTAGTTTGTAATATAAAGGCATTGAAAATATATATTTCTACGTAAACAATTTTATAAAGTTGATTTCCCATGCGAGACGCCCTATAACCATATTGTGACCATGTAGGCCTGCTTCGACGTTCTTCAGGCGTCGGACTGTTATGACATTTGTCACCTCAGACCCGTCGGTCTAGCTGTAGCTAGCAGCTCAGGTGCGGGGTTGTCAATCCCATATAGATCTATACACAAATATCACGTTCTCTTACCGAGACTCTGGTTATAAATTTCAGGACTTATAGTATGTACTTAAATAAGCACTGTGAAGACCCATCTCACAAAAATGTATGTATCAATCAACTTGTTTACGTAAAGTTTGTATATGAAAAACCCTTGTATTTGCCCATTATCATTTTTCCCATGATAATATAGTAATGTATAATAATTATATATTTGTATATAATTAATTATCTTGTTCTAACGGTTATAGTAACATTTGTAACCACAAACTATTCCTATAATAGTTTATTTTTAGTATTCTTGTCGTGAAAAGCATATATTTATGAATGTATGAGAAATAACTTATTTAAATGGTTATAAACAATATCTTGTAAGATATTTTCCATAATAGTGGTGTAATAACTTGGTTATACTCTTTATTAATTCAAATATAATATTTCATGACTATCAAATAAAGAACGGCCAGGTAGAAGATCAAATGGGGAGGCAGGATCCTTTCAGCGTATAAGTCTTTCGGAAATCCAGCAACCTAGCCCAAATTATCGGCCAAGACACCGCTCTCGTAAGTAGATCATTCGATATTATATTTTGGAACTATAATTGAATTGTTGGCATAATGATGTTTACAAAATTCACATTTTGTTTACCACTGTTACAAATGAGTATAAATAGCTATTTTTATAGTATAACTTGTATTCTCCCCCTTAAAAACTTGAATAAATATAAAAAGAAGGGATATGAACTCACCTCAATGTCGACTAGGATCTTATCGCCAACTGTTTTTAGATCGCCCGACTATTCGTGCTTCTAACTCGAACTCACTATATTTATAACTGAAATAGCTACTTCTAACGCTCATTCTTCGTATATTTCTATATATATCGAAGAATCTTCTAACAATACTATCTAGTGATATAGAGATCGAGATATGAGTTGTGAGAAATGAGAGGATTTGAGCCTCTATTTATAGTAGGTTTATTTTCGTATTGCGGCTCTCAAGATACAGATATTTGACTTTTATGGCTTTTAGAATTTGATTATGACAAAATATACCCTTAAAATACTCTTTAAATAGATTAAATAGTTTTTTATATAAAACGAATGATTTTTGTTTATAAAACTATAATCTACAAAAATCGTAGTTTAATAATATCAACTTTTTAAATAAATGTCTTTAACGAATTAACGAGAGGGTATAAATTGTAAGTTTGAGAAAAATATAGGGTTTAAATGTAAATACAATTTCATTTTAATGAAAAAGAAAATATTAAATATAAAACTAACATTAATAATATTGAATTTTGACGTCAGGTTGTTCGTACCGACAATATCGTTTTGACCGTAAATTTTTCGTTTTATAAAACGACATAATATTTTTGATAAATTAAATAATACGTATTGAATACGTAAGGGTCGAAATGAAAATACGAGTTCTTTGGGGTAAAATATGTAAAATTGAATAAATAATGAAGTGGGGCCCATTTTATATAAAATAAAATTAAAATAAAATAATAATTTTTTTTTCAAACATTCAAAATTCAAACTCCACCAACCGGTGGAGACTTTTTTTTTTAATAAATATATTATAATAATTAAACGTCGTTTTCAAGTTAAATTATGCGTTTTTTTATCATAACTCTTTATATGTAACGTTTGGTAAAAATATAAATATATATTCGGAACCGTCGTATTTTTGTCTACGTTTTGATATAAAATTTGTAATATTCGGACGAGTTTTAAATTTTACCATTCACTATTCACGTCGGATACTATTCACGACGTAAAATTTTTTTTATTTTTTTTATATTTTATATTAAAAACATCTAGCTCAGCAGGGTTTGTTCGTATAATTGATTTGAATTAACATATGTAGTATTATAATATCCAATAATACATCGTATAGATTATGAAATTTACATTTCAAATATTGAGCTAATGTACGCTCTGGTTGACTTGAGTTGACTTTCGTTGACTTAATTTGACAGTTGTCACATTATCTACCCGTTAGAAAGAATTTCATCCCGAAATTTAGCACTTTGAGTAAATTCTTAAGGGTATGGGAAGAGATGTGGGTATTACTGTTTCATCTAGTCCTCACGTTCCTAGGTAGATTCAGGTCCACACTTGGTGTTTCCTAGTTTTCAGTTGCTTTGATTTTGGAGTGTAAAGTCGTGATATTTTCGATAAGTAAACATGAGTTAATCCTGGTATAAATAAGAGTTACTAGGTTGTTATGTGAGTTAGGAGGATTAGAAATTCATTTAGAAGGAGTTTAAACCTTAAAAATAGTATAAAGGAGTTACATGGGTCGTGTAGGAGTCACTCGGCTCGTGTAGTACACATTTTTGAAACTGTTTAGCCTTACAGGAGTTACACGGGTCGTGTTCTAGTTACTGTAGCATCCAGTAGAATTACACGGGTTGGGTTTCGGAGTACGGGTATGATTTTTTTTTAAAGTTAACGACGCTAACTTTAAAGGTTAATGTCACTAACCTGCTTCAGTGGGGTATTTAGGCAGCTTTCCTTATTTACCCTATTTATGAACCAAAAATCCTCCTAGGTTATTTCCAGAGCAAAAAGGTGTCAAATTTGGTTATTTTGATCAAGGGTTTTGCGTAGGAAAAGTTTGAGGAGGTTGGATTTAACAACTGAAATACGTTTTCGAGTCCTTAATTCACAAGGTTAGAAATTTTGAGTGTTAGGGTTTCAAACCCTAGATGTCCAAATCTGAAAGTATGCATTGGTTCAACTCATATGTAGGTTGCTAATATTTGTTGTATTGAGTTCGACTATTGTGATGTTTTAACGGTTGACTTAGTAAAATCATGAAATCTGGAGTTTCAGTTTGATAACATATGATATTCTCTAATTGTGATTTGTATTAGCTAATGATTTCTTAATCATTTGAGTTAAGTATTATGGAGATGCCTAAGCATGTTTAAGATATGATATGTGATGTCATTTTACAGTTGATACTAGTAGGATGGAAGGAAACATGTAAGATACAGGTGAACCACGAGCTCTACGGATGCTAGATGATTAGGTTCTAATTCATTATTTATGATTAGATTACTATATAATTGGATTAACTATTCTTTGAACTATTTCCGTTATCAGAAGATATATATATATATATATATATATATATATATATATATATATATATATATATATATATATATATATATATATATATATATATATATATATGTCTTTTCGTTATCCTGTCCTCATCGGAGTCAAGCCGCCAATTTGGAAAAGTTATCACTTAGGGTGGTGAAAAGATTGCATCTACTGTAGATATTTTGAATTTTGGTATTAAGAACGTGAGTTGTCCTTTCAGTTCCTGCTGTACGATGCTATATAAACGGGTATGTATCATCATTTGTATCTAAGATCTTTTCAATCTCATTCTTTCCTACTACTAGTTTTATTCTTATATAATCTCAGATTTCCAATCGAGGCATGGAAAACAGATCTCATATGGGAAACTTGTCAGACGCTGAGCGGAATTTCCTAAGGGAAGAGGGTACCTCCCTATCGTTTAATCAGATACCTCTACTGGAGTCTGGTAATTATAATATCCTTAACTCCTTTTATTTCTTATTCATTTCTCTAGCGTTTTGATTTTTTTTTTAACTATGTGAGGTATAGATTTTCCAGATATATTACCGCTGGATTAACTTCAAGATGATCCTAAAGTTTTTCCTCTGATGGGTATTCTCCCTGAAGATCTACTGCCTTTAAATCAAAACATCGCTGTTGGGCAATCTCAATGTATACTTCCAGGTTAAGTCATTTTCTTAAGCTTTATGTTTGTTTTGCTTAATTATCTAACATACGTTATACATAGATCCATTCGAAGATGATCTTACTAATGATAATCTAAGCATGAATGTGCCCATGCTGCATAGTGGAGTAGATTTAACAAATCGGGGGTTTTTAACTGACATTCAAAATCAAGATCAAATACAGTCAATCCATGATGACACTATCGGGTTCGCTTCAGCGAATCCTGAATTTGTGGGTGGTTTTCAGTATCAGGATCATTTTCAATTGATCCAAAGTAACTTAGAAAGTTTCAAGAATGGGAATTCTGGGTTTATGGTTGATTTTGGAAATCAAGAACTATTACCCATAATAGGTAACAATGAAAGTATTAGTGATCAGGATCATACACAATTGATCCAAAATGAAAACGTTTCAACCTCGATTCCAAGAACCTTTGAAATTCGTAGAAAAAGGGGTTCTGGACATGCATTGAGTAAGGAAACAATATCCATGCATTTTGATAAGCCCATTTTGGAAGCTGCAAGGGAACTCAACGTTGGATCAACACAGTTGAAGCAACGCTGTAGGAAGTTAGGTATCAAAAGTTGGCCTCGACGACAGATTAAGAGTCTACAAACTCTTATTAACCATACTCAGGTTAAGAATTGTATTTCTTTCTCCACAATTTTAATGCCATGAGATTGTAATGACTGAAAGTATTTATGCAACAGGAATTTGATAAAAATCCTAGTAGAGCAGACGTAATACTTGGTCTAGAGAACGAGAAAAGAGAAATAGTCGAGGGTTCCAGTTCGAAGATAACTGATACCACAAAGAGATTGAGGCAAGCTGCCTTTAAGGCTGTTTACAAGAAAAGAAAGGTTCAGAAGAGGGAGGAAGCTTCATCAGGGACCCATACACAGCAACAATCTCTGCCTTCTGTTTCTGCTATGAGTGGTTTTAACCATGATTTTCTCAAGATCACAAGTGAAGAGAACCCAGAAGACTTGGCAGGTGACATAGCCCACCTTCGGCTTTCAGATTGAATTTATACCAATATTAGTTTAATGGAGCTGTTGGTAGGGATGATGGTAGGTTTTTGATAATAGTTATTGGTCAGGTATTATCGAATTGTTAGGTCTACTATGTAAGGATAGGGGTATAAGAGCTACATAAAGTGTCTAGATGTATGGTTCTATAGTATTATAAAATACTCCTGTAGTATTTTAGCTTTATATTTTGTTTTAGAGTTTCTTTGTATATGGTTCTTGGTAAGTTTTTAGACTTGTTGTTCACTACGACTATTTCTAAGTACATGTTAGTCATACCTTGGACAAATACAGTTGATCAGGCTCTATCTGTCTTAGGTATGATTACATAACTACCTAGGCCTAATCGTAGTGTTCAACTCATCTTATTACTCTTGTATTGTTCTGGTTATGACACTGTTCTAGTATGTATGTACTTGTACTTATACTTTATAAAAATATCATTGTATTTTAAAGTATACTTTGTACAGATTGTTTTAGAGAGTTTTAGTCCCATTGTATTTATAGTTGTATATCTTAAATGGATTGATATACTTAGTTCACTATAAACAATGCTCTGATACCAATCTGTCACACCCCAAACCACGATGGCGGAAACGTCTGAGGGTGGATGACTTCACGAACAGTATCACAACAACGTTTGTACAATAGTGATCAAATCAAACACATCCATCATATACATAATTGTAAATGTTACAAGAGTTCAAAAGATTGTACGTTTTAAATACAATAACAATATGATATCAAAATACATAGTATGACGCCATAGCGACCCATCGTCAAAGGTTGTAGTTACCTTATCAATTTCCTGAGAATACAAGTAGTTTGAAAGAGTGTCAATATTACGTTGGTGAGTTCATAAGATTTTTGTATAAGAAAATCCATAATCCTTTTTTCTTGTAAAAAGATAGTGTTTGAAACCGGAAAATCCAATATTTTCTTATAAATGAGTCGTAGTCTTAAAACCCAAAGACCGTAAATGTATAAGTATTTCTATACTTGAAAACAGTATTACGTAGTTTTATTGTTGTATGAAACAGTGTAAATAGATGTTTACTCGTAGACCAATCGTAGATTTAATTCTGTAAAACTCATATGTATAAGTAAACCATACATATATTTATATAATTGATAAAACGTAGTTTTAATTTCCATAGAACCAATGTGTATAAGTAAAAACCATACTTATAGTTGTAACTTGTTAAAATGTAGTTTTAATACCATAAAACTTGTATGAGGAGTCTCTTTCCTTGTAAAAGGTAGTATTGTAATCCAAGAAAATCCAATATTTTCTTATGAATGTATCCAAGTCTTAAAAACCCAAAGACTAAAATGTATAGTGTAGTTTGTAGTATAAAGGCATTGAAAATGTATATTTCTACGTAAACAATTTTATAAAGTTGATTTCCCATGCGAGACGCCCTATAACCATACTGTGACCATGTAGGCCTGCTTCGACGTTCTTCAGGCGTCGGACTGTTATGACATTTGTCACCTCAGACCCGTCGGTCTAGCTGTAGCTAGCAGCTCAGGTGCGGGGTTGTCAATCCCGTATAGATCTATACACAAATATCATGTTCTCTTACCGAGACTCTGGTTATAAATTTCAGGACTTATAGTATGTACTTAAATAAGCACTGTGAAGACCCGTCTCAGAAAAATGTATGTATCAATCAACTTGTTTACGTAAAGTTTGTATATGAAAAACCCTTGTATTTTCCCATTATCATTTTTCCCATGATAATATAGTAATGTATAATAATTATATATTTGTATATAATTAATTATCTTGTTCTAACGGTTATAGTAACATTTGTAACCACAAACTATTCCTATAATAGTTTATTTTTAGTATTCTTGTCGTGAAAAGCATATATTTATGAATGTATGTGAAATAACTTATTTAAATGGTTATAAACAACATCTTGTAAGATATTTTCCATAATAGTGGTGTAATAACTTGGTTATACTCTTTATTAATTCAAATATAATATTTCATGACTATCAAATAAAGAACGGCCAGGTAGAAGATCAAATGGGGAGGCAGGACCCTTTCAGCGTATAAGCCTTTCGGAAATCCAGTAACCTAGCCCAAATGATCGGCCTAGACACCGCTCTCGTAAGTAGATCATTCGATATTATATTTTGGAACTATAATTGAATTGTTGTCATAATGATGTTTACAAAATTCACATTTTGTTTACCACTGTTACAAATGAGTATAAATAGCTATTTTTATAGTATAACTTGTATTCTCCCCCTTAAAAACTTGAATAAATATAAAAAGAAGGGGTATGAACTCACCTCAATGTCGACTAGGATCTTATCGCCAACTGTTTTTAGATCGCCCGACTATTCGTGCTTCTAACTCGAACTCACTATATTTATAACTGAAATAGCTACTTCTAACGCTCATTCTTCGTATATTTCTATATATATCGAAGAATCTTCTAACAATACTATCTAGTGATATAGAGATCGAGATATGAGTTGTGAGAAATGAGAGGATTTGAGCCTCTATTTATAGTAGGTTTATTTTCGTATTGCGGTTCTCAAGATACAGATATTTGACTTTTATGGCTTTTAGAATTTGATTATGACAAAATATACCCTTAAAATTCTCTTTAAATAGATTAAATAGTTTTTTATATAAAACGAATGATTTTTGTTTATAAAACTATAATCTACAAAAATCGTAGTTTAATAATATCAACTTTTTAAATAAAAGTCTTTAACGAATTAACGAGAGGGTATAAATTGTAAGTTTGAGAAAAATATAGGGTTTAAATGTAAATACAATTTCATTTTAATGAAAAAGAAAATATTAAATATAAAACTAACATTAATAATATTAAATTTTGACGTCAGGTTGTTCGTACCGACAATATCGTTTTGACCGTAAATTTTTCGTATAATTGATTTGAATTAGCATATGTAGTATTATAATATCCAATAATACATCGTATAGATTATGAAATTTAGATTTCAAATATTGACCTAATGTACGCTCTGGTTGACTTGAGTTGACTTTCGTTGACTTAATTTGACAGTTGTCACACGCATGCACTAGTGCAACACTCCCGTAAAATCCAAAAGAAAAATACTAACCAATCAAAAATCTCAATACTAAACCAAAAATCAGAAACTAAAATCCTACAGATCGCCTACTCTTAAGCTCACAACTCCCCGGCAACGGTGCCAAAATTTGACATCGCAGCGGTCGTCATGCGGTCAAAAATAGTAAAAATACCTCACTCTCACTTAGCACAGTGGTAGTCAGGGTCGATCCACATGAGTTTCGTGGTTAAGGTAGGCAACAGATTACCAACTGTAGTGTCACTTCTACAGCCAGAGGATCTAGTTTCCGACTTTACCCAAAAACAGTCCAAAATCCACCAATTCCAGTAAATCCAAATCAAGCATTAACTAGACTAACATCCAAACTAACAACTAATCCTAATTATCTACTGAATTCGGAAATAAACTTCAGAAATAATCAAGATCAAATCACACATTCAACATTCATTCATCAACAAATGCATTTAAAACACAAAATACCGAAAGAGAGCAATTAAACTTAACCAAATGATTACTATTAACCAACTCAGATCCAATTTTCAAACAGTAAACATCCAAATCAGAAACTATAACCTAGTGCCAATGGTTGTCATACCCAAGAACACTAGATCAAGGCTACTAACTACTAAACTAACTTGAAATTAAAGAAAAATAAACAAAAATACCAAATATGGCTG
Organism: Cichorium intybus; assembly: GCA_023525715.1. Taxonomy (NCBI): domain Eukaryota; kingdom Viridiplantae; phylum Streptophyta; class Magnoliopsida; order Asterales; family Asteraceae; genus Cichorium; species Cichorium intybus. Next base: position 47,306,717 of record CM042012.1, on the reverse strand, counting down.
CTGAAAGTTGAATCTCGGAGTCAAAGAGGCTTTGGGAGTCGTTCCTATGCCATGTATTTGCTATTTTTTCGACCTAAAACCCTCTATTTATAGTTGCAAAATTTAAGAGTCCGCGCCGCGCGCAGGTGAAATCTGCGGCGAGCGTATGGGTTTATCCCCATTTTTTCGGCATTTGAATGTTCTCCACCGCCTCAATGCTGAGTCACCGCGTCGCGTCTTTGTAAATCCCACGGCGCGCGTACGAGTTCGACTGTTTTGTTTTTTTCGTCAATCTTCTTCCATTTTGCACGCATTTGGCCCCTGTTTACATCATTTCTTTCCAAACAAGCACTGACACAAAAAGTGAGAATACCACAACATATATGATATAATTTCACTAAGAATAGGGCTCAACAACGACTAAAATACTTGATATTTGTCAATTGTCAACGGATGTTGGTCGGGATTCAGGTTTTGATGCCCCGAAATGTGAGGGTGTTCGTCAGGTTAAGATGGAGGAACCAGAATTGGAAGGCGGGGATTAGCAGTTGGATGAAGAGGTAGAACCTCTTCGGTTGTTGCCGCTATGTTTTCACGGTCTCGTTTTTATCCCTGTTTGTTTTTTTTTGCTTTTCTTTTTTCGCTTTGAATGTGGGTAGTTAGTCAGGATCTATCTTGACTGGCAGGTGAAGACAAGTAGTTGTCAGTGGTTTTTGGAAGTGAGTGAAGGGTGGATTGCATGTGGAACGATAATGGCTGTTGGGTCATCTATTAACGGGTTCGAACCCTAAGTGGGGGAGAACTGTTGGGTTAAAGGATGAAGAATTGTGACGGTGCATTTTCATTGGGCTGTAAGCGTTTTGTTGGGATCTCCTGTTTTATAGAACGTCATGGGTAGACTTCGTTGTCTATGTTGGGATAAAGAGGGGTCGGCGGAGACCGTTTGTGACGTTAAGATAAGGATGTTCTCTATGCGTTCGCGAGTTTCGGATATTTAGTGCAGAGTCAGTAGATGTTCGTTCAGTTCTGGTGTGGTACAGAATCTTGATTGGGTATCACGTTACCGTATGCAACATAAATGAGTGGGTGTGCTTCGTCGTCATCATTCGAGGGTCATTGGGGGTTCGACGTCTATTGGTTCTTATGGCTAAGTCAATTTCCGCGTAGTGTCTTGTGGATGATCGTTAGGTGCGGCTTTTGTAGATAAGACCGAAGGTCAGTGGCAAAGTTTAGAAGTTGCAGGTGGAGTAGGAAGCTGCAACAGTGGTTGTGTCAGTCAAAATTGGTTGTTCTCTCATGGTCACGTATGTTCCGTTGGGTATGGCGTTCATAGTCGGTTCGGTGATGTTTCGATTGTTGAGTTGGAGGTAGCTGCATGCGTGTTCGATTGTCCGGTTGTCGGAGAAGTGTGTTTACATGTTAGAATTTATTGGAATTGTTTGGAGTTGCGGCTGGATTCTTGTCAACACTGTGGTATCGCCATGTGGTCGATGGCCTTAGTGCTATTCTGCGGAAGTTGGAGTTTTCGTTAAGAGGTAGGGTTTCTGGTAAAGTTGAGTCAGCCGTTGGGATCCGTTTATCTCGATCGAGTAAAGAACGTGGGTGATTGTCAGTGAATCCTTCTGAGTTATTGAGTTTAATGCCTTGTTTAGTTGTTCTAGTTTGGGTCAGTAGTAGCGGTGGCGCGTGCAGTAGAGTAACCGAGAAGGTGTTAGCAAGAGGATGGTTAGTAGCGTGCTCGTTCGCTGGCAGCAAGAGCACCTCAGTTCTTTAGCATCGGGAATGTTAGGCTCGGTTATTCGGCTTTCCTTTCAGGAAGATGGGGCGGTTGTGTAAGAAGCGCTATGTATTAGTAGAAATTCTAGGCAGGGCATTAAGGATCGGTTGGATAACTGAATTGGGAAACCATTGGAAGTTTTAAGGTGTTGCGTTCTGGATTGGAGTTTGATCGTTGCGGTGGTTAAGTATCTTCTTTGGGAAGTTTTGTGTACTTGGAGATTGGGTTAGCTTTTGATAAGGAAGAGTGGTTGTGGTTGCGATTCGGATGTATCTCGGATTCATTCCCGACTTTTTGGGAGATCGCATGTTTTCTAGGTATGTTGGGGTCTCTGAGGTTTTCAACGTAAGGTGGTGTTTATCGGTTAGGACTGCTTAGTCTGGTGTGTGCAAAGGATCGCATGTAGTGGTCCTACGTTAGAAAATCGAGTAAGTTCGTCGTTCGAATTCGATTCAGTTGGTTGAGTAGTTAATTCTAGGTCGGGAACCTGGAGTCTGACTTAGAATGGTTGTGTGTAGCCCTGCAGACGGATTGATAAATGGTGTTGTTCTTGGTCGCATAATCTGTTCTTGTGACTGAGAGAAACCGGAATAAGTTGGGGAAGGACTGCGAGTCTGCCTGTAAGCTACACGAAGCGGAGAACCTGAATAGGGTAAGTCAGGGGGAAGGACCGTGAGTCCAGTCATGAACTGCGCGGAGTGGAGAACCTGAATAGATGAAACAAGGTAAAGCTTTGCGAGTTCGGTTATGAACTGAACGGAATGGGGAACCTGCGATTCCATGTATGTTGATTAGTGTGGGAATAGTCCCATGGGCTAGGCGTGGGTGGTGTATCGCAGGTTTGGATCTTAGTTGTTTAGATGCTTTCGGACAGAGTGCTTATGCGTCGATAAGGCGATGTGTGGTATGAGTAGCTTAGCTGGTGTTATGCGTTTGAGTGCCTCTAAGGCAGTGAAAGATTAGATTTGTTAGCCATGGGGCTTGGTAAGGTATTCTGAAGTGAGTATTTGAAGTTTGCGGATTGACACGCCTAGGTCATCGTAAAGTCAAAAATAAAGAAAAACCTAACACACACTAGTACAGTGGTAGTCAGGGTCGATCCGCAGGAGCTTCGTGGTTAGACTAAATGATAGATTACCAACTAGTAGTGTCATGCTACAGTCGGAGGATCTAGCTTCTAAATGCTCAACTATCAAAAAGCAATAACCAAACAAAGTCCATCCAAGCATAAGCTAAGCTCAACTCAACCTAACCTAGTCACTTTCTGAAATCAGAAGTGCATCTCTGAATCAGAAGCAAACAAAGGCATCCAAACAAAACAAGGCATAACCTAACTAATAACTAAGGTTCTGACTGAACAGTTACTAGCTAAAGTCCAATGCCCAAATCTAACCTAATTGGCTACTGATTTCAGCAAAGGAAAACAGTCCCAAACAAGGCCAAAGCAATATCCAAACACAATTCAAATAATCCAAACACAAACACACATCCAAAACACCAAAATACTCATAAACCAAGATTAATTGTAACCGAATGATTTCATTAACCAAATTCAGATTCCAAACATCCAAAACAGTACCCAAATACTAATAAAACATAAACCTAAGCTTGGTATCAATGGTTGTCACTCCCAAAGATACAAACTAAAGCTTACAAATATCTAACTAAATGAAATAAAAATCCAAAACATGAAAATACCAATTGAGAAGTTGCTGAAACGAATTCTTGGAGGCAAAGAGCTTCAAGGTCGATTTTACACACGGTCTTTGCTAGGGTTTTCGGCTGAAATTGCATCTATTATACTTGCAAATTTCCTGCAGCCGCGCCGCGTAGATGAAGAATCCGCGGCGCGCGTACTAATCTTTTCCCGTTTCTTCGGCATTTGAATGTGTTACACCGCCTTAAGCCCGCGTCGCGCGTATCATAGATCTGCGGCGCGCGTATGAGTTTCCTTGATTTTTCATTCTGTTCCAAACTTCTTCCTTTTGCACGCTTTTAGTCCCTATTTCCATTCCTTTTCTCCAAACAAGTCCTGGCACGAAATGTGAGAATACCCAGGCATATTTGATATAATTTCATCAAGAACAGGGCTCAACAACGCCTAAAATACTTGATATCACTAGGCGTTGTCAAACACCCCACACTTGTGCCTTGCTTGTCCCTAAGCAAGAGAGTTTTTAACAAATTATAATAAAGAATCAAATAATTTTTTACTGTGTTCAGTTTCAAAGTTTATTGCTCTTTGAGTTAGAGTGGAATAGTTCGCGAAAACATAATCAAATTGTTCTTTGGAATTCATGGCTTTCTAAAGAACCCTTGATTACAAATTTTCTGTCCACAATGAAGTGTACGTACTCATTCAGATTCTAAAGGCCATTAAGGAATTGTCCATGACTTTCGATGTTGTCCGTGTAGCGAGCTTTCAGAAATACCATCCCAGACCAGACGATCATAGGTGTTAAGGTGCATAAGGCCCACCCATTTTAGACTTACTGGCTCGAACAACAAAGGCCACAGATTGACTTTTCCTTCCTAAACTCCAATCCTAAAACAGCTCAATCTTCTAAACTCGTAAAACTCAACTTATTTGACTAACTAATAGCATGATCACAAATAAACAGTATTTATTGAAAGATACTAGTGCTATCACAATCACAAACCATTCAATTCAAAATTGCAATTTATTAAAAAATTTTGAAAAATATTGCTAAAAATTGATCATTTCCCGCAAAAATTTCAAAAAATTTCTCTTTCGACCGTCCACACCCCACACTTAAAACCGTACAACGTCCCCGTTGTACAAAAATTATTTTAAAACAAGGGAGAAAGAGTTACCCCTTTTGGACGATAGACTGCTTGATGCTCAATATCACAGGTATAATTGCGAACAAACGGATCCATGATTTCGTATTCCGGAGTTGTAGCGCTACAGTGAACACGCCAGTGGTCGAGACAAGTGGAGGGGGCACGGTGACCCCACACTTGTCTGAGACAACTCCTTCTCATTTGATATATCATGCATAACTCAACAAACAAATTAAAAACAAACATAATGTAAGACCCGTATCCTGATTATAACATATACTTAAAATAAGAGTGTTAGGAATTATATGATTTTTGGTAGTTATAAAGCTAAGAAAAACTTTAGTTACAATTTCATATAAAATCAGCATTTTGTGTCGTTTTTAGAAAAATCATAATTAATTCTAGGAAAATTGTTTGGACCTCAAACCAATGCACAAAGTTTACAAATTGAGTCTAGTACAATTACCAAAAATAATAGTAAGCTTGAAAATGAGATTATATATGGTAAAAAATGCAATCTTTACTGATTAGTTCGGAATTGACAGATTAGATAGTCTGTTTTCAAAAATTCATAATAAATCATAGAAAAATCGTATAAATACGTAAAATACATCCCTGGAAAGGTATTGAGATGAATGTTCTGAATATCAAATAAAAACGTGAATTTAATGGGTTTAAGATCGGCTAAACCAGTCTTGAACAGACTGATTCTAGAAGGCCTTTAATTTCAACAAAATTATATTATTAAAATCTTTTGTCAAAAGTGTCATGCCATTTTTTATTCAAGAATTCAAGTATAAATACCCCCAAAACATCTCATAAACCACACCAACAAATCTCAATCCAATATATAGAGGTTTCTAAGCACTAGAGTGTAAGAAGTGAGCGGAAGGAAGCTTAAAAGCCTAGCGAAGAAGTTATAGGTTCCGACGACTGGTCATAAGGTAACTACAAACTTTTCTATAGCTTAATTAGGTATTGTAAAATAGTTTTTGTGTTAAGAAGTAGAATATTTAATAAGTATAACATATGTTATATTATACTCATTTCTAACAATAGTAAACAAAAACCTTAAAATGTCGTTATTATAACAATTCGTAATTCCGAAAATAATACCGATTGATTTACTTACGAGGACGGGGACTAGGCCGATTACTTGGGATCTGGTTGTTGGATTTTCCGAAAGGCTAAAATGCTGAAAGGATCCTGCCACCCCATCTAATCTTCTACCTGGCTGTTCTTTACTTGATAAATCATGGAGTATCATATTGGAATTACTGAAGGGTTTAATGATGCGACTACAATATAGTTAAGGATTAAGAAATGATAGATTTCTTATTATATTAACAGTTAAAGTTGAAGGAAATACAAAGCCGAGAAAGATAAACAATATAGTCAACTATAATCAGGTGAGTCTTCTCACTATACTATAGGTGATATTGCATGCGTAGGAAGGAATATATGTTAGACTAAGGTGATTTTACCTGTTATGATAATTGTATGAATTATTGCTATGATAATGATTGTTTGTGGACGGAACGGAATAGCCCGCGAGCCAATAGGCGGAACGGGAATAGCCTGCGAGTCATTAGACGGAACGGGAAAAGCCTGCGAGCGATAAGACAGAACGGGAACTGCCCGTGAGTCTTTAGGCGGAACAGGGATAGCCCGCGAGTCTCACAGACATATGAATGGTTATTATGTGTTGTATGTTATGTGATGGATCGTATGGTATTTTGAGGAACTCACTAAGCTTCGTGCTTACCCTTTCCCTATATAAACTATTGTTTCAGGTACATCAGGTACCATGGATGGCAAGGCGTGACGTGTATACACTGTGCTGCTTCATTGGAGGACTGTTTTTGAATTAATATTCCGCTATATTGAAATTTCGTTAACTTCTGTTAATCCTGGGGTGTTTTCATTAAACTTATAAGTTATGGAATTTTATGAAAATTAATTAAGTGGCTTTTCTTGTATTGAAGTTTTCGTTTAAAATTTTTTTAAATTTACCCTAAATTTTGGGATGTTACAAGTTGGTATCAGAGCACAGCTTGAGAGAATCAGGCTCACTTAGTGAGTTCTGGACTCAAGTTGAGGCTTAAGAGTTTTCTTAAAACATTTTTACGAAAGAAGGATGTTTTATGAAGGGTGAACTGAAGACACAGTGTGTACCGCCAGCTGACGCCAGTATGAGAAAAGGGTTAAGTATTTAATATTGTGGATGTTAAAAAAACATATGGTATATGTTTGCTGAAATGCCTAGTAGAGATCACATATTGTTGTATTATTATCTGCTATTTGCTAATAGAACTGTATGCTAGTGCCGATAGGTTGCTTAGAGATTTCCACTAAGTTGTATACAATACGGACTGAATAGTCATAGAATGTGTGAGTTGACCTTATTGCATGTTCCTTGTTTGGTTGTTGCCTTAGGGAAGATTCTCTTATTTGAAAGACTATTTAGTTCGATATTGTATACAACTACGTTCGCGAAACAACCTGTCATCACTGGAGGAAGTTCCGTCTTAGTTAGAATAGCAGGGTGGGGGTGGGATTCCAAGTATTCCTAGAAGGGTTGACATATGCCTTGTAAGGGCATATGTGTTAAAATTATCGGTAAGAAGCGAATTGGATATTTCGAGACGGGTCTTGGAACGAACATGGATAGGTGTGGAAGGAAGTAGTAGAGCTCCTACTATCGAAAGCACAGGATCCACGTTCGAGTCGGGAGTTCGTCACGAAGGATCCAAGGAGCTGAATATGTGAGTGTCTGGCATAATTAACTTAAATGCTAGTGTAATGTGGTAAACTTTTATCCATTCAATTTTTGAATGTTGATTGTGAGGTTCAGTAGGAACAATTAAGATGCGATCATACCAGTTTGGTTAGACCGATCATGCTTAAGTTAATTACTGAGCTTAAAGACTGTTGAAAGGGAGAATGCCAAAATGCTATTGTGGTAGCTATTTTTCATGCAACTAATGGGCGCACAAGTCAGACAGGGACTAGAGGATGTAAGGGTGAGTTTTCCAACTCACGGTCAAAGAGGTGCAAGCGGCGCCTGAGATGATAGCGGGTCGTGTGGGTTGAGAGTTTGGATCACTCACTCGTGATTGAGGTAACTGACGATAGAGGTGTTGACTAGGGTCGCAAGCGGATGAGTAACATATGGTGGTTGATGTAAACATCTTTACATTATCGAAACATGTTTATTGAGATAGTGTTTGCCCCGATGCAAGTTGTTGGCTGAGCAGAGTGGGCTTGTTTTTCGTTCGAGAGAGTAAGGGCTCGTAAAAAAAATATAAATCGAATAAACAGACTTGGACTTTAGTCCAAGTGGGGGAGGAATACGAAATTAAGGGAACAACATGAATATTATATTGAATCAATGAAATTATTAAAATTATAGTAACATGTCAATATATTTAATTCATTACTACAACTTTATATTAATACATTAAGAAAAGTTTACAGAACTACTAACCTAAACTGAAGAATCAGAAGGAAGCGAAAAAAGATCTTCTACACTCCACTCTTTGTCATCAGTAGGTCGACTTGTACCTTCTTAAGAATTTGGAAGGGGTATGTATTCAGTTATTGGAGGAGGAGCTCCAAGGTGTGGGGTCTCGATAGGGTTGGAACCCGTAACCCCATGATTATGGGCTAAAAACTGACTCGTTTGGGGAGTGTGTAAGTAGGGAAGTGATGAGGAAGGGTTCCAATTCGGAACCAGTTGGGGGTAGCTATAAGGAGGAAACCAGGCTAGGTTACCTACAGAGCCTCCAAAATTCCCCTCACTCACAGGCTCGAGTAAACCAGGATTAATACTACTCATACCAGAATTAGATGGCAGAGATTGCTGCTGTGTATGAGTTTTGGATGAAGTTTCCCCTTTTTCCAGAAATTTTCTTTTCTTATATTCAATCTTATGAGCAGCTTGTATCAGTTTCTTTGTGCCGTCTGTTAGTCCCGATTGTGATCCTTCAATTATTGCTTCTTTCTCTCTTTTTAGGTTGGGTATTAAATCTTTCGATAATCCTGTTGCTCCACTAAACTCGTAACCAAATTCCTGTGACACAAATAACTTTAGTAATTACAACTTTACGATATAAAAAAAATGTAATTCCTTACCTCAACACGATCAATAAGAGTTTGCAGACTCGTAAGTTGTCGTTGGGGCCAATGATTGATACCTAATTCTCTACAGCGTTTTTTTAATTGTGTCGTTCCAATGTTGAGTTCCTCCGCAGCTTTCTCAATTGGTTCGTTAAAGTGTTCAGCTATTATTTCCCTACTTAATAAATGTCTGAAACCCCTTCCACTGCCACCTGCTATGTTTTCTGAACTAGAAGGTTCAAATCTAATTGTATTGTTATCATTCTGGATCATTTGAACATGATCCTGATTTTTTGACCCAAAGATGGACATTGATTCATCAAAATTAGTGGCCTCTATCGGTAATAATTGTTGGTTTTCAACTAAAATACCAGGATTTTGAAATCCTTCTAGGTTCCTTTGAATCACCTGAAGGTGATTTTGGTATTGAAAACCAACCCCAAACTCGGGATTCATATCAATATTGATGTTATCAATCGTCTGTAATTGATTGTCATTTTGAATGTCAGCCATAAATCCTTGATTCATGGGGATGATCTCACTGCTCATTGAGGGTACGTCGATGAATGGATTGTACTCAGTTAGACCATCCACAAATGGGTCTACAAATAACACATGTCAAATGATAAAAAAAACAGAATACTTATAAATGGATCATTCAAAAGAATTTAACCTGATAGAAGGCATGGAGTCTGATCAAGTGCAAAGTCAGATGCATGCACCGGATCATCTGAGTTAATGTTCAACTCGGGAAAAATTTCCGGCTCATCGTGGAGATGCTCTATTGGTAGTATATCTGGAAGACTGTACCATAATTCAAAATCAAACAAAACATTAGAAAGGTAATCGAAGTATGGATGATAGATGTCTAGAATGTTAGAGTCACCGAACTCTATTAAGAATTCTTGGTTTGAAGTACCCTCTCCTTGCGGAAAACCAGGTCCAGGATTCGACAGATCGCCCATTGAAGATCTGTTTTCCATGACTCGGCTTTAAATATGAGTTCGTTTATGAACAAACTAGTGATAAGAGAGGACGAGACTGAAAATGAATGTGGAAATGAATGATACTACATACCTGTATATATAGTATCTTGCAGCTGGAACCGAAAGGTCACACGGAACTGAAAGGACACCTCACGTTTTAATTACCGAAATTCAAACTAACTACAGTAGATGCGACTTTTCACTACCCAAGTGACATTTTTTTCAAAATTCCCTGCTTGACTCTGGTGAGAACGAGATAATGAAGAGACTCTTGAAATAAAACAAAATTTTATGTCTCCATATAATGGAAATAGTTTAAAGAGTGTTCAGTACTTCAAAGAAAAAAAAGAACTTACGAAAGATGATGTAAATTTTATATTTTTCGGTGAAACAAAAATTTTTGGAGATTTTACAAATATAGAATTATTTAGCCAAAAAGTATTTAAAAGAAAATATTGAATTGAGAAAAATGTGTGTTGAAATATGCGAATTCGTATAAATACAAAATAGTGTTAAAAATTAGGTGTTGCAAGTTAACTAGGTTAACTATGTATACATGAAGATTAGAAAGTACTAAATATGTACTGTAGAAAGTAGCCGGTCAAGTTGATGTGTGGGACTGTGAGAAACAGTTAGAGTTTTACATCTAGAGTAACTAGAAGAAAAGAAGTATGGAGTGAATGAGAATAATAGGACCTTAAGCATTATTACAGAGACATGTGAAAGTTGAAGGGAAAGATAATGAAACCTTGTAAAGGTTCGACAATAAGATGAGGAGGATTTTTGAAGAACATAAGGACTCGATAGGAAATACATAGAGGCGTTCGAGAATGCGGATTTCGGGACGAAATCCAAATAAGTGGGGAAGACTTGTAAGACCCGTATCCTGATTATAACATATACTTAAAATAAGAGTGTTAGGAATTATATGATTTTTGGTAGTTATAAAGCTAAGAAAAACTTTAGTTACAATTTCATATAAAATCAGCATTTTGTGTCGTTTTTAGAAAAATCATAATTAATTCTAGGAAAATTGTTTGGACCTCAAACCAATGCACAAAGTTTAAAAATTGAGTCTAGTACAATTACCAAAAATAATAGTAAGCTTGAAAATGAGATTATATATGGTAAAAAATGCAATCTTTACTGATTAGTTCGGAATTGAAAGATTAGATAGTCTGTTTTCAAAAATTCATAATAAATCATAGAAAAATCGTATAAATACGTAAAATACATCCCTGGAAAGGTATTGAGATGAATGTTCTGAATATCAAATAAAAACGTGAATTTAATGGGTTTAAGATCGGCTAAACCAGTCTTGAACAGACTGATTCTAGAAGGCCTTTAATTTCAACAAAATTATATTATTAAAATCTTTTGTCAAAAGTGTCATGCCATTTTTTATTCAAGAATTCAAGTATAAATACCCCCAAAACATCTCATAAACCACACCAACAAATCTCAATCCATTATATAGAGGTTTCTAAGCACTAGAGTGTAAGAAGTGAGCGGAAGGAAGCTTAAAAGCCTAGCGAAGAAGTTATAGGTTCCGACGACTGGTCATAAGGTAACTACAAACTTTTCTATAGCTTAATTAGGTATTGTAAAATAGTTTTTGTGTTAAGAAGTAGAATATTTAATAAGTATAACATATGTTATATTATACTCATTTCTAACAATAGTAAACAAAAACCTTAAAATGTCGTTATTATAACAATTCGTAATTCCGAAAATAATACCGATTGATTTACTTACAAGGACGGGGACTAGGCCGATTACTTGGGATCTGGTTGTTGGATTTTCCGAAAGGCTAAAATGCTGAAAGGATCCTGCGACCCCATCTAATCTTCTACCTGGCTGTTCTTTACTTGATAAATCATGGAGTATCATATTGGAATTACTGAAGGGTTTAATGATGCGACTACAATATAGTTAAGGATTAAGAAATGATAGATTTCTTATTATATTAACAGTTAAAGTTGAAGGAAATACAAAGCCGAGAAAGATAAACAATATAGTCAACTATAATCAGGTGAGTCTTCTCACTATACTATAGGTGATATTGCATGCGTAGGAAGGAATATATGTTAGACTAAGGTGATTTTACCTGTTATGATAATTGTATGAATTATTGCTATGATAATGATTGTTTGTGGATGGAATGGAATAGCCCGCTAGCCAATAGGCGGAACGGGAATAGCCTGCGAGTCATTAGACGGAACGGGAAAAGCCTGCGAGCGATAAGACAGAACGGGAACTGCCCGTGAGTCTTTAGGCGGAACAGGGATAGCCCGCGAGTCTCACAGACATATGAATAGTTATTATGTGTTGTATGTTATGTGATGGATCGTATGGTATTTTGAGGAACTCACTAAGCTTCGTGCTTACCCTTTCCCTATATAAACTATTGTTTCAGGTACATCAGGTACCATGGATGGCAAGGCGTGACGTGTATACACTGTGCTGCTTCATTGGAGGACTGTTTTTGAATTAATATTCCGCTATATTGAAATTTCGTTAACTTCTGTTAATCCTGGGGTGTTTTCATTAAACTTATAAGTTATGGAATTTTATGAAAATTAATTAAGTGGCTTTTCTTGTATTGAAGTTTTCGTTTAAATTTTTTTTAAATTTACCCTAAATTTTGGGATGTTACACATAACAAATAGAATATGAACAAAATATACAGATAGAGGTTTCATAAGTTTTGTACATATATCCCAAAAAAATATAAAAAGAAAGAAAGAAAGAAGAAAAAGTACATCAATCATCATCCTGGTGGGTCCCAGATGGACCTGCCCCATCATCGCCAGAGGGGTGAGGTGGAATGTCGTCAAAATGCATCCGCAGCATGATCATCCTCTGCGTCTCCGCCATCCAGCGATCATGTGCCTCTCGGGCAGACATCCTCCGACTGAGGTCCTGGATGGCTGCCATGACCTCGGATAGCTGAGGCTAAGGTGCTGGCTCGGCGGGTACCTCCCGCCTCTATCGTCTCCGGCCCGGCTGGGCATATGCGGGCTGGGGTGCCTAGGGAGGCTCAGTAGGTACTCGAATGAACTGCCCCAGGCGCTGCTGCTCAATGAGCCGCATCCTCTCCAAAGTGCGTGCTATCGTGCGAGATGGAGGTAGAGCGGTCAAGGAGGCAGCCACGGGGGCAGTAAGAATCCCATATGAACGGGCCAGGCGGGTAATGAAATACCCCCGGGCCAATGGACAGCTGGTGGAAGCTCCCGTCGAATGAGTGGAGAGGGAAACTGCGAGGGCAAAGGGGAGATGGAGGAATCGGGACGGATCGAGGAGAGCCCAAAAGAATGTCATGTCCTCCCCGGACACCTTCTCGCCTCCCTCCCGCTGCATGATGGAGGTGGAGACGATACGGTGCATGAGGCGGTGAAGTGGGTTACGGAGGTGGCTCTCCCTTGAGGTCCCCGCCTCGTACATAACGTTGGACAGTGGTGTCCAAATCTCCATGTTGCCAGGCCTCTCCGGCTGGCCTTGAATACAGGCCCCAAAAAACTGAGTGAAGTGGCGGTGCTGAAGATCCGCTGGAGTGTATAGCCCAACTCTCCTCCCAAACTCCCGGAGGTTGCACTCCCTCTGTGCACCTCCTAGTCGTAATCGTATAATCCTGGATCGTGGGTCTGACGCCCGAGGAGTGAAATGGATCGTCGAGAGAAACTCCAACAGTAGCTCGGTGTAGACCACGTCCTCGTCCGTGGCCATGATCCTATCCCAGCCACGGCAAGTAAATGAAGCATCCTCGTGAGTCTAGGTGCGATGTAAGAATGGCTCGATCACACCCCATAGTCCCCATCCCTCAATATATCCCTGTCAATGACCGTCGCCTCGAGAACCCGGCGACTAGTCAACGCGTCCCTCCGCGAAATGTACTCCGCGGAGCTAGCCAGTCCCTCGGGGAACTGGAGGAAAGCGTGCTCTAATCTGAACATCATCTGCAACAAGATACATAGCCACAAGAGACATAAATTTTTTACAAAATCGGTCCTTTTCTTCCCTGCCGCACCGCGGCGCGGCCCAAGAGCAAGGCGCGTCGCGCCGAGCGACTGCTTGCAAAACCCCGAATCAAACTCGCAATTTAACCTGCTAAAACTCGATTTAATCATACCACAAGGTAGCCTAACTGCCGACTAACTCATCTAGGGTCTCTATTTGGCAAAACAAACACCCTATGAGTTAGCATTGGCAATCCTAAGTTTTGAACCATTTTGGGCAAATCACTAAAATTAACCACCTAATCACTAGTTTTAACGAGTAATAAGTAGTTAGAATAGCGTACCTTGGCAGTGGAAACAAAATGAGCAAGAAAAAATGCAAGAGAAATTCGTTGATCAGAGCTCCGAGTCGTGTGGAGTTGGGTTGAGTCGCGGCTTACCTTATATAGGAGAAAACCGACTGATCGTTCCCCGCATCGCGCATTTGCTATTTACGCGTCGCGTGTGTCACCAAATCAACCTCAGCGCATCAGGTTGGTTTACGACCCCGCGTCGCGTAATTCAAAAACCCGCGGCGCGGTCTTCAAAAAATTTAAAACTTCTCACACGACCCCACACTTATTTAAGACCACTAATACCTGCAAAAAGATCGATGTATTTTCATACTTAATTCAAAGAAATATAGATCCTAACTTATGACACGATGGGTTGCCTCCCAACAAGCGCTAAGTTTAACGTCTTCAGCCAGACGTGCTATTTTTATGCCGAATCTTCTTCTTGAACCCTTGATGACATCTGCTTGAGTCCTGGCATGAAGTTGTTGGCCATCATTGACATGAGAGATGTGAGTTGAGTCATTCGATCGCTCACACCGCTAATCCACTGTTGCTGAGATTCCAGGAGCTTAAAAACTTTTGCCTCTCGTTCTCTTGATTCCTTTTCATACTGCTGGTGTCTTGCTTCCAACATTTCTATCATGTCTAGCAGCTGCTCCTTTTCAATAGTGGATAACGGGTGGTCCTTTGTTTCTTTTAAAATCTCTTCTTTTGCTCCTTCTCCCGTACGTGTCCAAATCTTTTCCTTACTCTTGATCCCAGGCTCCATCAATATCCTTTTGTCCATTTGTTTGCCATTTTCTTCTGAAGGTAATGATACAGGATTTCCAAACATGTTCAATATTCTTTTCCTTGTCCCAAAGAAAATGTCCATGTCTCCTGTCTTGCAATCAATCACCGAACCAGCGGTAGCTAAGAATGGGCGTCCTAAGATGAGTGTAGGTGCATCGTCCAGGCTTTCATATTCCATAACCAAAAAATCCACGGGATAGAAAAAGTCCCCAACTTTGACTATGACATTCGTCAGTCTTCCCCGAGATACCTTTGTTGATTGATCAGCCAGCTGTAATACAACTTCTGCTGGCTCTATTTCTTCATTTTTGTACTTATCGTACAGGTATCCTAGCAAGATATTGACACTTGCTCCCAAGTCTAACAAGGTGTTCCGAATGACCACATCTCCTACAGTAGTAGTGATCAATGGTGATCCAGGGTCCTTTTCCTTTTTGGGCAGTGTTCCCAATAACGCCTGACTTGCTTTCACAGTTAACCTCACAGTTTTTGGTGTGGGTGCTTTACTCTTCCCGTTTTGTTCACACATTTCTTGCATAATTCTGGTATCTTCAGGGGCATCCTTAAGCTCATCCCACAAAGGTTGGTTCATTAAAGGCCCCATTGATTTGGGTGCTTCCTGCTTCTCTTTCCCTTTGCTATTCTTCTTTTTCTGCTTGATTCCCGCTATCGTCGAGTGCTCCTTTTCTTTGTCTATTTCTGGTTGAGTTTCCTTCTCAACAGGAATTCCTTCTTCCTTACCTTCCTCACTTCCTAGAACTTTCTCTTCTTCCCCCAGTTTCACTTCACTTCCTATTTCAAACAAGTCTTCTAAAGCGACTTTTCGCCATCCAGATTCGACAGTGTTAACTTGCTCTTTTCCTGGTCGCTGATTATGAGTAGGGTTGACCACTGTAGCACTTGGCAATTTTCCACTGTCTCTCTTTTGCTGATCCGCAGCCATTTGCCCAATTTGTCGTTCCATGTTTGCAATGGCTTTTGCATTTGCTTGAGACTGTTGTTGCGTAGCGGTGACCATATCGTACATCTTAGCAAACATCTCTTCTTGAGTTCCCGGGGCGTTGTTGGTAACATTATTGGGCCCCCTGTTGTTATTATTGCTACTATTTCCATTTGTACTTCCATTGTGGTTGTTGTTATTTGCAGGCTGGTGTGTTCTAGGCTGATTGGTCGATTGATTCTGGTAATTGTTTTGCCTAAAATTATGCTGCTGTCCTTGGTTATATGGCCTGTAGGGTCGTCCATTATTATGCTGGCCTTGACCTTGGCCATAAACTTGATTCACCTCTTGAGTCTTAGGTCCTCCTTGACCTCCTTGTGATGGATTATGTGGTCCATTCTGCAGTGTTGACATGAGCTTGTCAAACTTCTTATTCAGTTCACTAATTTCCTTCTTCACTTCCTTTTTCCAGTCAACATCGGCTCCCACAGCTGCTGTCGTACCTACAGTCTTCCTGGTAGAAAAGTTTGCCTTGGAACCATTGCTCAGTTGTTCCAAGAACTGCCAAGCTTCCTCTGGGTCCTGCCACATAAATGCCCCACTTGATGAGGCATTTATCATGCCCTGATGCGTCTCACTGACTCCTTCGAAGAATAACTTAACTAACTGCCACCTGAGAATTTCGTGATGCGGGCAGGATCGTAACAACTCTTTCAACCTATCAAAGGCTTCGTGGAAAGCCTCTCCTAGATTTTGCTGGAAGTCCTGGATGACCCTTCTGATTTCAGTTGTCTTACTTGCTGGATAAAATTCCTTAAGGAACTTTACCTTAAGCTGATCCCATGTGGTAATGCTGTTCGATGGCAAAGATGTAAACCAGTATTTGGCCTTATCCTTAAGAGTGAATGGAAACAGTTTAAGTCTAAAAATGTTTCTATTGGTGTTCCTATGGTTATTAGCATTAGCAATCGCTAAAAACTCGTATAGATGATTATAAGGATCATCTTGCTTATACCCTCTAAACTCTGGCAATATTCCTAATAACTGAGGTCTTATTTCTACTTGAGAATCAATGTTATCAGGAATATAAATTGGCGATGAATCATCATATTCCCTCGGTTGGAAATGTGATCCAACCGATTGCCGTATCGGTTGTGCGAAATGTAAAGGTTGAGTGGGATTACCTTAAAGATGGTCGTTATATTCCCGCTGACCTGGTGGTTGGTACTGTGGTGCTCTTCTGGGAGGTCCCCGACCTCGGTTCCACTGTGGTTGTGGTGCTGGTGGCACCCATCCCTCGTCTTCCTCGTCATATCCCTCCTCTGTCTCTAGATAATGGTATTGTGGCTGAGGAGGTTGGTGATAGTGTATCGGTTGTGTAGGTTGAAATGTGGGTTGAGGTTTAAAAAGAACGTGTTGTGGTTGAGAGGTTGGCTGCTGTCGAGAAACTGGGGTGCCATCACGGGTCGGCTCTCCCCAAGACATTGCAGAGGTAAATGGATTGGTAGATTGTGGTTGTGAAGCGGGTGTAAATGGTGGGACAGATGGTGGAGTGCATGATGGTATGGGTGCAGGGGCTGAAACTGCACCACCAGAAGCACTCGTGCTCCCGAACTGAAACTCTGACAGTGGGGGAATAGAAAACACCCCCGTTGCCTCACCTGATGGTTCCTGGGCAACACTTACTGGACTACTACTAACCTGACTAAAATTCATGATATTTAAACGCCTACGGGCACGGATTTTGCACACAGTATGCTCAATCTCAGAATCAAAATGCGATGTGTGGTATGAGTAGCTTAGCTGGTGTTATGCGTTTGAGTGCCTCTAAGGCAGTGAAAGATTAGATTTGTTAGCCATGGGGCTTGGTAAGGTATTTTGAAGTGAGTATTTGAAGTTTGCGTATTGACATGCCTAGGTCGTCGTGCGGTCAAAAATAAAGAAAAACCTAACACACACTAGTACAGTGGTAGTCAGGGTCGATCCGCAGGAGCTTCGTGGTTAGACTAAATGACAGATTACCAACTAGTAGTGTCACGCTACAGTTGGGGGATCTAGCTTCTAAATGCTCAACTATCAAAAAACAATAACCAAACAAAGTCCAGCCAAGCATAAGCTAAGCTCAACTCAACCTAACCTAGTCACTTTCTGAAATCAGAACTGCATCTCTGAATCAGAAGCAAACAAAGGCATCCAAACAAAACAAGGCATAACCTAACTAATAACTAAGGTTCTGACTGAACAGTTACTAGCTAAAGTCCAATGCCCAAATCTAACCTAATTGGCTACTGATTTCAGCAAAGGAAAACAGTCCCAAACAAGGCCAAAGCAATATCCAAACACAATTCAAATAATCCAAACACAAACACACATCCAAAACACCAAAATAATCATAAACCAAGATTAATTGTAACCGAATGATTTCATTAACCAAATTCAGATTCCAAACATCCAAAACAGTACCCAAATACTAATAAAACATAAACCTAAGCTTGGTATCAATGGTTGTCACTCCCAAAGATACAAACTAAAGCTTACAAATATCTAACTAAATGAAATAAAAATCCAAAACATGAAAATACCAATTGAGAAGTTGCTGAAACGAATTCTTGGAGTCAAAGAGCTTCAAGGTCGATTTTACACCCGGTCTTTGCTAGGATTTTCGGCTGAAATTGCATCTATTTATACTTGCAAATTACCCGCAGCCGCGCCGCGTAGATGAAGAATCCGCGGCGTGCGTACTAATCTTTTCCCGTTTCTTCGGCATTTGAATGTGTTACACCGCCTTAAGCCCGCGTCGCGCGTATCATAGATCCGCGACGCGCGTACGAGTTTCCTTGATTTTTCATTCTGTTTCAAACTTCTTCCTTTTGCACGCTTTTAGTCCCTATTTCCATTCTTTTTCTCCAAACAAGTCCTGGCACGAAAAGTGAGAATACCCAGGCATATTTGATATAATTTCATCAAGAACAGGGCTCAACAACGCCAAAAATACTTGATATCACTAGGCGTTGTCAAACACCCCACACTTGTGCCTTGCTTGTCCCTAAGCAAGAGAGTTTTTAACAAATTATAATAAAGAATCAAATAATTTTTTACTGTGTTCAGTTTCAAAGTTTATTGCTATTTGAGTTAGAGTGGAATAGTTCGCGAAAATATAATCGAATTGTTCTTTGGAATTCATGGCTTTCTAAAGAACCCTTGATTACAAATTTTCTGTCCACAATGAAGTGTACGTACTCATTCAGATTCTAAAGGCCATTAAGGAATTGGCCATGACTTTCGATGTTGTCCGTGTAGCGAGCTTTCAGAAATACCATCCCAGACCAGACGATCATAGGTGTTAAGGTGCATAAGGCCCACCCATTTTAGACTTACTGGCTCGAACAACAAAGGCCACAGATTGACTTTTCCTTCCTAAACTCCAATCCTAAAACAGCTCAATCTTCTAAACTCGTAAAACTCAACTTATTTGACTAACTAATAGCATGATCACAAATAAACAGTATTTATTGAAAGATACTAGTGCTATCACAATCACAAACCATTTAATTCAAAATTGCAATTTATTAAAAAATTTTGAAAAATATTGCTAAAAATTGAAAAATTGATCATTTCCCGCAAAAATTTCAAAAAAATTCTCTTTCGACCGTCCACACCCCACACTTAAAACCGTACAACGTCCCCGTTGTACAAAAATTATTTTAAAACAAGGGAGAAAGAGTTACCCCTTTTGGACGATAGACTGCTTGGTGCTCAATATCACAGGTACAAAAATTGCAATATATATATATATATATATATATATATATATATATATATATATATATATATATATATATATATATATATATATATATATATATATATATATATATATATTACACAGTTTTTGATTTTATAAGCAAAAGTTTTATTCTTCTGTTTTTTATAAAAACTTGCATTCCTTTTAAAAAAATTAGACTCCTTAACAACAGTATTTTTTAAAAGTTGTTGTTAAATGAATAAAAATATTTATTTTCGTTTCTAATTTTAAGACGAAAAATTGTTATATTACTTTAAATTAAATTTTGAACCCTTGGAAAACTATTTTTATAAAATTAGTTCTAAAATTTATTAGTATACCGATTAGAAGTATCTCTTAAAAAAATGGAGGGGGGGGGGGGGTGTTAGGAAGTTATAACAATAAAAAAACTTCAAAAAAATATATATATTTCTAAATTTTCATAACTATGTTCATTTTGTGGAGAATTGAGGTTTTAAAACTTTAATAAAATGCTTATGGCCTAAAAATAAAAGTGGAGGAAAAAATAAAACCCAATACACCAGATGGTTAACATAAATAGTCATAATAGCTTTAATATATATATATATATAAATATATATATATATATATATATATATATATATATATATATATATATATATATATATATATATATATATATATATATATTAGTTTTAATTATGAACATTGATAACAATAAAAATATATAAATAATTATAGCAAAATATAGTATAAGTAATAATAGTGATGATGATGATGATAAACTAATAAACACGGTAATAATAAGAATAAGTATCAATAACAATAATAATAACAATAACAATAGTGGTAGTGGTAGTGATAGTCATAATGATAAGTAATAGTAGTAGTATTAGTAGTAGTAGTAGTAGTAGCTATGCAGTCAATAGCGTCGAGATCTCGGTGAGATCTCAGTGAGATAGCGGTTCTCGGTCCTAGATAAAATAGCGGTTACGAATAGCGGTTGGGAATTGCGGAACTGAGATTTGCGCCGAGATTTACCGCGATTTGACCGCTATATTGATTGCGTTATTGCGGTAAAATACCGCTATTTTCTAAAATGACATTTTGGGCTATTTATTTCGGGGCCAGTCGATCAAACATATACTAGACACGCGGCCAAATGTCCAAGTACTAGGAGCATAATCGATCATATTTTATTGAGAGACGTGGAGGAAAATGATGAGTGGACGATACCGACGGAGGATGAGCTTCAAGACTTTGTGAATGAAAAGGATGGTCTTATTTGGTCGGCTGTGAGAGGAAGGGGAGGAAATGTAGACAAATGTAGACACGGGTCCGCGTACTAGGAGCAAAAGGGAGCGTTATAGAGATCAAGTGGAAGATCTTGATGGTGTTGATGACCTAGATGAAGAAGTGAATGTTTTAGACGATGTTGACTCTCATGTCAAACCCGTGGATTGCAATCAATTATGTTTGACACTATGACACTACCATATATTTTATGCTACGAGTTTCATATAAATTTTTTGTGATATATATATATATATATATATATATATATATATATATATATATATATATATATATATATATATATATATATATATATATATATATATATATATATATATATATATATAATTTCTACGTAATATTAAAAACCGCTATCTCAACGCTATCCCACCACGATAACCGCTTTTTTAAATCTCGGTATATGACCGCTATTTGATTTTTGACCGCAATAACTGCATTGAGTAATAGTAATAATAATAATAATTATTATTATTATTATTATTATTATTATTATTATTATTATTATTATTATAATAGGTTTGATTACACATGGATCTCAAAATTTAATAAGTTCACTAATTTTTTAAGCATCCGTCACATGATATTTAAAATTTAGTTTCACAAGTTAATCATAGCGACGGACCATCTAATCTGACAAATATCATTCATCTAGTTAATTTTAGCGATAGATTAGAGGCAGATTTTAGATGATATTGATTAGCCACGATATCACAGATATGTTTAGAAATTCGAATTAAATTTTTTTGCGGGAGATCCATAGCTAATAGCAATGTGTACATTCTTTCCATAGCTAAAATCTGTATGTGAAAGTCTCTTTTATATTGTTGTAGTGAGGTCCAACATAATTTTTGTTATTACCCTTATTATGAAAGATTGAAAGTCTTTCCATGATATTGATTTTGTGTTCTCATATGAGAGCGTCCTCGTACTATTCACATGAACTAGAGACAGAAAATCCACAGGTAAAAATAAAGTAACTAGAGATCAATATTCAATGTCACAAAGGGTCCCCGGTCTATCCAGCTCTTACTTGGCAGTTTCAGGTAAATACTTGGTCCATCTTCTCTTGGCAATATGTAAACCATGAAAGTGACTAGTCTACAACTTAGAGAGAACATCGACATGTAACATGACACAACACTAGAAAGGAACACAAAGAACCTGAGATAGTTTCTTACAGCATGAAAATTTTTCAAAGAAAAGGTTTCTTATAACTAGTATCACGTGAAGGTATTGTAAATTTCTTTTATAATCGAAGAGATTTGGTCTCTTTTTTACCACCGATTTGTCATTTCACTCCTCAAGGCTTTCATTCATACCTTGATTATCCCAATTCCCATAGCATATAGGAACAGTTAGTACAATAGTTGAGAAAATTTAAAACATCACATATAATGACATCATTCGCGACATACTGGTGCATTTTCTCAATATAATAAGTATGAGGTGCTCAACAAATTAACGTATTGACTATTGAGTTGCTTTCTAGTTATTGGTATTTTTGATATTCTTATCCACGACAATATAGTATATCATTCGGCATTTTCAATTGCACATTATTAGCGCCTGTAAATAAACCGAACGTTTAGCGAATCGTTCGTAAACTGTTCGGCGGAAAGTTCGTTTATTTAATAAATGAACGAACATAAACACAAATTCTCATTCGTTTAGTTAAACGAACGAACATGAAGAAACCCTCGTTCATGTTCGTTTACAACCCTACAATTTATACATAAACTATCAACAAATATGATCTTTAAAATTTGTATTAACTCATATATATATATATATATATATATATATATATATATATATATATATATATATATATATATATATATATATATATATATATATATATATATATATATATATATATGGGTGGGTTCAATGCAGAACCATGTTCATCAATGAACATAATCCCAAAAACCCCAAAACCAAAGACCGTAAAAGATTTTACCCTGTAATCGGCATTCTCCAATTCGACCAACATCTTCTCTGCTAGGGTTTAGTTGAGGTATGAACTGTTTCTTGTATTTTATTCATGCGTAATATTGGTTTGGTTCGTAAAAGATTTTACCCTGTAATCGTATATTCATTAATGAACATATGTTCATTAATGAACATATGCTTTTCTATTAGCTGTTTACAATGATATATCAGCAGTGTTTTGACAGAAGCAACATCTTTGACAGGTAAGCGCCTCCTACACGAAAATGAGATAGCTAACCACAGCGTTGTAATCTGCTGATTGATGGTCATAGTTCATATGTTCATTGATGAACATATGTTCATTGATGAACATACCAATGATGCGTGATAGTAAATAATGCTAGAAAAGAAACGAAGCACCTGATGGTTGGTTGATGTCGATATTAATCTTTCTTTTGTTTTCCTTAAGAGTTTAGAAGAAGAGTCAACAATGTTAATTTTCTAATTTTTCCTGCACATGAAAATAGAAAACATATTGCTATACTAGTAAAAAGCACATGTTTATACAATTAACAGAAACAAGTAAACAACAAAAGAATCACAATTCCAAATTGGAGAAATTTGCAATATGAAAAACAGGTATAACGAACTTATACAATCAAAATCAGACAAACTGCAATTCAAAAACAATGAAGGTAAGAATGAAATTTGGTTCCTTGTTACATCAATTTAGTGTTTTATTTGGGATTTTTGGTATCCACTACACAAATAAATGTCAAACTCAATTCGGGTGCCCAAATCTATTGGAATTGATGATCTACTATACAACAGAATCAAAGTATCAAGTATCCACCTATTTCAGTGGAAAATGATTAAAAAAATGATACACAGGCAACCAAAACCAATTTGACAGTGAAAATATAATAGACAGTGACACAATAGACTATCAAACCAAAACCAGTGAACCACCAAACCAATTATTCAAAATTTAAAGCTATCAAACAAAACCAGTGAACCACCAAACCAATTATTCAAAATTTAAAGCTACTGATAGTCAATAGATAACAAATATGTTAAGCTAAATTGAGAGAATTAGCCGTCGAACCAGAGAAGACACAAGTTAAAAAATTCAGACAATCCACCAACATTCTTCAAGATTAGCACTGACCGATGGAAGCTATTGCTGAAGCGCGCTTGACCGGTGACCACAGGGAAGAAAGCGTTTAACTGAATGTTGAGGAGCAGTAGATAAAACCTTGAATCGGGGGAAAAGGTGAGAAAACGATTTTGATCAAGTCGTACAGGGCAGAACTCGGAATCCAAGAATGAGAAGTGGAGAACTGGAATTGCGAAGCTGTGTCGACGAATGAGGAAAGTAGCAAACCCTAAGCCACTTTGTACAAACAAGATTAGCACGATGAAATTGTTGATTGGGTTGTCGGTTTTGAGGTTTTGGAATTTATGTTCATTGATGAACATGGTTCTGCAGTTAGGTGATTTAATTTGGTTCTGCATTGAACCGGTCTATATATATATATATATATATACATATATAGAGCGATGAGAGAGAGAGAGAGAGAGGGAGAAGGAGACTGGAGGAATGGCATTGATCGACTATGGAATGGTACTCGACGGAAGAAATTTTTCTGGATAACAAGAAACGAGATTAAGCGGGTTGAGGAGCTGCAGAATCAGAGTAATTTTATAAATGCCACGTCTTTTTTCATTTCAAACCTCCCTTTTGAATGGCATTGGACGGAGGTGAAAGGAGAGCTCAAGCGATTGGGAACAGTGGTAGATGTGTACCTGAGCAAGCGGAGGGATAAACACGGGCATAGATTTGGTTTTGTAAGGTATGGTAGACTGCACGATGAGAATCTAATGGAGAAGAAACTGAATGGTATGACGATAGGGGGAAGAAGGTTATTTGCGAAGGTGGCAAAATTTCCTAGAGTAGAAAACGAAAAGCAAAAGGTGAAAAAGATCGAAAAACCAAGAGGCGTAAGGAGTCAAGCTAGTATGCATGATTGGGGGAAAAGAAAGGACAACATCTCCTTTGCTGATGTTGTAAAAGGGGGAAAGAAAAATTTTCAGGTAGAAAATACGGATGAAAACACAAACATGAGAAATATGGTGGAACCACAGAAAAAAGATCAAACGAAGGGAGACCAGAAGGAAACAAGATTTGTGGTAGTCCTAGAAGAAGACGAAGAATGGGAAAACAAGCTACAGTCAAAATTAATAGGTGAAGTTAAGTCGTTCCATAGCCTTGATGTTATATCAAATTTGTGTATTAGTGAAGGGTTACGTTATGATATCACTAAATATGTGGGAGGTCAATGGATTTTGTTTGATACGTTAAATGAGGAGGAAACTTTAAGAATAAAATCGAGCAAAGAGATAATGGCACATCTTAAATCGTTGGAGAATTGGAACGAAGGAGTAGTCGTATTCGAGAGGTTTGCGTGGGTAAAGATCGAAGGGCTTCCGATAAGTGGGTGGAACTCGAATTCCTTTATCAGGATTGGTATAGAATTAGGAGAGGTGGTGGTGTCCGATCCATGCAAGCAAGAATGCCAAGATTGGTCGTATGGGATCATATGTATTAAAACTGAAGATCCAAACTTTATCAGTAAGACGATGGAAGTGAGGATTAACTCTAAATTCCATGTGATTAGAATCAAAGAGGTGGAAGGAAAATTTTTTGAAGCTAGAAATTTGAAGACCGAAGAAGAGTTGATCCGAAAAGAAGACGATAACACGACGGCGGTGGAGGACACAGGTTCATCATCGGAAGACATGTCTCAGGGGGAATTTTCCGATGGGGATTTCGAAGAATCATGCGATGAAAATTTGGTGCGGGAATTGAGTCCAGAAAATGAGAGAATCAATGTAAGGCGTGAAGATATAATAAAGCAAACTAATGAGAATTTATTGTAAACAGGAAAAAGCAGAAATTCTAATCAAAAGGAGGTCTGGAAGGATAATGAAGTTAAAATAATAAACAATCAAACTGAGTGCATTATGAGGGACGATGGGCCAGTCTTGTACAACACAAAATTGACACAAACCTCAACTAGCCCATTAGAAAAAAACTTTTTAAGCCCAAACTTTATGGCAAATATGGCTAATGATGTTTTCACCGAAAGTAGAGTCAGATCGGAAATGGAGGGGCCAGGTGTGATAAAAAATAAAACAATCCACTTAAGTGAAAGTGGAGAACAAACACCCTGTACAGGTCCTTTAGTCATGTCAGAAAAGCTAAAGAACCTTCTCTCAAGAACAAAAACGTCGAATTTGAAAGTTAAAGAGATACAAAAAGAAAGTGTAAACCAATAGAAAGAAGGTGATGCAGAGGAAATAATGGAAGAAGAGAGACATGACAATTTCCAAATCGTAAGAAAACACCAGAAAGAAAGGAGAATTACTCGAAGTCAAACAAAACAATTAATGAACAAGGAGGTGAATCGATTACGCGAAGCAATATATTCAAGTCAAGACGAGCAATCTTCAGTTAGTGCTGGTATCTCACAAAGGATGGATGAAGTGGGTTACCTCTGTGGCTTCAAAAGGGCAAATGGAAACAGAAACAACTGGAACAAGAAGGAGAATGGAGCTAAAAAAGGTAATATATGAACTGTCTCTCCTTAAATGTAAATGGTATAGGCAAAGGAGATCTCAAAGTTAATTGGATCAGAAATTTAATCTTGAGTCATAAAATCGGATTTGTGGGTATCCAAGAGTCGAAAAGAAAGTCTATATCTGATATGCTGGCTAAAAGTTTGTGGGGTAGTTCTGATTTCGAATTCATTTATAAGGAAAGTATCGGTCATGGAGGGGGATTGGTGAGCATCTAGAATAAAAACCTTTTTTCCAAATCATTTGGTATAATTAGAGATGATTTCTTGATCACTCAGGGGAAATGGTTGGATAATACTGTCGACATTGTGTTTGTAAACGTGTATGGGAGTCAGGATCCTAAAAGAAGAGAAGATCTATGGAACTTTATTAGTGTTTTTTTAAACGGGTGGTCAGGAGTCTCAGTCATCTTTGGAGATTTTAATGATGTCAGACACGAGAATGAAAGAAGGGGGTCGGTTCTGAATCAAAAAGCGGCGGAGAATTTTAACGATTTCATCAAAAACAACAACCTGGTGGATGTGAAGATGGGTGGGACGGAGTTTACGTGGTCAAAAAGGGGGGGGGGGTCAAAGCATTCAAAGCTGGATCGATTCCTTGTTAGTGATAATTTTGGTAACAAATGCCCAGATTTTGAAGTCTTCTGTGATGTCCGTTTATACTTGGATCATAAACCGCTAATTTTAAAGCAAATCAAGAGGAGCTATGGCAACATTCCCTTCAAGTTTTTCAATTCTTGGTTAGAAGATATAGATGTTGAGAAGATCGTGATAAAGACCTGGAAGGATTTTTCTATAGAAGGGCAACACTTAAAACTGTTTGTTCTTATGCAAAAACTCAAGGCTGTCAAAGAGAGTATTAAATCATGGGTGAATCAAAAAAGAAGGACTGCAGAAGAAGAAAAAAAGGGGTGGCTACATAGAATTGAGATGATTGATAAGAAGTTAGAGGAAGGGCCCATTACTGAACAGATGCTGGTGGAAAGATTGGATATTTCAAAAAAGATATTTCAGAAAGAAAAAAAAGATCAGGAAGATATCGCTCAGAAAAATAAAAACAGATGGTGCCTCGAGGGAGACGAAAACTCTGCTTTATTTCACAAAAAGATTAATAAGAAGAAGCATATAAACAACATCAAAGGAATTCAAATTGACGGTAGATGGGAGGTTGAGCCAACGAAAGTTAAAGATCATTTCAAGAAATACTTTGAAGAAATTTTTAAAAAGGATGAGGAATGCAATTGGAGTCAAGATCTTGGATCAACAACAAAAATCTCGGAAGACGATAAGGTTAAGTTGGAAAAATATTTTGAAGAAAACGAATTGAAGGAAGCTTTGTGGAGCTGTGGTAACAACAAATCTCCGGGTCCCGATGGTTTCACAGTGGAATTTTTTAAGAAGTTTTGGGAGATAATTAAAAATGACATTTTAGAAGCTGTTAATGAATTTGCAAGAAATCCGAAGATTCCTAAAGGGGTGAATGCGGCATTTATTACCTTGATCCCTAAGGTAATGAATCCCACTTCTGTTAAGGAGTATAGACCCATTAGTCTCATTTCAAGCATATACAAAATTCTGTCCAAGTTGTTAGCTAACAGATTGAAACGGGTGCTACCAAAGATAATTGGAAGGACTCAATCCGCGTTTGTGAAAGAGAGACAAATATTGGACGGCCCGTTGGTAGTGAATGAGGTGATAGACTGGGCTAAAGTCAGGAAAAAAGATATGATTATTTTTAAAAACAGATATTGCAAAGGCCTATGTTTCGGTCTCCTGGGATTACCTAAACTCTATGATGATACAAAAGGGTTTTGG